>CM052703.1:28096560-28147369 GCA_028551405.1 Uromys caudimaculatus
GGAGAGGTATAGCTGAGTCCTCAGATAGTATTATGTCCATTTTTTCTGAGGGTCCGCCAAACTGATTTCCAGAGTGGTTGTACCAGCTTGAAATCCCACCAACAATGGAGGAGTGTTCCTCTTTCTCCACATCCTCGCCAGCATCTGCTGTCACCTGAGGTTTTGATCAGTCAGAATGGCTAAGATCAAAACACTTTATTTGGTGTTTTACTTTTAGTGAAATTTGATGCCTTGGAAATAAGCTCTTGGAAATAATGCAGACCTTTTCCCATAACCAGGCTTCAGCTCTGAAATCTTAAGCAAGTTACTTAAATTATCCAGGGCTCAGTTGGCACATCTATAAAAGGAGTTAATGGCATAACTTTTTATAGAGGAAGATTTAAATGAGATAATGAATGAAACATGCCTGCTTCAGGACCTGGCACACGGATGCCTACACTAACTATCTGCACTTATCATCACCTATAAAGTTGGTGAGATGGATTCCCGTTATGGGCTCCAGGGAGCCTAATTAAATCAGAGTGATGTGGTGGTCTAAACTCTAGGCAACTGTAGATGTTAGTCATAGAGATTCTCACATCACAATACATTTTTATATGAGTCCTCTATAATGCACATTTTGCTCCTGAACTGCCTCAGTTGGACTAGCTTCTTTGTAAGTGTTGAAGAGCAGAGAGGAGCATCACTGTGGACAATTCAGGGCTATGCTGCCTTTCTGCTCTGGGTTGAGGACTTCTTGGTCTACAGATGAAATCAGCTGGAAAAAGAGACTCTCTGGCCTTCCTGTCAGTGTCCAGACCTGTGACAGACAACTCTGCTTTCTGTTGCTGATGAGAGCTTTGGAATCAGTGCAGATGAAGAAAAAGTACACACACACACACACACACACACACACACACACACACACACACACACACACACACACCACTTATCCCAAGAGTGGCAGTGTGAGCAAGCGCGGTCAGTCATTCCTGTGCCCTTGTGTAAATCTGGGAGAACTGCTTTCTGCAGTTTGACATGAATCCCGTCTCTAGATTATGAAAAATCAAACAAAGCTCTCAGTCCCTGAAATTGATTCCACAGCTTTTCCAAGCCCAAGAACGTATGTTCAGAGGCAATGGTATGCTCTCATTTTTGAGCCTTGAAAAAGAAAAAAAGGAAAAAAAGGAAGAAACAGGGGCCGATGAAAGAGCAGTAGTAACAGACCGAACAGCTGTGCTACACACAGCACACTTTCTAGCACTTTCTGGGGGATCACGTTCAAAGAACGTTTTCCTTAGATAGGCACTGTCAACATTAGTAGAATTGGATCATTAAAGTTTTGCAGAAAACAATTATTTAGAGGATTATTTGAAAGCTAAGGTCAAATATTATTTCTTGAAAGCACATTAGGTACAGTAGCATTAGTTTGTTGAGCAACATTTGACAGATTTTTCTTTAAAATGGCTTTCTTCTTATTTTTACAAACTCATGGGGGACTGGGGAGATGGTTCAGTTGGTAAAGAAATTGCCACACTAATGTGAAGATGAAATTTAGTTTCTCTGGAACCTATATGAAAACAAACAAACAAACAAACAAACCTTGCCAGGTGTGGTGGTGCTGCCTGCAATCCTAGTTCTGGGGAGGCAGAGGCAAGAGGATCTCTGGAGCTCACTGGCTTGAATTGGGAAACTCCCTGTTCAGTGAGGAAGCTTTCTCAAAAACATGATGGAGTGCAAGAGAAGAAGACGGTGAAGATTGTCTTCTGGTACGCACACACGCACATGCATAAGCACGCACACGTGTACACACACATGCATAAGCACACACAAATGTACACACATGCATGCGCACACACACGTGTACACACACATGCACACGCACACATGTGTACACACACACATATGCACACACGTGTACACACACATGCATAAGCACACACACATGCATACGCACACACACGTGTACACACACATGCATGCACACACACACACGTGTACACACACACATACACACACATGTGTACACACATGCATACGCACACACACGTGTACACACACGCATACACACACATGTGTACACACATGCATACGCACACACACGTGTACACACACGCATACGCACACACACATGTACACACATGCATATGCATACACACGCACACACACATGCATACGTGCACTCACGCGTACACACACATGCATACGCGCACACACGTGTACGCACACACCCACGCACACACACGTGTACGCACACGCATACGCACACACGTTTACACACATATGCATATGCAGGCACACGTGTACACGCACGCATACGCATACACACGTGTACACACATATGCATAAGCACACGCACATGCACATGCACACACATGTGCACACATACATGCATGCCCACACACACGTGTACACACACGCATACGCACACACGTGTACACACACGCCCATGTGCACACACGTGTACGCACACGCATACGCACACACGTGCACACGCATATGCTTATGCATACACGTGTACACGTACGCATGCGCGTGTGCACGTGTACGCACACGCTTACGCATACATGCGTGTACACACATATGCATATGCACGCACACGTGTACACACATGCATATGCGCACGCACATGTACAAACACATGCATAAGCACACACACGTGTACACACACTCATACACACAATAAAATTCATACACTCTGCCATCAACTTTTCTTTATACCATTCCCTATAAATGGTCATTACGGATATTTTATGTGTGTGATTTTAATCTATTCATTAAGAAGTTGCTATGTACTAGGAATGGATAGAAGTACTTTATATATTATCTTATTTAATGTACATAAACTCTAGATAGTATAATATATATATATACATATACGTACGTGTGTGTGTGTGTGTGTGTGTGTGTGTGTGTGTGTGTGTGTGTGTGTGTGAAAACAGTTGCTCAGCGAAGGTAATGTCTGACCATAAAACTAACCCTTTGTTATGAACGTAACAGAGTGGAACTAAAACATAAAAGTTTAGAAAGTCCTTTGGAAGTATCCTATTACCAATAAAAAAAAAATCTAAAATCAGATAAACTGTTTTTATTTCAGGTTTTAGCTCTAATACTTGCCAGCTAGGCCTAGTGAGGTGGCTCAGTGTGTCAGGCTCCATCTCCGCAAGCCTATTGACCTGAGTTTTATTTGTGGAAGCCATATAAAGGGAAAAAAGAGAACCAACTCCAAAAGTTGTCCTGTGTGAGCCATGGTACATGTACGCACTTTCATAGCATGCACTCGCAGACACACAATAATACATAAGATCTAAGGAATAATCACTAGGGAGTTAATTTAGAACAAATGATTCAACTCCTTAAGTATCCATTTCCTCATCTGCAAAGTGGTAATAATAATAACTGAAAAGAGTAACTTAGGAATGAGAGAGATACCACATATGTGCATTTCAGGCAGAGCTACGGGCATAGATACCTTAACACAAGTAGTTTGCTATTAAAACAATAACTATTTGTGCGGTCATTTGTTTACTTACTGATGTTCTAGGGATGAAAGTCATATAGGACCGCAATGCATGTTGGGTAAGCATCCTACCGCCCGTCCATGCTTCCGACCTAATAATTACTATAAAAATTCCTTTTCTTCAATGCACAAGGGATCCAAAATGTTTGGTCCACAATATCTAAACAGTCTTTTCCTTCAGCTTTAAGGAGTAAGGAAAGGAGTGACTGTTGTGGAGATTGAAGTGAATGGGGTACTCAATACCTTTGGCAGCTTCTGGCTGCTTCTGATGGCGTATGTTGGGAGCCTGCCTTGGCACTCGGTACTGGCAGTGTGTATGTCAGCTCTGGAGCTGTCGAATGACGTGGGACCTGAGCAGTTAAGCAGGTTTACGATAAAAAGTTTCTATTAAATGATGCAGATTCTTATATGCAATGTGATGGTGTGTAAATTTTCAATTTAGTTTACCATTCATACTTTAAATTAGTTGGGGAAACTGGCAAAAGTTTGAATGCAGTTGACTGTTGACCCTATTTCAGTTTTCAAGTCAGCTTTAATATTTTTTCAAGTGACAGCTCATCAGCTAATGGAGTTACTAGTCTATCAACAGGGTCTGGGTCTACGGTCTGACATCCCTGTGACTCCATAAATGTCTCCAGACACATTTCTGAAGATTATGAAAAATGACAGTAAATAGGTTTCTGGGACATGACTCCATCAATCATGAAGAAAATTTTCTTTATTAATATCCTGCAATTATCAAATTAATGGGAAGGAAATATCCAAGTAATTTCTCCAGAGATACTTCAAGCTGAATGTTAAGTTCCAGTTTTTTTCCTTAAAAACATAACATCGTTTTGTTGATATATGGGCAACAAGAGACTATCTGAAGTAAAAACAAATCACCTTGTAAACCAGATCACTTTTGTCATACATACAAGCTTCTATCTGCCTTCAGGTGAGTTAGAGGAATCATTTTTACAGTGCTTTGTCTTGGGGTCATAAATTATTTAAGTTAATGAATACGGTAATACATGTTTGAGGTCTTCTTTATGTACTAGATACATACATTTTTAAAATAACATTTAGTCTTTAAAAGCAGCTTATATTTATGCAATATATATTAACCATATTCATTGACCATTACCTCTCTCCATTTCTCCTTCTTGCCTCCCTCCCCATCTCCCTCTCTGTGAAATGTCTGTCTTTGCTTCCTCTCTTTTGGTATTATCAATAACTCCCTGAGTCCAATTACTGCTGCGCATATAGCCATGGTGTGTGGCTACCCACTGGAGCATGAGCCACCTACCTGCAGCCATGGCCCCAGAGGGGACTGCCTCTGTCTCCCTTGGCAGCTGCCAGCTGCTGGAAGCTTCTGATGAGGTCCGGCCTCGGGGGTCTCTCCCCTGGCCACGCTGAAATTTCTGCTGTTTAATCTTGTGCATCAGCTGCTCTGAGCTGATGTGTGCAGAGCCACACTTTGTTCAGAAAATAATAGACCACTTGCCCACTAGCAACTTAGAATCCGTATAGGAATTTTAAAACAACTGTAAGCACTTTATAACTTTATTATACTTATCTAGCTTTTTTTGCAGAAATATTTGTTCATCCCTTATTTATTGTGTGGCCCCTGAAAGTAATGTTTTTATTCTGAAACATTACAAGAACATTAATGGCAATCAGAATGATCACTTCACAGGGGTCTGTGGAATATTTATTTCTAATAGAGAACATAAGGAAATATATCAACCCTAAAATTGTCACAATAATGGTTCAGGACTAAAGTTTAACATAAAAATAAGATGGCCTTCTTAAAACACACAATTAAGAACTATTTGTTGAGGTGGATACATGAATTACACCTGTGGTGGCTTAATAGCCACGTCGGAAGTGTTATACTGAAGGGGAACTGTAAAATGGTCAGAGCTGGGGTGGGGGATTGCTCAGTGTGCGTAGTTCCTGCTGCACAGTCATGAGGACCCAAGTTTGGATCCTCAGAACCTCTGAAGGAGCAAAGCACAGTGATGTATGCCTACAGTCCCAGTGCTGGGGACACAGAGGTACGAGGATCCCCTGCACTTGCTGACCAGTCAGTCAAGCCAAACCAGCAAGCTCCAGATTCAGTGAGTGTCTCAGAAAACAAGATGGAGAGTGACAGAAAAAGGCACCTGATATCAAGCTCTGACCTGCACATAGCCCATATATGTTCCCCACTAACACATACATACACATGCACACACACACACACATAAACATACACACACATACACTCACACACACATACACTCACATACACACATAGCCACACATATATACACACATACTCACACACACGTACACAATACACATGTATACACACACACAGTAAGAGAGAGAGAGACAGAATTAGAGAGAGAGAAACAGAGAGGGGGAGGGAGAGAGGGAGGGAGGGAGAGAGGGGGTGGGAGATATCTCGTGACTGACCTAAGTAGTTCCAGTCACCAACAAGCTCCTAGTGACCTTGGCTGTTCATCTCTATGCCTTCTGGATCCCTCCATGAGTGAAATATGGAGTCAGTAATAGCATTTAATCAATACTAGTGACAGCAGAGAACGCTGAGCACTCTTCTGTAGTACCTCCTTTATCCTCACAATAGACCAGTGAGGTAGGTGCTGTCAGCATCACAGCTTACAGATGACAATACTGTAGGCAGGGGATTTCTACAGTGCGATACACAAAGCCACATGGTAGCAGATCTCATGTTATTCATCAGAGATAGTGCATGTTCTCTAGTACATAAAAGTTATTCTTATATGGAGTTGCTATAAGTCTATTAAGTATCCAGGCTAAGGACAAAGCAAAACTGGACTAAGTTACTTTGGACATAATGTGGACTCAGATTGTCACCCCCAGTTGTCTCCTCAATCTGTAGCTTTAATCTACATTACAACATCTTCCATTGGTTTCCTAATTGTGAAAATCTAGTACTTACTGTATGACAGCCGTTTCCCCCAAGCACTTGGTCAATTAAGTTGAAACCTCTACAAAATGGCCACAATGCAGATACTATTATTGTAGTTATTCTCAGTATTTGATGAAGAAATCAATATGTACACTTTAGCCAAGTGGACTGAGCTCAGGGCAAAAAAAAATGGCGCATCTGGATCCAGACTTGTGTGGTTTCTTACTGTTCTATCCGGACTCTAGAAGAAAAATGAGCTGCCTCATGTTGACTGCCTGGGATGCAGAAAGGCGGCCCCCAGTCATGAGTGCTCATCTCTGTTCTTTCAAAATACTGCATGGAACGGTGGTTAGAGACAGAGCACTTACATGAAGCCCTGAATTCAGTCCTTTACCAACATTGAAACTGTTTATATAAGTCTTCATCCTTTTGCTTTGGGTTTCTGAATGGGGGAAAAAAGCTGAAGTAGAAATAGTTTACCTTCTCAAACTGTTCTATTCCTCTCAAACATGTTTCTGATGGCTTGTACTTTGAGTTAGGTTTTTCAGAACAACCTGCCAATTACATTATTCTGTCTCCCTCTGCTACCAGCTCTGAGGTCCTCATCGGCTCAGAACATCTACCTGGCAGAACTCGAGCTCTGGAAATGACCTCCAAGTCTCTCCATTATCCCCACCCTCTCCCCCATGCTGTGCCTCAGTGGCTAGCCTCTCTGCTGCATCTTAGACCTTATCTTTGCCAGGCAAAATGCTTGTCTTCTCTAGAAAGTCTGAATCATATGTCTTCAAAGTTAGATTTTTGGAGTCTTCTGAAATTGAATTTTTTCCTGCCCTAAAATGTAAGCCACTTAGGAGACTGTATGAGTAGCTGTGGATACCCATAATAGACACCCCGGTAAATAAGATGAGTGGGCGAGTGAGTGAGTGAATGGGTGGATGGATTGATGGATGAAGAAATTAGTAATTCAGGAAATCAGAGCAGAAATGCCTCTTTTCAGAATCCCCCCAACCCTGCGCCATTATGCTAGTGTCAGAGCTAACCTTAATGGGTCTGTGTCCACGATGACATTTCTCCCGCAGTGACAGAGAAAGGGTTAAGAGAGAAAGTGGAAACAATCATTCTGTTTTCACAGGAATAATAGTGGGGTTAGAGAATCTCTAAGGGGATCCTGAGCAGTGAACTAAAGTGGCTCTTCCTGGAGGAGGCAAAGGGAACAGGAGCCCAAGAGCTCTGTGAGAGAGTGCAGACATACACACTGCCTGGATGCTTGCTTTCCTGTCAAGGGGAGGACAAAAATGTGTAGTTTTAGAGCAAGATATGATTCTTAAGGACACACACATACACGCACACACACAGTTCTCACGTGCTAATACACATATACACACACATACACACCTACATGCACACACACAGTGCTCACACACATGCTAATACACATATACACGTGCTCACATACACACGTACACGCACACACACAGTGCTCACACGCGTGCTAATACACATATACACATACTCACATAGACACTTACACATATACACACAGTTCTCACACATGTGCTAATACACATATACATGTGTTCACATACACACCTACGCACACACACACAGTGCTCACATGCATGCTAATACACATATACACATGCTCACATACACGCATACACACAGTTCTCACACATGTGCTAATACACATATACACATGCTCACATACACACTTATATCCATGCTTACACATATGCACATGCTCACATACACACATATGCATGCACACACTCAGTTCTCACATACATGCTGACACACACATGCTCACATACATGCTCACATACATGCCCCACACTCAGTCCTCATACACACACACACACACACACACACACACACACACACACACCTACCTGTATACAGAGTGCCATTTTTTAAATGTTTATTAGTTTTATTTATTTACGTGTGCATCCATATGTGTACATATGTGTGCACAGTTATGCATGCCGATGTGTGCCGGAAGCAGATGACAGCATGGAGTGATGTCCCCACTGTCTCTCGGCCAAGTCCTCTGAGGCAGGGGCTCTGAACCTGAGGCTTGCATTTTAGCAAGCAAAAGCATTGCTCCTATTTCCCCTGTGACCCTGTGACCTGTGACCTGTGACCCTGAGCTGGGGTAACTGCCATGTGCAGAAATGCAAGCTTGTTCTAAGTGTGCTGGGGTACGACTCCAGTCCTCGTGATTGCCATCCAGCGTTTCCTAACCACCATGACATCTCTGCAGCCCCAAAGAGCAGCTTTCTCACTTACCCCACATTCTGACGTCTGCATCCAGGCCTGCAATTCTAATCTATTTTTTTTTTTTTTTTTTTGTCTATGACCACTCAACCTTTTATTGTGTTTGCTATCTTTATATATTTTATTTTGTTATTTTTTTTCTATGTCTCTGAAAGGAAACTTCCTGGACCAAGGGATCTAAAGATAAAATTGAATTTCTAAATATTTCTAAAATACTACCAAAATATTTTGATATTTAGTCAGGCTGTTAAAGTTTTTAATGTGATTTTTAGATATCTATATTAAAATACTTCCTTCTAAGCTCTGAATCACAGTCCCTGGTGAATTTTAAACAGCACTGTTTATCAAAAAGAGTTATTTTTAACTCTTCCTAGAACACTAAATAGTTTCTGTTGGTATTAATAGACGTTAAGTGAATAAACTTTTGAAACTTTCATTTAATGAGTCTGAGAATTACTGCAGAACAGTTTTAAATCATCTTTATCTTCATGATCTCTGCAGAAAAAGCAAGACTTGATCCAGTCCGTGATGGAAATTGAAACTGGCTATCCATGGAGACCCTGTGGGTTCCATGGAGCAGGGCTTAAAGGCAGGCAGCAGGGATGAGACACAAATAGGACACAGGTACTTGGGCTCTGAGTCACCGAATTCATATACTTATTGGTGGTCCTCCCTCCAGTGCTCCAGATTCATAAGGTTTGGGCTGAATTTGCAGGAGGTCCTAGGTGATGATGATGATGATGATGATGATGATGGTGATGATGATGATGCTGATGGTGGTGGTGGTGATGATGATGATGACGACCACCACCACCATCATGTGCCTCACTCAGCAGGCAATTTCTCATGATCCTGTCTGCTAAAGATGTTTGCAAAATATCTAAAAACTTCCATCCACATACAGAAGCAGGAGTGTGATTTGAACTGTCCCGAGATTTCTCTTTAAAAGAAACCAGAATAAAATTAGAGAGCACTGTCAGTAAATAGAGTTTCTTTTCCTTCTATCTTAGCAGTTGCTTTGGGAGGGTACAGAAGTAGTATTTCTGTGATTTAAAAAAAAAAAAAAAACACTTAGGAGGCTAGTGAGATGCCTCAGTAGAGAAAGCGCTTGCCGTGCAAGCATGAAAATCAGAGTTCAGATCCCTAGCACTCATATAAAAAGCCTGGTGGGACTAGCAATCCCAGGACTTGGAAGGTAAACACGTAAGATCCCCGCCACACTAGCTAGTTAAACTAGTGGAACTGGTGAGCTCCAGGCTCACAGGAGAACTTGCCTCACTAAATAAGTGGAAAGGGTGATAGAAAATTACATAGCCTCAGGTCTGTACATATGCATGTGTTCATGTGTACACATAGCAATGCATACATGCAACCAGACACATGTGAACACACACACACACACACACACACACACTACCATACATCTATATCTGCCTCTCATCGCAGAAACTTGACTTTATTTGCATATCATTTGAGCCTTTTCTGATTATTCAATGAATACAATCAAATCTCACCAATTCTACTATGTACCAAATATAGTTGATCGAAACACATAAATAAGAATAAAAGTCATATTGAAAAGCTAGGAGAAGTGAGAATTTTATGTTTGTCGAGTATTCCAAAGCATTTCACTTGTGGATTACCAAGTCATAATAATATAAACAATAAGCTCAACACTGTAGCTTTGCAAAACTTCTTATCAAAATGCAATCATTGCCCTATTTTCAAGTTAGAAATTAAATGAAATTATTTCATGTATAGTTGTAGATCCCCTTGTTGGACACAAATGGAAAGATAACTCTGCATGTACCCTGAAAATTGTCCTTTGGTTTGGAATGTTTGTACCAGGAGGTTAGCTAGGTATGTTAGGTAGAAAACCAAGGAGACAGGTGAAAACTCCTCTGCAGACTTAGGCTGACAGACATGTTACTATGCAGAATCGAACCTGTTAAAACCAGACTGCAGGGGCTTTGAGGCTAGGAATTTGTTGAAGAAGTCAAGGAATATGTTTGTTTCAAAACGGTGCAGGCAATAGTTTTAAGAAAACCAACGGGGGATGGGGGTGAAAGGCAGTGTGAGCGAGTGGTCCAGGAATGGCAGTTCTGGGAGACTGAGCAGGGATTTCCCTGTTGATCTTATGACAGCAGTGCTTTCCATCACTCGTTCTGATGCTGGGCTTGCATGTCCTCGTCCCAAACTGGCAGTGATTAATGCCCCATTACCACACCTCAGGCTGGATATAAGGCAGAAGAGCGGGGTCTTTGATGGATGGACAGAGCACTGAAAGATGAGAAACAGACTTCATGTTAGATGAAAGGGAAGAGGGAAAGACAGGGGAAAAGAAAAAGCTACAAACGAAAGAAGAAAAAGAAAGCAGAAAGACACGTAAGAGAAGTAAGTATAGGGTACACTTCTGTGGCAAGCACTGCAGAGATGGGAGACGGATGGCTCAGTAGTTAAGTGCTTGCCATGCAAGCTTTAAGGCCTGAATTCTGTCCCAAGCACTCTTGTAAAAATTGGATGTGGTGGTGCACTTCTGTAATGCCAGTGCTGACGGATCAGAAACAGGCTGGCCTCAGTGAGCTCTGGGTTCAGGGGGATATCCTGAAACAAAGACTGGAAAAGAGAACTATTATTAACCTGTGGTGTGGGCACACTGGCATGTGCGCCCGCACACACACACACACACACACACACACACACACACACACACACACACACACACACAAGGGTGAGGAGAGAAATGAAGGGGCAAGGAAAAACAAGTTGTCCCTTCTGTTCTATGCTGGCACTGTAGCACGCCACCTTCCTCTTTCCTTCCTTTCCTTCCACCCAGTGTCTAGCCAGGCATTCGTGCCAACTGCAACAAGTCCACACCCTCCTTGCCCCAGCGATCTTAGTCCACAGAGCACCTACCATTAGCCATGGATATCACATTTAGTTCAGGTCTATTTCTTCCCTTTGATCTTCTGAAATAGGTTGGAAACTTGGAAAGGGTTGCTGGGTACTTTTTAGTCAGAGTTGGGATTTGATCCAATGCTCTTGAAGGTCAGAATAACAAAGTGGAGAGACCATGCTTCTCTTGAGTGACAGAGCTGCCACTTTACTTTAAAGGAGCATATACGTTCTGATTCAATTTCATGTTACTCGGTCACGCTAAGGGAGAGGCTAGTGTATGCCTAGATCCACGGCTGGTTATCAAAATTCAGAGATTCGGGCTTTTGTTTATGAATGTGGAGGTTCAAAGAAATCATTTGCAAGAGTCAATTATATATAACTCCAGAGCTATTTTCCCCACAGAAATAACATTATAAATGATGGTTAGATTTGTCATATTTAGTCTAATATAAAGCCAAGATATATTTGAAATCAAGAATAGGAAGGAATGCTGGAAGAACAAAAATCTATCAGAGAAAAATTACAAATGATTGAAATAAAAAATTATTTGTGCCAGACCTGGTGGTGTGTGCCTTGAATTCCAGCACCCAGCAAGCAGAGATAGGAGGCTCTCTGTGAGTTCAAGGCCAGTTTGGTCTACAGAGCAAGCTCCAGGACAACCAGGACTACATAGAGATGCTCTGTCTCAAAAAAAAAAGTTATTTGAAAATCCTCAGAAATCCTGACAGAATCAGAGACTATGGGTGTGAAACAGTATGAAGAAAAAGCACAATGAATTGCTGAATCCTCTCAGCTCCCGGGGTACATCTTTTAACATGTATCTGCATCTGCTGCAGCTGCTGCAGCTGCTGCAGCTGCTGCCCTTGCATCAGCACCCTACACAGGATTCTTTTGCACTTCTCTTATAGAAATGTTCCTTACTTTCAATGTTCTAAAGCATGGTGACTGTTTTGAAGGCAGAAATCAAGGTGGTGGGGTAAAGCCCCGGCAGAATGTTGGAAGTGGTAGTGAGTATGCACTTTAGGACATGGGTCATCAGACCTTGGCCAAACAATTAAACTTTGGTGGACATTAAGGGAGACGGGGTATTTGGGTCTGGTTGGGGAGAGGTGTTGGAAACAATTGCTTATGGGTTAGCCACTCTTGAAGGACATGGGTCAGTAAAAGTGGTACCCAAAGCCTCATTGGGTATTTCTGCAGAATGAAGTGCTGCACTGCTGTTGATGTACATGGCTTGTAGAATCATTTTGTTCCCCGATTTTAAGGAACGTATTGTTAGTATGTACTTGGCTTTATTCTCCCAGACAAAGCTGGAGCTTGGGGGATACCTGACTAATGGCGTTATGATTCACTTAGAAATTGTAGTCATAATTAAGTCATAAAGACCTAGCCTTGAAATGTTACTAGAGTCCAGAAGTTAGTTTCTACCTCTTTTGTAAGACGATTTTCAGACTGACCACAGAGGATATGTAGAGAAATGTCACCTTTGTCCTGGAGAGTAACTGAGGAGTGTCAGAATGAAGTATGACTGCCCTGAGAAATGAGCTGCCTCATAATAGACCATGGTTTGAAAGCCCTGAGCTGTATACTGCTATCGCACCGGCACAGGTAACTACTCATAAATTAGGGAAATGGAGTGCCCGTAAGGAGTCTTAAATTTTGTCACATTTTAATTTTAAGCTTTTTTTCTATATAATACTTTCAAAAATCTTTAACATTTAAAATATAATTTCTTTGATAGAATGTAGCTCTTTATGTCGGGTCTCAGGGTATGGTCATTTTCGAGAGTCCCTAATGGGTAGCCAGATAAAGTCTGGCCCAATGGCTTTGGAACATGTAATCCACACTGAGAGAGCGAATGTTTAAAAATAACCACTAATTTGAACGAGAAAAGAATTAAATAAACATATTATTGGGCATTATCACCTTTACATGACTTCTATTAATATTTGGCATGTGGATAGCCTTATAGTCTTTGTCTATGTGTGTGTACTCACTTGCATGTAATGGGTTATATAGCAGACCACTGACGTCTTCTGACCTAACTAAGCAGCCCGCTGTGTCTCTATTCTAAAGTCCATGTGAGGTTCCATGTAAGGAAATACTGCGGCATGCAGCCTAATACCAGCCGTTGTCAGAACCCTGAATAATACTCTCACTGATTAATCTCTATTTGTCTGTGATGATCTCCCAAGGATATATCCTAGAAGTCTCACTGAATGGGACTTTATTACTCTTTCCGGGTTCCTCTGGCACTTTCCTTTTATCAGCACCATGTGGAAATGCTTTATTTATTTTTTCCTATGGACTAAAAGCTGCTGCCAGGAGAGCACGGCGGCTTTGTGACAGTTTCACAGGAGAATTGCTCTTAAGGAAAGTGTCCCTTGGCTCTCTGGACTAGTCCAGTTGGTTCAAACCACTTTCATACCATTAGCCTTAACTGTATTATGTCAGGTTAAAGGAATTTTGTATTCCAAGAATGTTATGGCAAAGAACCCCATGGCTTCCTAAAATTCTCCATGGCTGACTTAAACTACTGTTCTTACATGCATATCCCTCTCGAATATGTGATTTGTGAGATCTTTCCTCAAATTTGTTGTATTTAAAATATAATGAAAGCAGAGGCTTGTCCATTTAACCATTTCATATCTTAAAGCCATGTCCCCCCTCTTTGTTTAATCTATGTAAGGACTATATTTTTATTTGCTTTTTTATGACTTCAGATATAATGTTTATTACATTTAAAAGTACCTGCTACTATAAGGCATGCTAAACATACATAAATATTCAGAGCACAAAATGCCATTGGATTTAAATTTCAAAGGCACGTTCAGGTCAAGAGTCGGGTACAATACTCCACTAGTAGAAGAAATTGCTATAACAAATCACTTTTAAGTCAAACCAATACACTTTTCATCATTTTCTTAAAGCTGTCTGATTTCAGAGAATACCTGATTTTGTGCCTTGAGATGCCTGGGGAAAATAGCTTTTGAAAGTTCAGTGCTATAATAGTCAATAGAAAAGCACAGAGAAAGTCTAAAGTCACATTAAAAATACATGCCCGGAAAATGGCAAATGAGATAATCTAGAGGGTGGGTGGAGCTAAGAAAGTTGAATACCAATGTTCCTGTAAGTTACTCTATATTTTGCATAGACCCATGTGCAGTTTATTGAGAAATAAAAATCACCCCTGTTCCTTTTCCATTAATTAATTCAGAATATCCATTCATCCAAAGCCTCTGTGTCATGCACTTGGAGAAGTACTGAGCTGATTTCCATAAAGTATCCATATTTTATGGTCACAGTGCATAGCCTCAAGTGTATTTTCTTGTGTTAGCTTGCCTGGAAGTTAATTAAAGGGGAGAAGGGACTTGTAAATATGGGGGGATACCCTAATTTTATGAATAATGTTACTTAGTTAATAAATGATATATTTCAATAAATAACATTCTTATAGATCCATGCTCATTGAATTGTCTCAGAAATGTAATTTTCTGTTTTGATTTGGGGTTTTTTGAGATTTAGATTTGTAAAATTCAACAGAAAATTAACAGCCTGTGGTAGACAAAGATCGTGCCGAAACAGAGGCAAAGCAGACAACGGTAAAGCTTTTGTCTTCAGATATCCTTTTCTCCTGACCTGTGTGGGTCCCCTGCTGTGTCTGACACCCCATAGATTCCCATATGTCTTGCCACTCCTAGACAGTTGTCACAGCTGGGGATTTAAAATACCTGCTCTAAAAACTCACAGTACAAAGGCTGTCTCCAATCCATTCCCTATTGTTACAGCTACAAGGGATTTACTGTGCTAAGTTTCTCTCTGGGTACTCGGTATTCTACAGGGAATGTAGTACGTTAGTAAGGAGTACTAAAGAACTAAGGGTGGACTATGCAGTGCCCGTGGTAAGAGTGAGATCAAGGAGAGATGGTGAAAGCCTTCTCATTTTTTGAGACTTTCAGTTCAGTCATAATTTGCATACATAAACATAGTAAACACTCTGTCTTGTCCCGGATAAGATGAGGACTCCCAATACAGGCTTTTGGATGTGTGGAGGGTATGAGAAAGGAGCCTTATGAAAGTGCCTGACAGGAGGTGGTTGTGTCCATCTTACCTTATAAGGGATTATCATTTTTGGATTAAAAAACGCGATTCTATAGCAAGAGGTTTTAAAGGATTAAAAGAAATGGCTTGATTTTTCTTTCACCTTTTAGACAGAGAAATATCAAAGAAAGGACATGATGTTATCAAACTTTTTCAAAATGTGGAATTAAAAATCAGAAAAACAAACTATTTTAAAATGAGAGTCAGTATCCGGAACTGTTTGGTTGGCACTTTGCCTTCCAGTCTGTTGGGTACAATTAAAAATTTGTTCTTACCACTTTCTATAATCTATTGTCACCAAGATTACAGTTAATTTATATTATGCAGTTAACAAGTGAGTATCTCAAATACTACAACAGGGAATAAAGGCAAACCAAAATGGCCGTGAGTGTTCCAATCGTCTAGTGATTCTACCGTGGCCTCTTTCCCAGAAGTACAACAGTACTGTGCTTGAAACATGAAGAACAGGAAGCAAGAGTCTTTTCTATGGATACTTGTCTGTATTAGTGTCTTTCGGCTTGCAGTAACATTAAACCCTCTAATGAACGGTCAGCAAGGCTGTGGTCCTCAGAAATGTGGATATTTAAAAAGCAAGGAAACTGCAAACTTGTGGCCATGCTACCTAAGAATGCAGCAGTAAAGACCAAACTGCAGCAACAGAAAGAACCTACAATGCAGTTGATTTCCGGTGGGCTGAACTACTTTACCAGCTGAATTTTTACCCCGTATTCACAGCAACGTGAGCTTGCACCTATCTTACCTGATTGCTACTTTAGACGTCAGAATCTCTTAGGATACAATGAGCACCTTACAATGTTGCCCGTGTCCTTTCTCACATAGCTTTCCTCTCCAGTCTCCGCTATCCCTGTCGTCTGACTTGAGTCTCTGTGTCTCCAGCTCAAATTCTGAGGGATGCAAATCATTGCTCTTTCCTACTAGTTAGTAGGCAGCCATTGGGTCAGCAGGTCTGATACAGCCCAGCATGTATGGTGTCCTCTTCATGTGGTTATCCACGTTAGAGTGGGTCTCAGAGCAGCAGGCATTCTGAAGTTTCATTTGCTTAATTTGCATATGGTGCCAGTCACCAGTGAAAAATAGCTGTCGAAAACATGATGACAGCATTTGCTATCATTTTTATTTTTATTTTTTCCATTTATGGTGGCTTAAAATGATAATGCTGTTTATCAGATATATTATTCCTAAGTAATTTTTCTCCTAACCTTTTAAAATATAGACTTCACAAAAATCTATAAAAGACAGAGATTGCTAGAGTGCTATTTTCCTCCCCTAACTTCCTACTATTTCTATCTCTCCTCTCTCTCTCTCTCAGTTTTTGAGACAAGGTTTCTCTGTGTAACCATCCTGGCTGTCTTGGAACTAGATCTGTAGATTAGGCTGGCCTAGAACTCACAGAGATCGGCCTGGATCTGCCTGCCAAGTGATGGTATTAAGGACATGTGCCACCACACCCCTTGAGAGTCCTATTCTTGCTGAGCATCACAGTATGGCATGAGTAAAACAGGGTTGAGTCTAGCCCCTGGCCACCCAGCCAGGGACAATAAAGGCAAACTGAAGTTCAAATCTCGGCATCAGCAGAATCTATTTCCAGTAGCACGACCCTCCTAGGTAGCTGATACGACATATTTACAAATGGTAAAGTTTTTATTCTAAAGACAAAGCCTGGATAATATACATTAGGACTTTGTTTTACATTGTAAAGTTACTTGTCTTTCTTCTGAGCATTTCTCCACTCTCAGCCCACATAAAGCTTAAACACTAGGATTGGATTTGGGTTTAATGTAAGCTCACCAAACCTCAGGTGCTCCACCTACACAATGACGCCGGCAGATGCAACTGGGGTCAAATGTGTGCCAACCTCAATAGCTTTACAAGACTATGTAGGGATCAAGTGAGTAATACAGGTACAAGCTGTCCCCACTTTCCCCCACAATCTTTAAGATGTAGTATAAATTGAGGGTGTGAAGAGGTTTGTGATAATACTGCATAGTTCGTGTCCCTGTGGGGGAATATTACTGCCACAAGGAAAAAACACTCAATATGAGCAATTTACTATAAAATGCTAAATTAGCAAGTCAAGGTAATTGTATGCTCCCTTTGGCCCTGCCTGAAGAATCAGTGCAAATTGCATTTCACACTAATTGGTCTATAGAACTCATGCACACACACACACACAAAAAAAAAAAAAAACCACGGAGATTTATTGAGCACTTTTGCAAATGTGTATACATATATACACACTTTCTTATTTTAATAGTTACAGACTAATAGGTACACTAATTAGTCTACCTCTCCAAGGGTTGCTTTTAGTGGCTTCCATAACAATAATTGTTTGGGGTGGAACATAGCCTTTAAACTAGATCTAAAACAGAAAGAGTTAAATATGTGAAATCTCAGAACACAAAGGTTTCAATAAAATCTGTAATAAATGACCTTTTTGTACAGTTTTTATAACGTCAAAATAAACTTGCCCCTTGAATAAGCCATCTAGTTCTTCCAAGTCTCCTTGTTACTTTTTCTTTTTTCTTTTCTGTGGTCCTTCAATTTGTGAAATTTTCTAAGTGGTGACCAAGTAGTATACTTTAACTCATTAGTAATGTAAATAATTATCAATCAAAACCGAACAGAATGGGTTGAACATTGCCATAGGAACTATAATTCTGGCCTAAAACTAAACCATGGAAAATACAGTTAACAAGTGAACAGTCAGTTGAGAGCCAATGAGCAATTTCCTTTCTTTGTTTGCAGTTTTAGCACATCACAACCACCTTTGAGACTACCTTGACCTTATTTGGTCACACTGAAAGTCCCAGGCTGGGCTTCATTTGGGACAAACAACATGAAATAAGCCAAGAAGCAAAGTGACCCTTCCTAACTTTGGTAAGAGCTTCAAGGACACGAAAAGACCTTGAGTTTCACTTGTTCACTTGCAAGTACTGGAGACTGTGTGCTTTGTGCCAGGGGCTCTCGGTTATGAGGAAGGGAGAACAGCTTAGGCAGACAGACAAGCAAACTGACTACAATAAAGCTTCTGCACGGGCAATTGAGAAAGACTCTTCACCGTGAATTCTCATCTTGTGCTTGATTTTGTTGGGGAAGTTAGTAATGCTTCTTTGGCAAAGTAGCACGAGTACGGGTTATATTCGTGTATGAAATGACAACCCCGAAGTTCTCATTGAATAAGTGTAATCTCTGGTTATTTCCTCCAAATTTGACATAGAGTCAACAAAACATAAAGGAAACAGCCTTGAAAAGTGACCACTTACATCTATGATATTCATTTAAAACATGGATCTAAAGACATGTGTTGTTTCAAGATAAATATGTATCTTTAGGAGTAGAAGATTTATAGTAGTGTGGGTCATGAGGAATAGTGATTATTTTTTCTAAACAAGAACTGAATCCAGCACGCCAGCAGATATTTTTAAATTGAATTTTAATAGAATGCCGCTATGGAAGTGGAGTCAAGAAATTTCCTAATGTGACCTTTTATAGCAAAATTACTAACTTGAGGATCATGGAGACATGTTTTTTGGTTTCCTGGATTCCAAAGGTGGGCGATTTAGGTTTATGCCTCATGGCGTTGCCTATTTTATCACAAAAAAAGTCCATTCACTTTTCTCATTTTCAAGGTGGTGTTTTTGACATAAGAATAACTTCAGTGAATTTGACAGCCCTAATTTTGATTGTAGATGACACTCTCCATTTATAATGTAAAGATAGATCACAGACGTTGGAAGTACAGTTTTTCTTGACCATATCCAGCTTTCTCTCTATTCCTGAGCTATCCTCTTAAGTTAAATGAGGATTTTGTAACTCTCTTTTTAAATTTTTTTTTCCTCCAGGAAAGAATGGAACAGTTGAGACTTAAATGGCAAAATTTCTTGTTTAGTAAGAAAATTTATTTTCTAGATATGAAGTAGCCTTTAGACTTTGTACCATCAGCAGCCAGGTGAGATTGGCAAGGATCGGGTTATTTTGGCTCTCTCAACATAGGCATCCCAAATCTGGTTATTTTCATGTGCATCCATAATTACTGATGCCCCTGGAAGCCATATGCTTTCCTAGGAAGAAGAGCTGTAAGAAGAACAACTGTCACTGTTTCCAAGAGAACTTAAAGTACATGCCCACCCCGACCCAGTGAATACCAGAGCCATGCCAATACTATCTTTCTAAACGAGAGGTGCATTTGTGTGAAACCAGGCATAGGTAGATTATAAAAAGTGAGTGCCGTATTGATATTAGCACTTGTGTACTGAAGACACAGCTCTGTCCGCAAAGTTCTACTTTACAAACACAGAGACTTGAGCTCAATCCTCAGAGTCCAAGAGAAATACTGGGCATGGTGGTGCACTTTTGTCATTGAGGTGTTGGGAGGCAAAACCAGGGCTCTCTGGAGTTCCCTGGATAGTCAGTTGACCTAGGTAGTGAGCTCTAGTCGATCAGAGATTCTGTCTCAATGGATGTAGGTGATATTCCTGATAATAACACTTGAAGTTATCCTTTAGCCTCCACACATACAGGTACACACATGCACATGAACTGGAATACACATGACATACATATATACATGCATGCATATTAAATAAAGATATTAAGTATCCCTTAATAAGGAAAGCGGGAAGTGTCAGGCAAAAGTAGACTACGTGTGGTGTACTCCCCTAACAAAGAGCTGATATTTCAAACACTTCCATTTTCAAAGTGTTTTATACCTTTAGCAAACCTGACTTCATGAATGACTTGTTTGACAATAAGATCAACTAGACAGTGCATTCCACCACAGAGAAAACACACCGATGCTATTTTTGGTGAATGTGCGCTCATTTGTCATTGACTTTCAAGGTGTTTTTTTTTTTTTTTTTTTTCCCTTTGCTTTTTGGTTTTCACATGAGCCTAGTTATTCATGTCTCTAGATACAAGATGAAAACTTCTCTACCTGGCTGCATCTGTTCTCCTGGCACTCTCTCGGTTGTAGCACAAGAAATAGAAAGATCCATGGGCTAAATTTAGAATATCTTGATATAACATACAAGTCAAATGAGAGATAGCAAAAGAAAGTCATTTGGGAACAACATGTGAAATGTGATCAACACATTGTATCAGAATGAACAGTGTATTAAACTTTTTACACGAAATTTATTCAGTGCCTGTCACTCTCCGACTCTACTGGGCCTTTGCTCCCTCCACTGTTAACAGTGCTTCAGTGGAATCTTGAACCTTGCAGCATATCAAACGTGTACTGTTCCGCAATAAAGTGAACTTTTCTAAGAAGTAATTTCCTCTACACCTTAATATAACCTAATCAAAACCTAAACCTCCTGAGTGCCCTGGAATTTTACTTTTGCTTTCATTTTCAAGAATGAATGCCACCAGCAGGAACATTCACCAAACCTTTGGGAGAATGCCCCATTATGCCCTCGGCCCCTAGGAGAAAAAGTGTCCTTTTGTTTTATTAATCTGATTGTCTTCCTTAGCAAGTGGCCCTTCTCTTGTCTCTAGTCCTGACTGGTAGTGAAGCCTCAGGAAGTCTCTAAGAACCTGATCTTTGTCTCCTTGCTTAACCTGCCTTCTAACCTACAGCCTACTCTGATAGAGCATCGGTGTGAAGGGCTGACGACTGATTGGTTACAACATTTGAATTTCCTTTAACTCTGGAGGGCTTTTTGAGCTCCTTTGTTCATTTCTTCTTTCTTCCTTCAAGACATAGTTTCTAAGTTATTAAAGGAAAAAAAAACAAAAAAACAAAACCTTATTCATTGGTAGTGGGCAGAATCCAGAACTTGAAGGGTGTAAATTATTCTAATTGGCAACAGTACACTTGACCCTGTAGTGATATGATGCTTGTTAATTTCTTACCAAAGCCAGGCCCACTGTCCAATATTGAATCTTGTATCTAGGTAATCTAAGCACTGTCTTCTCACCCCTTATTAATAAGAATTTTCCAGCCTAGAGGATAAAATGCTCTCCATGAAGTGCTCTAGATGTGTTTGCGGATCGTGACTTTTGCCACTAATTCAGATTCATGTGGATAGCTCCAGATTAAGTCTCTTACATTCAGAGAAATATGAGTGAATTATGTGTACACTCACCTATAGTCAAGGTGAGAGTCTCTCTCCCTCCCTCCCTTCCTCTCCCTCCCTCCCCCTCCCTCATTTCTTCCCTCTCTCTCCTAATTCATCTCTAACCTAATTGCAAAAGCACAGAATATTTGTTAAGACATATTCTTTCTCAAATCCTAAATAAGGGATGTTAGTATTTTATATGGAGAAAATTGGAAATTACTTATTTTGACTTTACATTCTGTGTGAGTGTGTGGATTTAAAACGGATACATTCTAAGGACTCTTGGCAATAAGATATACAAAGAACTACTAAATTAGGTAGGTAATGTTGGAGAGGCATAATTCACATCTCCTGCTCTAAATAAGCTTCATTGCCAGTGAAATGACAAAGGCAGGATGGTGCCAGATAATTAAAATGAAAATTGAAGGAACACAAATACCACAGAAATAAGGGGGAAAAGATGAGCCTTGGGGTTCTATAATCACAGCCACAAGTCCATTGTGAGCACTTTTGTGCTGGCTATGAGCTGAGTTCATGACTTGATTACTTCCAGAAGGTGTTCATTTCTTATGTCTGCTAGAGGTGCCAGCACAGAAGCTTGGGGGATGGACTGAGAGCTCTGGCTTCCCCAGACGGAAGCAAGTTGGTGGTATGAATCAAGGCAATCAGTCTCGCTTGACCTCAGACACATCTCACACTCTCAGCAAGAAAGACTGACTTAGTGAGGAAGCCATTAAAGGCACCCATATTCAAACTCGTTAGCATAGATAATAAGGGAGTGCTGACTAAAGGAAACATGAGGCAGATATGGATGAGAGCTGGGGGTGAGTTTTACCTTTTAAACTTGGATGAGATGTTAAATCTCTCCCATTCTAATCTATATTCCTAACCAATTAATTGAAATCAAAATTCTTTCTGACATCCATGATTAAAGCCAAATGGTACAGCATGCCAAGCTTAAAAATCACTGTATTTTCTAATTCAGATAAGTCTACCTCATGCCCTGTTTCTAGTTGAATGGATGCCTCAATTTATTCTGCAGGTTATATAATTTTAATCTCTCAGATGTCATTTTCAGATGGTGAATAATCAGTGTGTGATCCTGATCAAAGATGTTTTATTTCCAGGTCTTTGCATAAGGAAAGAGAGCCAGTCCTGGGTTATATAAGGGAGGAGCTAGTGGATCATTCGTTTTGAATAAATCAAAATCTTTGTTGGGTGATGCTATTGATGAGCTATTTTGACTTGTTTGTTTTGGTCACAGGAATCAGTGGAGCAGATGAAGCATCTTTCCATTGGTACTTTAGTCTTAGAATTTGAAAGCTCAAGGGACCCTGCTTCTGAATATGGCTAGCAAATGACAGCATAGAAAGTGTCTACACAGTCTTTAGTAAAATATGGGTTCGTGAGATGTAACTCACCCACTTATTAGTCACATGAATACCTGGACAGGTTTGCAATATAACTAAGCCTTAGTTGTCTTTTAATCACATATGTATATAACCGTACCACCTGAGATTGTTTAAAAATAGCATACTTGTAAAGTGTTTAGCATAGGTACCTGGTACACAGTAAGTCTGAAATGAAGGACATCTCTGATTTTTATAACTTGTATATCTCTTTGTACTTCAGAGGAAATCAATATACAATTAAAAATTCTTCAGTTGTCTAGCTTAGTTTACATCCTTTTGGGATAGTCTAGAAATTTAAAGTGACATGTACTAAGTTTTTATTACTTTAAACACTCTGAGGGATGACTTTTCAAATTTTGCAGAAGAGAATCTAGAATCAAATATGTGCCAATCATCCAAGATGATTCTGTAGGTTCTGAATGTCCTTTCCCTACCACACTAACTTCTTTTCCTAGCTACAAAATTAAATCAGCATTGAAACACTAACCAAATAAAAGCTTTCACAGTTGCTTTTCCAGTTTGGAAAAAAAAAAAAAGAAAGAAAGCTAATAAGCTCCAGGAATGATACAACCAACTTGGTAACATAGCTTGAGAATTTTAAAAAACAATGCCCCGTTAAAGCTGGAAAACTGGACTCGGAATTTATTTTTAAAGGTGCAAGATGAGGAGACTACATCCCAGGATTCACAGTGTCACTGGTCTTTGGTGGGTATGATCCTTACAAATATTCCCTATGAAAAGTATTAGAGAAGAGTGTGAGAGCCACTGGGACATCCACATAGTAAATGGTATCTTCTCAACACCCTGTTTTCACAGTGAGAGAGTTGAGGCTCGTTCTGCAGGAGATAAAGAAGGGTGGCAAACCCTGAGCTCTGGAACTGCTAATGTTAACACTTCTTTCTATAGCCAGATCTTGCTAAAATAAACCTGCACATTTAGGTTCCTGAATTCTCTGTGACAATAACATCTTTTCTCCCCATAAAAGAATTCCACTTGTTAAGCAGAGGCTGTGGAGGGTTATTCTGAAGTGTCACTACTGTATTGATAGCAAAGATCACCATAAAGGGGAAGATGGGAGGGAAGGAAGGAAATGTTGGGTAACCAGGGTGACAACTGCTAGAGTAAAAGTGTACTGTTGCTACTTCTTCTTCTTCTTCTTCTTCTTCTTCTTCTTCTTCTTCTTCTTCTTCTTCTTCTTCTTCTTCTTCTTCTTCTTCTTCTTCTTCTTCCCCTTCTCCTCCTCCTCCTTCCTCTTTCTCTTCCTCCTCCTCCTCCTTCCTCTTTCTCTTCCTCCTCTTCCTCTTCCTTCATCTCCTCTATCTCTTCCTCCTCTTCCTCTTCTCCTTTCACTTTGTTTTTTTTTTTTTATAGCAAACAGCTTGTAATGTCACTCTCCTGAATTAAACAATCATCCTATGTACTGTCTATGCTCCAGAATAAAACTCTACAAGACCCCAGTTAGAAAAACAGCTTGTGTTTATGTGTAAAGGCTGCAATGTCACACTCATCTGCCCAGGAGAAGCTACTTGTAGACAGCATAAATCATTCTTCAGAGCTCTCAGCCCTAAGATGCTGTTTTCATGTCTCTGTGTTTCTTCTCTACCACAGAATGCCTCTCCCGTCCCCACTCCTTTTCCTCTGACTCTTCTGCCTGCTTAACTGTATTTCAAATGCAACCACATCATCTGCCACTCCTTTGGCTGACTTTCCCGCCCCCACTTCAGCGCTGGTCAATTCCTGGATGCTGTGCAAGAATCTCTGACTCTGCTTTTCACCGCTCTTTAGATCCACATGTACATACCTTTCTCTCCTGGGTATCCCTTCTTAACTCGTCATGCCTGCACCTGTGTGGCCCGGGAGATCAAAAGACAGTGGTTAGACGTCTTTTCCACCAAGGCACATGCCTCTGCTGTTTGTTGACCTGTAGCATGATAATTGGTGTTAACTTGTGGTTACATTTGTCTCTGCTCAATGTATATAGACTGTACATTCCACAAAATGATTTTTATTCACTATTGTACCCAGCACTCAGCCTGTTGTATATGCTCTAATTACCGTTGTTATGGGAAGGCAGCTGTAATAATTATAATGTCCATGTTATACTATGGTGCCTGAAAGTGGCAGGAACTAGATAGGCCTGTAAAATTTTTAATCATACTGCTGCCCGTTGGAATGATGTAGAGTAAACATAAGCACACACACGCACACACATGCACAGAGAGAGAGAGAGAGAGAGAGAACGGTAGGCATGGAGAAAGAGGAATGAAAGATTAATAACGTTAGCAAGTAACCAAATAAATGTTTACGTAAAAGAAACCCCTTTTCTGGAGACTGTGCAAAGGACACACATCCCTTGAGTTAAATCTCATAGCAAAGACCATAACCAAGGGAACATGGGCGGTTTGTTTAATTTGTCCCACCATTGGAAACACGGTTGCCTCATCAATCATAACTCAGACAAGGAAACTTAGAGTAGCCAATGACTGTGATCCAGTCCCTAAACCTTCTGGCAAAGCTCCCCACCCACTACTTGTCAACTCAGTGTCAAGGATGGGCATTCTACTAGGTAAGCAATTATTGATTTTCACCTTAAAATCCTCCATGGTTATTTTACAGATGAAATCTTTTTCTTCACCTTCAGACCCTTGCTATCGACAGACGAGCACATGAAGCTTTAACCGATGGGGTTTATGTGAGGGCTGAATAACAGTCATGGTGCATGATTGCTGGGGCCCTTCTCTTTCTTGTGACTGGTTTGATGGGGACAACATTGACCTACACAAGTGATTTACAGTAGTCCCAAGTCCTTCTCTATGCCCACTGTGTCTAAAAGGAAGCTGCATAGAGGAAAGTCTTTAAACTCTTAGAGCAGGCTTTAAAATTGGGAAACAAATCAGACCCCCTGCTATTTGCAAGGTACTTTTTCCCATGATGCATTTTCAGTTGTGCTTAATAAATTTGTTTTGTAGACTAGATATTCCTGGGTCTTGTGTTTTGAAAGAATGGCTATATTCCTTTTTGTTGTTTTTTTAATAATTTCTTTTTAAGTCCAAATAGCAATAGAATTTATGACTTCTTGTTATTGCTTTGGGTCAAAAATTTGTGAATTTCTCGATGAAAAGGGTTATATTTGTGCCAGAGCTCATTCATGTGACAAATTATTATTGTCATAAAAGAATCTCATTTCCCACCAGGGAGGCCTTTCTTCAAAGATCAAGAGTATTCTTCCTATGCCTTTTATAACCAAGCTTCTGAAGTTGCAGGTTATTACTTTCACTATACTTTATTTAATGAAGCAGCTACTTATGTTCATTCATATTAAGAGTGAGTAAATGATAGGTGTAGGCACTGATATCTCTCAAGTGATTAGTATTGTCTGAGGAATGATAATGTCTTGTGTAATAAGAGCAGATGTCCTGCTAGATATATCGGCATGCTGTCGTTGGAAAATATAGCTGACCACACTGGTAAAGACTGAAATTGAATCCCATTATTCAGTAGTAAATGGGATATGACCCTTGTTTCAGAGAGATTATGGGCTAACATAAAGAAAAGAAAAACATTAGTAGTCATTTTACAAGTTGTTACTCAAAGGTTTAAAAGCTCAGAAAAGAGAATCACTTGAAGGTGTTGAGGGTGACTGAATGGAAATGTTGAAATTTGTTTTGTCTCATGGTAAAATAAAGTGGTTTATTTGCACCTGATACAGCCATCAGACATCATAGAACTGGTTTTCATGGTGACTTATAAAAATACTAGATTCCATAGTCATGAAAATAAATAAACAGGAAAATGCAGAGATGTCTATTAGGGTAATGGTAGTGAGGTTATTAACATTCAAGTAGAAGGGGGACAGGGTTGACTAAGAGCCATAGGATTCTTACCTAAGAGGCTATCCGTTATTCTTTCCTGACCTCCCAACTGTGGGTGATCTTGGAATGTACTCAGTCTGTAGGAGATAGGAGATTAACAGAAAACATTACTAAGATAATACAGCTTCCATGATGTCCTCACCCTTGCTGAGATGAGATTTTCTGTCATGTAGCTGTTTTTTTAGCCACTCATGCTATTATAAATAACCCTTCAGTATTCCTGTAAGTAAGACTAGTAAACTCAGTCACCTAGTTACACTTGAGTGGAAATTATCTCTTTGCTCTGTCATTTGTTTCTTGTGTAAGAGTGAATATATGGTCAAATCTCCTTCAGAAAAATGTTGAGTAACAAATTAGCATCCAATTTGGATCATGATGGATCTAAAGGTGAGTTTGGATGAGTAGTTTACACGGCCTTGGCTAGGACACGCCTGTTTATTGTAGTGACAGTTGCAGATCCTTGGATTTGGGTCAAAAGAAATGCACTGAGGCTTGGGGCAAGGGGATGCCCAGCATGAATATCAGGGTGAACTATCTGTGAGGGAAATCCAGTGGGGTCATTTTCCTCTGTGGCATTGAGTAATACGCTACCTTGATGCATCTGCTAAGTGACTGATCACAGAATAAATTGCAATCTTTAAAAGTAACATGCATAGAAATGGATTCCGAGAAGCCCTTGCTGATACACATTGGTAGGCTTCTTGCTAAAGAGAATGTGGTGTGGTAGAAAAAGTCATGAAGGAAGTGGGCATGACTAGGGTGCTATTGCATATCCAGTTTATTGACTGATTAAGGCTCTTCTTACCAGAGAATTAACAAAGGGGAGAGGAAGCCATTGTCTTTAGTGAAGTAGCCACTGGTGAGATAACCACACTCTATTGGGTAGCTCCACACCCATTCTCATAAGCCCCAGACAAAAACAAAATGGGGTAACAGAAGCAGAGATTTGTTGAGGGAAAGTGTTGGAAGACAGAAGGGGAACACTAGAGGATGGAGAAGTGAGTGTGTGCACAGTATATTATATGCACATATGAAACTGCCCAAATAATAAAGGAATTAAATATCAAAATAAGAAAGGGTTTAATTCAATAGGAACCTCAGGGTAGGCATGGTGATATAGTCCAAAATATTTATGAGGCAAGAGAGACTATGTTAGATCTGAGTGACTTAGACCAGCATGTGACTCAGGATGAGGAGATGAAGGATCATAATTTTAAGTATTCGCTGATGAGGTGTTGAGTAGCAAATAAACTCAGGGCTTACCAAGCATTCTACCAACTAAGTTGTATGACTAGACCACTACGTAGGTTTTCAAGGTTTAATTTAAGAATCTATAAAACTTCAGGTGAACCATCTTGAGATCTCTCTTGATAATGGACAACCAAGATTTTTTATGTTTTTTAGACCTTTTGTATGTTACTTTTTAGAGAAGGGATTCATAACTATAATTTTAAGATGGTTTTAAATGGATGGGCAGTGAGATGGCTCAATAAGGAAAGACACTTGCTGTCAAGGTTGATAACTTGAATTGGACCCTGGGGACCCATCAGGCAAAGAAAAGTCTAGACTCCTGAAAGTTGCCCTCTGATCCCCATACGAATGCTGTGGCATGTGCAACCTCAGCAAAAATAGATAAATAAAAATGCAATTGAATATTTTTAGTAAAAGAGATTCATTTTGAATTATATATTATAATTCAAATCCTACTTTTTTTCTCCAAATAATATTTTGGAAGTCTGATTCTACTCTAGTTAGTATTATATAGTTTAAATTTTCAAGCTAAAATTTAGCTCTGGATAGCTCTAGAGTTAAAAGGGCCAATTGCTTTCCTCCTCAGCCATGCTTGCCAGTCCACACTAAATTATGCTTTTCTCTCAAGGGAAAGCAAATTGGAGTTCTAGAAGTCTCTGTGTACTGGGATGCTATCACTAAACCAGTTGTTATCATTTAACCAGTTATTTGGATGCACAAAAGAAGACATGTGACCATTAGTAACAGTCACAGGTCAAGAAAGGAAATATAAATGTGTTTACTTCATTGAAATCAGATTTATTTAAAGGGGAAAAAAAAGGTAGGGCTTGTTTGACTTTCAAAGAAGTAGGAAAACAATGATACCAAACAAACAATCAAATGAGAAATGCTGGAGGTTTTTTTTGCCATTGTGTCTGAATATACTCTAGCATTAGGGTAAGGCTTTCTTTGATGATAATAATCATAGCTCTAACTTGGAATTTAAAAGGGGAACGGAATAACATGAACTGTGAGATGGGTGTATTAAATAGAAAATACCTAAAAAGACCTGAGGGAGTGAAAAGCTGTGCTTTCTATGAATAAAATAATTTGTATAAGTAGTTCTTAAATGCACATACACAAGACTAGTATTAAGCTCCAGGCCAGAAAGCTAGTGTGGAATTTCCAAGATGCAGGGCAATCCTCCATCTCAGGACACTGCCTCTCCCTGCAAGGGTGTGTTTTTACATCTTTGAGATATGTTTAGCAGCTGCTGGAATGTCCTGAGGGAAATACTACAACCTATGATGTGGGAAGATAGCTCAAGAAGAAGGTAACGTTCTCTCTCTCTCTTTCTCTCTCTCTCTCTCTCTCTCTCTCTCTCTCTCTCTCTCTCTCTCTCTCTCTCTCTCTTTTCCTCTTGCTCTCTTTCTTGCTTTCTCTTGCTCTCTTGCTCACTCTCATTCTCACTCTCTCTCTGTTATTTATTTATTTTTGATGTATTGATTGATTGCTCATTAGACTGTTGGCACATTCAGAGCAAACCTTCCCTCTGCCCGTTATGAAGCTGTGCCACCAGGGCACATCATTGAGAGCAAGGTAGGAGAGCCAAGCTAGGAGAATTCATTGCTACATTATACAGCCCCAGGCCTGTGGAACAGAAACCCAGTTTTGATTTTGCCTGCCTTCTGTGTTTATTGCCTCACACAAGTATGCTTCTGCATGTGGGCTTTCCAATTCTATAAATAAAGATACAAAATATATCAGGAATACATCAGCCTCCAACACAGGGAGTGAAATGTTCAGTAGCAGTCATTTTAAATATAATCGGTAGATGTAAAGAGAACATTGGACTAGATACAAAACTCTTTCTGAATTTTTGCTTTGCCTCTAGGTAACTCAGTCAACTCAGGACTAGTAAGCTGAAATCTCTGCTTTTCTGATGCTCAGTTCTCATTTACCGGGAAAGATAGTTATCATGGGTGTTGTAGGCTACTGAGAAGGCAGACTAAATGAACAGTTTAAGAGATCACTTCTGAGCTATACAGTTCCCTACAGAGAACAAGAGCACATGGTTAATACCTTCCTACCAGCAACTGTAGGACTTTGGGCTATCTTGGGGTCATAGATCATATTTAGAGATAGCTGCCATCACTGACCTACAAGTTCTGAATTATTGTTGTTGTTTAGTGACCAACTGTAGAGCCATCTACATAGTCTTGTCAAGTCCTGATGATTTCAAGCCAGATATACATTTCCTGGTAGGCTGTGACCATGCAGGTACATTTTGTTTCTGACCAAGTCTTTGTGCCTTGTCTAGCAAAATAACTAACCACTCCACGCACCATTCCCTTTGAAACTACTCATGAAGAACAAGTTATATAGCTCAGTAATAATATCAAGGAAAGGAAATTAAAGGAAAATTTGTCATTGAAGCTACAAAATTATAAGGGCACTTCCTTTAAAGCATTTGCTAAACCAATAAAAATATTACACAAAGATAATAAGTATATTTAATTCTGGGGTGTTGTATTGGGAAGCATAGAGATTATTTTCTCTTTGAGGGATACATGGTATCAAGGATGACAGCGTCCCAGAGTAGTGTTCCTGCATTCTAGGTACATTGGCAAGGCCAGAATCACCAACCTCTTGGACATGACATAGTCTGCTGTATGGGTTTTGCCTATATTATCTTATATAATCTTGTTCAATGGCATGCCCACATGATTATTCTCTTTGCCATAGACATATGGAAACACCTGACTTGCTCTGTGTCTACTCTTAGGCAAGCATCACTTCACTGGTGCACATTCATACACACAACAAAAACAACAACAGCAAACACCACTCTCTTTCCCAAGTCACAGTATGTGTCACAGGTGGAATTACTTGTGAGATTTATTTGAAATAATTTTCTTTAAAATATTGAAAGACCTCCGTTCTATAGTGAGAATCTTGAGGTGTGCATGTGGGGGGGAGGGGTGTTGCTGAAGTAGAAATAGTTTGCGATTGTCTAGTTTAACATTTCACCTGACATATGGCTATGACTATATAGGTACCTCTCAAATTCAAATTACTACATATTGTCCAGTATCAGTTCTTTTCTGCAGAGTGGGGTCCTGGTTTGGGGCATATACCAAGGCTTGAATATGTGAGCCAGGCACCCCACAACTCAGCTCTCACCTCCAGCTGTTGGTTCTTTTGAAAGATGAATTTTGACCTAAGTCATTCCAAATCAACAAAACCAGCAGTGGCTTCCTGTATGCTGTTGCCCATCCTGTACCTTTGGAGGGGGACACACCTTCATTGCTTAGAGTTAACTAATTCAGATAATTGCAAGGGAAGGGGCACATGCCTATGTTCCCAGCTGTTGGGGACAAAAAAGACAAGAAGAGAAACCCAGTCCCAAGTCTGATCACAAGCATTCTTGTCAAAGTGGAGTGGTTAAATGTGGTTAATCTGTGCTGATCAGTAAGCTGCCATTCAAATCATTTGCACTAGTACATCTCACTCCTTTCCGAACTCTTCTCTCTTGTTAGCCCCATGGAGTCTTCTGAGGTTGCATAGCGATCCCACATTATCTGTGAATTGTCGGAAACCAAGGATCCAATGCATTACAAATCAAAAATATTCATTTGTAATAAAAGTATTTCTGTGCCGAACATGCACAGACTTTTTTCTCTTGTCAATATTCTCTAAGCAACATCATGTAACAACAAATTCCATAGTATTTATATTGTATTAGATAACGTAAGTGATTAAGACATGATTTACAGTATATAGGGAGATATATAAATATGCCGTAATGAAAGCACTGCACCCATTTATTTAAAGGATCCAAACATCAGTGCATTTTGGTATCTGTAGGGTCTAGAAGCAGTCTCCCATGGATACCAAGAGTGATCTGTATACATTTTGATATTGCTGGAGCGAGGCTATATGGCCAACAACTAAGTCATCTCTTCATAGAACTAAGTCAAATTCATTCAGAAGGAAAAATGTAAAAATACATCAAAAGGGGATGAGAAGGAGAAAGTGAGATGGGTAGAGTGGAGACAGGTCAGCTGGCACCAGGAATTGGCCCCAGTCGCAATCGAATCTGGGTAGGTATTATCTCACCACTGGCTAACTACTACTCTGATCTTTATTCATTTAGCTCATCATCAGCGATACCTATTACCTATTCTTGTCCCGCTGTGCTGTGAGAGGGCTTTGGGGGCATAGGAGTGGGCACCATGGGCCTTCCCAACTTGTCTCTGCCCTCTATGCTACATTGGTAAAGGCCGAGGCATGTAAATCCCATGACTCTCATTAGTCAGCCCCATGTGGTGCGCTCTGCCTCCCTCAGCTCTGGCAATGCCAATGCAAAGTTTTTGTTTTGTTTTGTTTTGTTTTGTTTTGTTTTGTTTTGTTTTGTTTTGTTTTGTTTTGTATTATCAGGGGCAAGAAGCTTGTAATTAAAAGTTACACATTTCTCTAGGGTATCATAATATGCATACTACATAAAGGGTAATCAAAATAAATCAAATAATTGTGTTCGGTACAAATGGAAATTTGAGAAGAAATCCTCTTAGAAAATGCCAAGCCAAAAAGTTGCATCTGATTACAAGGATGACAGGAAAGCATTAACCTTTGTTTTCTTGGGCTGGGTGGAGAGCTGGCAGGGCACACTTCTTCCTTCTCAGCATGAAAATTAGATTAAAGTCACTGCCATTGTTTGTATTAGGTGGCCAAGGGGAAAGCACCATCCATACTGAAACTTACTTCCAGCTGTATGTTCTGCATTCTGATTAGTTTGCTTAGAGTGAGCTACTCGCTGTCTTTGTAACTGCACAGTCACCTAGCTTGTCCATTACCTTGGAGCCACATGGGACTCCTAGTCTTCAGTTTCCAAGTATCTGCTTTTGGCACACAGTATCCTTGAGGGACAGGAAATCATAGGTGGCCATTAGCGTCAATATTCATGAACTGATCTTTACTAATGTGTAAGCTTGGGCGCTTATTACATCCATAGAACCGTGTGCTCAATGCCATTAACAGTTCAGATTTTGTCACGGTCACTTTCTGTGGTACATATAGTGGAAATGGGACCAATGTCCTAGAGATAATGGTGTGAAGAGCTAGGGGAAAATATAGGAAAATAATGAAACTATCTAGACATTATCCAATTAGTAGATTAAGTACAAAAGTTTCTTAAAGAGCCAATGGATAAAACTGTCAGTAGTTTGGGGGTGTTCATGTGTCAGAAACATTTTGTTTATCTGAGCTGGATTTAAAAATTAAGTGATCAGGTAGACTCTCTGGGTGGATTTACCATAATCAGGAGTTTAGCCTTCAGCTTTTTAGATTCAAGAAATCAATATTATCTGTTAGGAAGACTCCTGGAGTCAGATTCATGGTACCCAAATGCACAAAAGAAACAATGTCAACACATATATAAGCTTTCTGTAATAACACGTACAAATAGTTTACAAAGAGTCAACCTTAGTAACTGTTATAACAGAAAATCTTTTCCCTCCTAGGATGTATGTGTCAGCCAAAACAAACAAACATACAAACAAACAAAATAAAGTAAAATAGATTTAGAGCCAGACAGTAATGTGTTCTCAGTCTCCTGATACCATCTTGAAGCCTGAAGTTTTCCTCATCTATAACTCAGAGGTGACAGCATCAACTCTTAAGATTGATTTGCTATGTTGAGAAACTGAGCACAGTATCTGGCACATACCAGGCCCACCATTAGATACCTGCTGTTGATAGCTAGTTTCCATCCTGCTCCTGTTACCCTACTTATTAAAACTATATCAAATAGCTCCTAACTCCTACTCAAAGCCCAGGCTCTTTCCAAGGATCAGCCTGCGTGGTGGGATGGCTGACCAATCTGCATGGCTTGCTCTAGAGGAAATCATGCAAGAAAAATGAAATTATAATCAGAAAACAGTCAGTAGAGATTATCATGTGGAGAAAATCAACCTGATAATGTTTATGGCTCCTAGTCCTTGATGCCTGATACATCCATCTCTCTGTGGTGTGAGTCCTGTCACACATACCCAGTAAATCACTTAATTTATTCAGCATGCCTGTCCCAATCACTTTCATTGTCTCCTCTTGTTTCTTGTAAGGTATGGCAAGAGAATCTGAGCATTAATATCATGTTGCATTTGTTAGAAAGGTGTAGTCACAGCCTAATCAGGGGCCCGATGAATCAGAATCTGAATTGAAACCAGATTCTGAGAGATGAATCAAATGGGGATTTCAAAGGTTCACCTTAGGCCATTCTTCAGTCTCTCTTAGGTGCACAGTTTATCCATTCATTGTATGAAGCCAGGAACAAGTGTCCATCCAGCAGGGTGAGCTCATCTCAGATAATCATATTTCCAAGTTTCGTTGCTTGGTTTATACTAAATATCTTTTTTCTTTCTCTATAACTACACAAAAGCTCCAAACACTGTTATGTAGAAGATACTAAATAATACATTTTTTCTCTCTCTAAGTCTTTGTTTTAAAATGTCCCTGTCATTTAAATTCTGAATCTTAACAGGTGACCTCATTTATACTTAAGGAAAAAGATTATTTGCTTTGCTCTTCATATTACTCTTAGAGTTTGTATTTTGTCAGCTTCGTGAAGGGTTTCACATTTTACTTTTTCTTTTCTCTTCTTCTTCTCTTCCTCCTTTTTTTTTTTTTTTTTTGACATGATTTCTCTATCAATCCTGTTAAAGGGATCCCTGTGCTGGCTACACAGGCTGACTGAGAACATGGGAACTTGGCATTGCTCTTGGAAGATCTGAGTCTTCTAGTTTTTCTAAAGGAAAGTGGAACCCATCTGTGTTTGCCTATAGGAGGTATTCAACTCGATCTGAAATCCAAGCGGACACTCCCATCTTCTAGAATCATGGCCCATAATGAGTTTGCTCTTCATAAAGCAATGTTTGTGTCAAGACTAACTTTAAAGCTGTGGAACCGCATGTCGTGTCTCTTCTTTGTGGAAACAGCTTCTCTACTGCTGACAAGCTTCTACATATATGTTCTTTGTATGAGTAATTAAGACAGATAAATACCAATATACAGATACAGTTATCTTCAAGTTCACTGTTAAACCGAAACATGGACCTCGATATAAACAGATTTGAGGTGCTTGTTGTTCTTCTTCAGATTTTTAGAACAAAGACACTCAATGTTCAGATGTTTGTGTTCAGATGCATCTTATATGTCCCGACGAGTCTTGACCCTACATGTATAGGATCCATACACTTAGACGGACAAGATGGGCTCATGAAACGTCATTTCTTCAGCATTTGCATGAATGCTTTCTCCAAAGTGTCTTCATTTTCCAGATTCTGAATCAAGTCTCTCATTATTACAATAACTGCTAGTAAAGTAAACACAGCTTCCACTCTTTTACGGAGGCGTATTATTTATAGAGCTAAAATCACACGTTGTAGTTTAAAGCCCCATCTCAGTGGTAGAATAGAATGCTGTGATGCCGGTTGCTTGGATTCTGGAACACTACTTCACTAAGTAATTTGTATAATAGCAATTAGATAACGGATTTAAAATTTCTTCATTCCTGTTTAACAAGCACAGTTAGGGGTCACTGTTTTGCCTTCCTGGGCTTACACTTTCTTTAAGCAATGCTACTTGATAACAATGACTCTTTTTTCCTCATGTTGTCAACAAAGTAAGAAGAAAGCATTTTCAGCTCCACCGGTTTTACAAGGCAGGCTGTAAGGTACTGATACTGCATACAATTCTCCAAACTTACAGCTCCTTTTCTCGCCTACCAGTCAAAGGGGCTTTCAAAGAAAACATTAAAATCTCCAAAAGAGCAACAGGGCATGTCAACTGAAAGAGAACGTAGTAAAGACATATGGTATTTTTGTCATTGTGTTTTCAGAGGGAGGAACTAAAAATGTGTAGGTACAAACAGTGGAGGGAACATCTTTTACGTTGCTTAAGGCTGGCCGTACTCTGTCTTTCTATATTCAGAGCAAATAGCCCAATAAGAACTAGAGGAGAGCTGGGCGGTGGTGGTGCACTCCTTTAATCCCAGCACTCGGGAGGCAGAGGCAGGCGGATTTTTGAGTTCGAGGCCAGCTTGGTCTACAGATGAGTTCCAGGACAGCCAGGGCTACACAGAGAAACCCTGTCTTGAAAAACCAAAAAAGAAAAAGAAAAAAAAAAAAAAAAGAACTAGAGGAGAATCTTTGGGGTGACAGATACTCCTTTTTCTCTCTTGTTTTATCTGCCCCCTTATTTTAACTATTAATGTCATTTGTTTGATATTTGGCCTCTTAATATCTAAACTAAGCAAAGGCTACCTTTTTTGAATACAAGAATCTCAAGATCTCTACTGCATATAAAAACTTTAAAATGCCTTTCTCTGACCTACAAGTGTCCCTCAAAACCCACAGGAACCTCTCCCAGATACCTAGGATCCTCAAGTCCCTTGTATAACTATATGTAGCTTCTTTATACCCTCCTACATACTTAAAAAATTTCTTGATTACTTATGATACCCAACACAGTGTAAGTGCTATTAAATTTCTATATAGTTGAGACCATGTATGGTTTAAGTCAGTGGTTTTTAACCTGTGGTTCGTGAACCTCCAAAGACAATTGGAAAACACAGACATTTGCATTACAGTTCATAACTGTAGCAAAATTATAGCTATGAAATAGCAAAGAATAGAATTTTATCATTGGGGGTCACTGCAACATGAGGAACTGTATTAAATGTTCATAGCATTAGAAAGGTTGAGAACATGGTCTAGGTGATAATGACAAAAAAAAAAAAAAATTGTATGTGTTTCTTCCAGGCAAAATTGCTTGTTGAATAGTTTGGATCTGTAGTTGACTGAGTTCGTGGGCATGGGACAGACATAGAGGAATGATTGTGGCTGACAATTTTAGCAGAAACATAACCCCAAAATTCATTGGCCTAACTGTAACTTAATGCTCGTTTCTTTGATCAGAAAATACATTGTTTGTTTAAGAGGATTAATTTCTCCTGCTGACATGCTGAGACCTCCAAATATCTAGTTGTTAATTTTCTTTCTTGTTTTATTGGTTAAGTCACTTCAACTAATCCTTCTGTCCCAAGAAAGTAGTATGCAAGGCATTTATAAGACTCCCTCCTCCCTTTTGATTATTGTGTTTTGTTGATGTTAACTCTCTTAATAGAAATGTCTTATTTCCCCATCGAAATCTTTACTCCTTGCTAGAGAACACCAAATGTCAAATTCTAGGAACGTCATAGAGCCCACATATTTTATCCATTTATTTTTATCTACCACCTCTTTTACGGTGTGACCATTACGTCATATGCTGTGTGCCAAGGTTTCTAAGGCTATTATTTTATTTGAGAACCATGCAGGCTTTAAGTCTGGCTATGTCCAGATTAAAATGTATTATACTTTTCTTACAAAGGACTATGTTAAGACCAAGAAATTTTTACAACTTATCTTGACCTTTTTGTAGCCACTGACCCAGCAAACAACAACTTTCTACGACTTGAGCTGCATAGGATCAATATAAATTCCAAAGTTCTGATGTTTGGAGTGAAGCTGAATCTTTATATCACATGGGCCCTGGTCTACTCTGTTCTTCTAGCCGCTGTGCCTCTTGGCTGTTCCCACATTTGGCCTTATGTTCCTCTTAAAACCTCACATAGAAAATAGTGCTCAGAAAATGTTAGCTAGACTTAACAAATGTTTAAGTTTTACAGCTCTTTATATCTTCCATATATTAAACACTTACATGAGGTAGAGCTAGTAAAGATTTTACTCCTTTCAGAGGGATATTTGTTCAATCTGCTAGTCTTTTCCTCGATGTACAGAAGCTCTTAAATTTTTTGTAATAAAATGTTCCAATTCTTGTGATGATTTCCTATGCCGTTGGGGTTCTATTAAGACAATTATTACTTATACCTGTATCTTGAAGTGCTTCCCTTTAGTATTTTCAGGATTTTTAATTAAGCTTTTTGACCCACTTTGGTCTACCTTGCTCCAGGTGAGAGGTATGCACCCAGTCTCGTTGTTTTGCTGATGGGTATCAGGTTTATTAAAGGGCTCTGTTATATCCAATGTATTTTAGATACCTTTGTTAAAAATTAGTAGTCCATCTCTTCATGGGTTTACTTTGGGTTCTCTCTTACGTTCCTGTGGTCTATGTTCGAGGAACCCCATTTACTGTTCGTAGGCATGTCAACTGATGCAAGCAGTAGTAATTTCACTGTAGTGCTTCTTCAAATACTTGAAACCAAAAGCTCCATAGAGCAAAGCCACACCACTCCTGGGCTTATACCCAAAGGGCTATATATGTGACCACAGACATACTTGTACATCTATGTGTATCACTGCTTTCTTTGTTCACAATACCTCTGCAGTATAGTTTGAGGCCACACATTGTGGTGTCTCCAGCAGTATTCTTTCTGCTTAGGATTGCTTCTGCTATCTGTGGTCTTTTAATTTATTGTAATTTTCCCAAGATCCATGAAGACTATCATTGGAATTTATTAAAATGAAATCATAAATTTCTTTCGGCATATATAGCTATTTTCACAATATTAATGGTGCAAATCCATGGGCCTGGCATACAACTGTCTATCAATACATGGATCAATGAATTAAACATTGTTTTCAAGAGAAGAAAAACAATTGTCCAATAAATATTTTGAAAGGGTTGAGTATCTTTGGCCATCAGGAATATTAAAACTTATTTGAGAGTCCAACTCATCCCAGTTAGAAATGCTATCATATAAAAATATAGCAAGTGCTATGCAAACAGGGAAAAGAGAGGAAACTCTCTTCACTGTTGGTGGGGGCGCGAAAGTCACCATGGAGCTTTCTTTTAAAAACTGAAACTAAAAGTAACATGTAACAGAGCTCTACTACTCCTGGGCTTATACCTCGAGGACTTTATATCTGACCACGGAGATACTTGTACACCCATGTCTATTGCTGCCTTATTCACAATAGCAAGGAAAGGAGTTCACCCTGACAGCCATCAACAGAAGAATAGATAATGAAGTCTGGTGCATATACACAACAGAATTGTATTCACTGTAAAATAAAAGGAAATTTCGTAAGAAATGGGATTTATTTGGAAAATATAACATTAAGCAAGAGGCATAAACTCAGGAAGTTGAAACCACACAGTCTCTCTAAGATGCAAAGCCTAGCTTATACATTTGTGTACATCATAGGGTATACATGTGGATAGTCAAGAGATGGTAAAAAAGAAGTTCTCAGACTTGGTAGAGAGAATATAAACATACATGTGACATAGAAGCAGAAGAGGGTGGGGAGGTAGCTCACAAGATGGGTTGGAGGGGGAGGATGTGCCAGGAGAATCTAACAAAATACACCATATTTGAAAATGCCATAATGATACCTAATACCGTACAATGACTGAATGAAAATCATAGATGAGGTGACTTATAAACAATACTGTTTTCCTCCTGGAAGTTCTGAAGTCCGGGAAATCCAAGGTCAACAGATTCAGTGTCTGGTGAATGCCCACTTCCCAGTTCACAGATGATATCTTCATACTACATCCTGTCACTGGGGAAGGGTCAGAGGAGCGCTCTGGCCCTCTGCTATGGTGCTCTGGGGCACTACTCCTGCCTTCATACCCAGCCAGCTACTAAAGGCCCCGCCTCCTTACACCTTCACATTCAAGACCAAATTTCAACATGTAGAGCTGATGCAAACATTTAGTGGTGGTAGGAGGTACCTCGTCTATGTTGTGTGCCAGAATGGACACAAAGGACAAGGGCTATGAATTTAGCAAATTGTTATTTGACGCTAAGGTGCTGGAGAGATGGAAACTCCCCGAATCTTCACAAACTTCTTCACTCAGAGCCATAGCTGGAAACTGGCCTCTCCGTTATCCATTCTGATAGAGTTTATTCAGCATCTGTCTCACTAGTAGTTTTTCATCTTATGCCAACCCATGAAAATGCTCAACATTTTCACTGAATAGAGTTCTGGGTCAGGTTCTTCAGGAAATTTCTGGACCGTATGTTCCATCTGTGCCGTACTCTCTCAATTTGTCTTAGAAGAATAAAAATGTCAATGGAAAATACCCATGTGCCCTGGAGACATTTATGTACACTGAAATGATGAAGCACAACCAGAATGAAATATCATGAAGAGCAATCAAGCCAAAGGTTTGTTGCTCACCCTTTCTTCTTATACTAACTCCCTCACAAGCCAGCTGGGGCCACTCAGGCTCAGAAGGGCTGCTGTGTTATGGTGGTTGTCATTTTGATGATGAGGTGAGTAATTTCTCAGAATCATATGAAATACCAAGGTCAAAGTCGTAGGTTGAGCATAATATGGCAAGAAAGAGTGAGTCACAGGATGAGTTCTACCATAGTTGTTCTTTGCTGTGATTGTGCATAGCAACTCCCTGCTTGACTGCTCTTTCTGGAGGAGTAAGCCCCCAGAAGACCATTTTTCTTACAAAGCCATTATTATTAGTTTGCTTCTTACTGGTATGCTCCCCCTTTAGTAAGATGTAAATACTGTCAGGTATATAAATCCATCTATATTTCTGTATTGGAGTTTGGCTAAACTCTTTTGGGGGAGAGTTTTCAGTGAAACTATTCTTTTTTTCTTTCTTTCCAGAATAAGAGACCCATGTGCCTGTTCCTAAAGAGTATTAGATAAAATAAAACAATAATAATATTGATTAGCAAGAGAAAGAGACAAAGACAGAGAGAGGTTGAGTCCAGGCATTCTGTTTCTTCTCATACTTTACATGGCATTTTTACATGACATCTCACATGATCAATTTAAGTAAAACATGAAACGTAAATATAAATTTGGCTTCCAGAAGCATCATTAAAAGTAACTAGTTGGTTTTAAAGACAAACACAATCCAGTATATCCACAATATTGTGTAAATGTGTTTTAATATGAACTTATTAGTGAGATATTTTGCAGGAATGCTTCTGTATTAAGTGTTAAACATCTACTCATAGTGTGCTCAAAGTGTATACCAGTTCATATCACCCACAATGCTATATTTCATAGCTGCCATATTGGACATAAATTTGTACACTAAAAACCAGCTCATTGGTTTGGCCTTAGAGGTCATTGCTGGTCTGTCCTCTAAGTTGGTTGTTTTTTGTTTGTTTGTTTGTTTTAACTTCTTATATCCTACACTGTGACTGCTGCCCTACCTGTTAATTCCTGACTGTAGCTCCTTCTATTCTACCTGTAGTGTCTCAAACCATTTCTTTTATGAGTCACGGTAGATTTTATTCTGGATTTAACCCCAACTTCATTGCTGAATAATCAGGTAATCTTAAGGAAGTAACTTGGTTTCTTTAGACTCTATATTATCTCTGAATGCAAAACAAATTTAAAATGATGGAAACATATATGGTGTTATTGCTCTTGGCACATGATGGCTATGATTCTTCTTTCTCCCTGTGGCTTTCCAAGACTCTGTAGTGAGTATCAGGGGCACTGCCATTTGCCAGCAATACCCCAGATGCCCTCTTCCTTGGTACCTAAGATCTTTGTAAGTAAACATCTTGTTGTTATGCTGTGATTTCTTGACCTTTTGTCTTAGGGCCAGTTTTGCTAACCTTTGTCTGTTTCTTAGTTCTTAGTTGCTATTATCACCCTTTTTTTCTTGCCTCCTGCCAAAAGCTATCAGCAAGGCACACAGCCAATGGTTCCTAGAAGTAAATGATTCTGGTACCAAGTGGAGCTGCACAAGAGCCCTTCTGCCAGAGCTGAGAGCTGACATGTTACTACTGAGAGCTATGCCCAACTCTGGGAGACAGCACAGCAGCTCTGTCCCCTGCTGTAACCGTTTCCTAGGCAACCCATACACATTGCCAGTGAAAGAAGTGGATGAAAGAAAAGGCAAAACCTGCTTCATTTCCAGTTTTTGATACTTTTGAAGTGTTAAAAATACCGAAAATAAATGAATAGCTGAGCACATGTCTTATTATTTCATGTCATGTTTGTTATGGCCACTGTCACAGATCTAATAGAATTATGAGGGAGTTGTTAGCAATGGTCTGGGGTGAAAAAAACTGGTTATTTCTAGTGCAGTAAAGTTGATAGGTTGTTGAAAAACACTTTTGCCTGTCATCCTGCAGATTTAATTCTATTTTGAGACATATTGAGATTTCGCAAACAGTATTTGAAATTTCTATGCTAATTGCATGTTATTAATAAATAAATACAAAACCGAGTTCTGGCTTTAGTATCTAGAAGCCTTGCTAAGTAACTCTGTTTGTTCTAATGGTATTTGTACAGATTCTTTGGGGGGTTTTCTCTACTTGGAATCAAGTCATACACCAAAAATGAGAATTGTAATTCCATATTTTCATAGCAGTGCTATTCTACATTTACCAATAAGTAGGACTCTTACTATCTTATGGAGTAGAATAAAAATAGTAGATGGTCTTGGCTCCTTTCTGAGAGCAGAAGTCTTCCATGTCCACCACTAATATACTCTCCCTGTGGTTCTGTGTAGATGTTCTTCAGTTCTCGTTTGTTAAATGCTATTCCTATGGGCCAAATTGTTCCCATTATTTTGTGTTTTTATTTCCGAGCTATGTTGGGAGGACAGGTATATGCGCACATGTGTGCACTGCCAAAGGTCAATGTCAGGAGTCTTCCTCTAGTATTTTAACAGACAGGATCTCCCAATGAACCTGAGGCTCCTTATTTAACTATATTGGCTTGCTAGTGAGCCCCCAAGGTCCTCCTGCCTTCGCCTTCTAGCACTGCCTAGCTTTTTAGTGTAGGATCTAGAGATTGGATTCAGGTCCTCATGCTTGCACACTAAGCACTTTGTCAATGAAACTGGAAATATGCTATTTTATATTTTAACAGTTTTAACATAATAATGTCTGAAGTCTTACCTACAATTCTTATTTATGGCTTCTGATTGTAAATATTGATAGCTACAAGAAAACATGGCTGCTTTGCTTATGGCAACCATTAGCTGGAGCCAAGTGGCAACTGCTCTCATTCAAGGTTGCTGAAGAGAACATCACTCTCCAAGTGCCACATCTGCCTCATTCCCTGCTATTTACACCCTGCCTGTTTCATTCATTTATATTTCTGATGTGTTTATAAAAAGATAAAGATATATATGTTCTATGGGGGTGTGGTGAGGTGTGGGGGAAGGGGGTGCCTCAGCCGGCCCAAGCCCAGGCATCCCCTCCCCCTGAGGGACCAGACATACCACGGTATAGTATAGAATAGAGTTTATTCAGGGCATGGGGAGGGGAGTTAAGAGGGTAATAGAGTCAGAGAAAGGCAGAGAGAGGGAGAGAGTAGAGAAGTAGAGGCTGGCAGTGACCATGTGGAGAGGGGGGGAGGGAGAAGGGAATGGGGAGGGAGAGCAAGAGAGCAAGAGAGGCAGGAGAGCAAGAGAACAAGAGCAAGAGGCAAGAGAAGTAAGAGAGAGAGGAGGGGCAAGCAGCCCCTTTTATAGTGAGTCAGGCCTACCTGGCTGTTGCCAGGTAACTGTGGTGTGGATTTTAGACAGAATGCTCACAATTTCCATCCTGGCCTCTAGGAAACTTGGATTTGCTTCCATCCACACCGTAGTGGAGACCCTGACCACCATAGGTAGGGAAGCTTCTGTAAGGAATGCTCCATAGCACTCCTCACTATGAAAGTCTGTTATTTGAGGCTGTCCTGGTATCATGGCACTGCAGAGCAGGGAACAGACACCTGCATTACTCACCAAGCTGCAGGATGTCTCATTAGGAGAGATGCTCTGTTTGTTTTAGGTTTGGCCTCCAGGCCAAAGACATATATTCTGCTCTGCAAGAAGTAAGAAGAGGAAGGACCACTGGGATTGGTAGATGTCTAAAACTGCCTGTGATTTTCTGAAGATGGAAAATGGTTACTTTCAAGCAGTGGGGACCCTAGACCATTAGTGCTAAGCTGGGTTTTTATCATTGGGTGTTTTTCAAGCTATTGTTCCACATTCTCATGCCCCCAGTCTCATGAATCATGCACAACACTGATCAGAAATGGCCTAGAGATTGATCTCGTCATGGAGTTGTACGATTTCCCCAGAGCACTTGCCCACTAGTGATCAGCAGAAGAGGTCAGTAACCCCACTGACTCCTTCCAGGTTCCAGTGAACTATCGCCATATTCCCTCTGAGCTCTTGTGTTCATAAGTTGTAATTAATGGAAGATGAAGTTATTGGACATTCATATGAAACCACCATCCTTGATGCACACACCCAGGGGTTAATGAGAACTGTCATGTAGCTGTTCTTCATTAAGTTTGAGGTTGACAGCAAAGTACCATAGCTGGGAACAACACATTGATGAATCTAATACAGGGACTTGAGTCCGGGCACTGCTATTTATGACTTGAATGCCCAGAATAATATATTTAAAAATTTGTCTCCATATTCTTATCCATAAATTAGATATTATTAATGTCTCATTAAAAATAATCACAAATAAGTACTCAGTAACATGAGAAAACACGTATCTCCAATTCCCATGGTTCAGAGAACCTTCTAGAGCATATGAACATACTTTTGTCTTATAACTTAGCCATTGAGAATGTAATATCTGATTTTGTTTCTTGACCTCACCTCTTAACTCTGGAGCATAAGACACTTTCTTAAACATTTTTTTTTTTTTTGTTCTTCCTTATCTACCAAATAGGGAAAATGATAACATGACACTGTAGTATCTGACACAAAGTCACAATGGCATAATAGTACAAATTAAAAAAAAAAACATTTATCACATGTTCTCTATTAATGGATTATATTTGTATACAAGTTTCATATTGATATAGTGCATCTTTATATATTAATTTATTTAAATCACACAGTTACCAGTAAAGATCTTCTTTAATATTCTCATTTTATAGATGAAGGACTTAAATCATAAAAATCAAAGCACTCCAGAGCCCACAGTTGTGGCTACCATTAATAAATTGAGCATCTTTCTAATTCATTGTAATTAGATTTAAGTCATTAATTTGAAGTTCCTTCCAAATCCCTTGTGTCTGCACACCTTATTCACTCTGTGCTAATAGACATTTGCTGATTATCATGGAATATATGTGAAATGAAAGTCTGGAAACCACTTGCATTTCACATAGGACTTTCCTGCCTCTTTGTTTTAGCTTTGAAATGAATCCCATAGCCTTTTGTTCACTCGATAGGAGTAGGTGAGCAGCAGAGAGGGAGACTCTCAGGCTAACTCTAGAGATGCGATGTAAAATTTTTGGAGTATGAGCCGATGGGCAGAAGGGCATGTGACTGACACTGGACAGAGTAAATATCTTCAACCTGTTTAATCTAATCCATTTGTGTGCAGACACTGCCTGTGAAGAAATGCACAAGGGACAGCACACTGAGCTGAAATTTTTGACCAACACTGACATCTACGTTTGATGCACTGTTTGAACAGAGACACTCCTGTTCTTACTATCCGGCTCACTCTCTCCCATGTCAGGTCTGTGTCCAGACACTGCCTTCTTACTGAGTCCTTCCCTCTCCAGATTATAACTGAGTGCTTTCTCTCTCCACTGCCGACACATCACAGCCACTCTCCTTGCCTCATTTTCTTCATGGAACTTACTCCGGCCTGATGACTGCACATGTCAGTTATTCATTATTGAATTCCTCCCCAGAATGGTGCTTCCTTGCACTGGCTTGATACGCGTTTATTGCTAAATATTCAGACATTTGGTAAGCTGATGGTTAAGTTAGGCAGAGTGGAAATATTTATATCGCAGGACATGTCATAACCTAAATATAAGTCTTCCCTCCCCCAAGAGATGACTTTCTATCACACCAGTGATCACCCTGCACCCATTACCATTATACGGAGCATCATGGGAAAACAGACATTGTTTGTTTCATTGGGCACTCTGTAGAAAGATGACTTTACACCATAATTTGCAAATTTTTGTTGTAATTATAAATGGATGTCTGAGGGAATAAATGAGTGAGTGAGTAAGCAAAAGTTGCCAGGCGCCCTCATGCAGGGATAAAGACACCATTACTACTTTTCTGGTGCACTGACTGGCTCACAGCTGGCATGGGAAATCTTAATGGTAAATGAACTTCACTAGGCCCTCCTGGGAAAGTGGCTGAGAGAAATTAGAAGTCAAGACTCAAGGCTTGAGTTCCCCTGATTCCTACTTCTGAACTTTGTCCTTGAGCCAATGGGATGGGGGTGGAAATTCTAGTTATATTTGATAAATCATACTTAGCATTACTTAGTTATAAACATGAAAAAGGGCTAAAATGTGTGAATAGAAAGATAGAGAAAACATTGCATGTGATGGGGAGGTAGTAAATATTTTGGCTTGAGTCCATTTTAATTTCCCAATTCAGGTTTATATTTATAAATCACCTTAAACAAGAATACCTCCTAACTTTTTAACCCTGATTTTCCATAATTACATTATGTGAAAATTCTGCCATACAATATTGGTGATCACCAAGTGTTATGTATGAACTCTGAGACTGCTTTAAGGTGCCTCTCTTCCTAGAGAAAATTAACATTCAGAATAAAGCACAGGTGAGCACTGGGCATACCTAATAATCAAGGCTCTACTTTGCTTGTCTTTCTATTTTCATTTCTCAGAAATTCCTTCCTGGCTTCTTTGATGCTTTTGCAGTGTGCCAGCCCTGTTTCCAACTGTGTCTTCTCATATGTGTCAACATGGATTTCTCATCTAATCAAGTGTTGTCTTCTGTGTGGATCTGGGTTTATATGCACTGTTGTTTTCAATTTTGGGAAAGATCCAGTCAGAAAATAGATTCTTCTGTTCAGTATGTTTAAGGAAATTAGAACCATATGATCATATATGGAGCAAAATCTTTCTGAGGAAAAAAAAAATCTCATGCTACTCAACTTAGATCTGTTTGCTATGCAGGAATTAGCCCACCAATAAAGATTTACTAGCAGAACCAATGGCTTGAGTTTGAACATCCCATATCCTGTGTTTATATAAAAAGAGAAATCTCTGAGTAACATCAGAGTCTTGTGAGGAGATAGAGAGGGCGCCGAATAGATTAAGACATCTAAATACCACAATAGCACTTCTATCCACAGTTCCCAGATGTAGAAATTCGGGGACTGAGATGTTCATACTCTCGACCAAGACCTATCTGATAGCTGAGGAGGACGGTGAAGAACCATGGAGGCAGTAAACTCTTAAATCCTATTCTTCTATGTGTCAGGCACTATTTAAGTACTCTGTAGAACAATGGAAATTGATGGATTTATTTTTACGACAAGCCCAAGAAGTGGGTGCTATTACTGCATTTAAGAAAGAGAGATACACAGAGGTATGGTACCTAACACAAAAGCCTAGATTGAAGCTCCTGAAGATGGGATTTGTAGTCAGGAAATCCTGTAGCTCTAGAGCATGACTCTAAATTGGCTGACCTGCATGACACCAAAGATCCTAGCTTAACTGTGAGCCTGACCAGTGGCCCATTATGGTGTCTGTTCTTTCTGGTGGGGCTAATTTTCTTACTTTTTTAGACCTCACAGATCATCACCTTATGTGGACTTGAAATGACTCATGGACTTCCTCAGGACTGATGCATTTGTCTTTGATTGGCAGCTCTGCTTGAGGGACTATAATGACAAGTCTGTAAAAGTTCTAGTTTTCCTTATGCTTCTTTGTGATTATATCTTGCTGTAATTGTGATCCTGAGGTGATGAAAGAAAGAGCAGTCCAGGTTGAGAGTGTATGGTGGTAAATAAGGGACATTGACAGAGAGGAAAGACACCACCTGAAAGAGAACTTCATTCTGTTTGATCAAGACATCAATATAACCACTAAATTAATTCTCTTTGAACATACTTTCATTTTTGTTTTATCATATTTATTCAAAGAGTAGAGGAAGGTTTGAGAAGCCACTTCAACAGAGCATCAAAAAATGTGACAGACCCCATCTCACAGCGCTCTGAATATAGAATTCAGTCTTCTTCAAGCCTTAATTTGGTCAGTTAATTATATAAGGACTACTTGGTTAAAAAATGAGAAGTACTTGAAACGTTTCTTTTTTTAGAATTCTCAACCAAATTATACTCAAAGAGGTACAAATACTCATCAGTATACAGTTAAAGGCTGAGGGATGTAAGGATAGTGTCCTGGCAGACTTGGATTCAAGAGGCCTGTCCTTAGTGCTGAGATGATGGCATATACCTGGAATTCCAAACCTTAGATGCGTACAAAAGGAGAATTACAAGGCACCCTGGACTGTACAAGGAAAGCTTCCCAATAAAGTAGGGGTGGGGACAGAGAAAAAGGAAGTGCCCATTCTTCAGCCCTCTTCCAGTCATCAGCTGCAGAGTTTCTGGAAAGCAGTGTCCTGCTGGTACAGTGTTCTGAAGCCAAGTGCTATTTAACATTATTCCATCTCTGAAGTCGCACTGATAAATCCTAGTCCATCTGCTTGATCACGTGTAGGGCTTGCTCATCCCCCACTCTCAAGCACTCTCTTCAGTCTGTCCTCTTGTCAGCCTGTCCTTTTGTCATTTCTACTTTCTTACTTAGGGATTAATTAAAGACAGTGGTGGGTCCTCAGAACCCCGTCTTCCCACCAATTCTTAAAATAAGGCCTATTACCCATGAAATAGCTGTGGAGTAGCACTGAAGGTGTCAGCAAACTGAATGATGACATCCCACACTACTCCAGCTCATCAATCCTGCACAGTTTACAGCTGTGAGGATCAAAGTGTAGGAAAGCAAACAAAAGAAGAAAAGGCATGTAAATGCCATGAGGAGTAGACTGTTACTTTAATCTTGTTGGTAACTTTGCAATGGGATTTTAGGGAATTTTTCTAGTGGATGTTTTGTTAGTGTGTAACAACGTTGTGAATAAAAGCACAGCAGTACTTAACATGGTGCCTGAAGGCCTTATGAGATAGCTTTATACAGTATTTGTTATCAGATTAAAAAGCTATGCTGTTCTGGCAGGAAAGCCCAATTTTCAGGTGTTAACATATTTGGAGATAACTGGGAAATTAAAGCATTCACATAGAATCTTTTGTTCCTATTTAGCATGTTCAATAGATACAAAAGAATATTGAGATCTATTGAAATAGCTACTGGCATGCATATTAAAGGAAATATGGCAGAGAAATCTATGTAACTGGTTTTTAATTTTTTTTCTTTCGAGATTATTATATACTTACATTATTTCCACCCCCCATTTCCACCCCCTCCAGACTCTCCTACATATCCCTCCTATCTCTTTTTCAAATTCCTGGATTTTTTTTAAAGTTAATTGTTATGTACATATATATTCCTAAGTACATTATACAAAAATACAACCTTCTTGGTCTATTTATTGCTACTCCCATGCATGTTTTCAGGGCTAACCATTTGGTATTGGATAACCAATTGGTGTGCTCTTTCCTGGGAAGACCATGTACACAGTTTTAAGGTGTAGGTAAGTGGTCTTTTTAGCTATCCCATATGTGAGTGGTACGTAAGCACAATGCCACATTTCATGACTGAGTTGTAGCGAATAGCCTCTGAGGGTCAAATAAAGAGAAGCCGGGTGTTGGTCGAGTCCTAGGCTTCAGTTGCCTTGAACCCAATCCCATTTGTGGGACTCCCACATTATTTTGAAATTCTGAATGCAAGGCAGTTTTTGTAGAATTGCTCACACACAAACCAGTCCTTAATGCAAGGTCTCCCTTTCAACTTGCCATCTCCATGTAAAAGAGATGGTAGTTTACATTTAGAAAGGTCCTTCCTCTTATTATTCCTTTCTCGGTCACCACATTCTAAGTTGAGGAGTAGACAACAAAGCAAACAAGCAGACCAAGGAAAGCCGTGGCACTGTTTCCTTCTTCATAGTCTCCTTCCCACATTCCCTCTGTTTTTCTACAAGCCGCTGCCTTAAAAGTTCATACACAGATGCTCTCAGGCTTATGAGTGCAGGTTTCTCCCAAGAAACCCATTGAAGACAGCCTTAGTGAAAAATGTGTTCACCACGCTTATCTGGCCATCATTAGTTATTTTCCACTATGTCTTACAGGTGACTGGATGAAGCTGTCCTGCATTGCTGTGGTATTACACCCCACACGGCACCTCTGCAGGGAAAGACTGAAATTCAAACTTCTCATTATAGTTTATACCAGACCAGTATTACTTTGCACAATCATAATGCAAAAAAAAAAAAAAAAAATTATAACTTGGACCATTTTAACTGTTGAAAATTGAGAGGTATCTGTCTATGAAAGAGATGGCCCTGGAATTTAATGACTTCAGAAATCTTCACCTTTGGTGGTAGAAAAGGTCATGAGTTAATTTTCTCACTGGTTTTAAATCAGAGAAAAATGGAATAGCCATGGATGATAACAAAAGTTAAATTTACTACTACACAGAATTATAGGTGCCCTGTGTTCTTGCAAATTATATGGTATGGGTTGCAAGCAAATTAGCCCTCATTTTCCAGGAGAATGCATCTAGTTTCATTATTCTGGTGTTTCAGTGTCTGGGGGGGGGGGGGGGGGGGGGGGGGGGGGG
>CM052703.1:28147469-28174969 GCA_028551405.1 Uromys caudimaculatus
GGTCCCAGAGGCTACCCTGAGAAATGTGTATGCTGAGTGGAGACCAGGAGAGCCACTGATGTGATTTTGGTAGCCTAAGGACCTAAAGAACTAGCGCACAAGGTCCCAACCAAAGCCACTGGGCTTTCGATCCAATCAGAGCTGATGCTCAGGTCACAGCATGCTGACCTCCTTACAGTGCATGAGTTACCTTTCTTGATGCTGTGATGTACCACCTGACAGAAGAAACTCACAAGAAGGATTTATCATGGCTTATGGTTTGGGGAAGATTTAGTCTACCATGGTGGGGAAGGTAAGCAGGAGTGTCCCAATCCATAGCAAGGAGAACATGAGGCAGCATCTTCTGCCATCCTGGCAGCTCGGGAAGCAGAGAGCAGGACCGGAAGCGGGTATCACCATCAGGGCCCACCTCCCAGCAGCCCTTTCTGTAAAGTCCATAGAGCTGAAGCACATCCCTGAGCTTCCCACAACTTCCCTAAACTGTATGGACATCTAGAGACAAAATGTTCCAGCACTGACCCTACGGGGGACATTTCACATTCAAACCATGATGAATAGAAAATCATATGAAAGAACTATAGGAAGATTTTTTTTAAAAATTCAAGTGTTTCTGCTGGAGACAGAGCTTGGTTAACTTGTTTGGAATTGTTATGACATCACTGTTTATTTTTCTTGATTTAACCTTCAACCACATGATGATAGCACATAGTATGGACTGTTTAATATGATTTGACAGTGGGTCCATAATGATGCTTTTATTACTTCAATGATTTTAAAGATGAAAAATCTAGAGATGAGAACAGTGAATTGACTGGCTTAAAGTCTCCTATTGTGCTAATGAGCATCTGACCAGGAGTATAAACTTCCTGTGGAGCCAAATTCATGGGTCTGAGACCTGTGTAGATACAAAGAGGTGAGATTGGAAGCGCTTTATCTCCATTTTTACCTGCTCCCTTGAAACTGTGTGTGTATGTGTGTTGTCATTGTCATTATCATTGAGGATGATGGTGATGGCGATGGCGATGGCGATGGCGATGGTGATGGTGATGATGATGCATGGTATATGGTACATGAAGGTGAATGTGTTGATATATTTTCTATTGGCACGTATGTAGAGGCCAAAGGAGGACACTGGGTATCTTTTTCTACTGGCCGTCTTTCTGCCTTGTTTTCATGAAACAGGCTTTCTCACTGAACCAGATGCTCACTGTTTGGGCTAGACTGGCTTCCCAGCGAATTCTTGGAATCTGTTATCTCTACTCCTGTAATACTGAGAGTTTACAGACATGTATAGCCATCCCTGGCTTTCTTTCTTCTTCTTTCTTAAAAAAGTTATTTATTCACTTTACTTCCCAATATCAGCTCATCCTGGGTATCCTCACCCCCCTGAGACATCAAGTCACTGCAGGACGAGGCACATCTTCTCCCACTGAAGCCAGACAAGGAGGCCCAGTTGGGGGAACTGGATCCACAGGCAATGCCTGGCTCTTTCTGTGGGTGCCAGAGATTCAGTCTTAGATCCTCGTGCTGTTCAGTCCATGTTCCTCATTGCTGTATCCAGCCAGCCCTCCCTCGAAGGGCTCTCCTCTTTCCTAACCTTTCAGGGTCATTTCCTTCATCTCACCATGACACTTGCCATTGACACCTCAGCTACAGCTCCTGCCCCTGTAGTCATACTTCATGCTGGGCCCTGAAAAGCGTTTGCCCAATCATCCCTCTCTCTCACCATAAATCTTCCACTTGGTAATAGTTCTTCCCAGAGATGTAGCCAAAATAACCCCACCCAAAATAGTCACTTTCTGTTCATTACCAACCCGATGGCGTACTCTTGATTGATACATATGTGTGTGTGTGTGTGTGTGTGTGTGTGTGTGTGTGTGTGTGTGTGTGTGTGTGTGTGTATTCCGCTTATCCCACCCATGCTGGGTGGGTTTGACACCTGTATTGATTTTAGATTGCTACTTTCATATAGAAAATATGTGAGAAGCCAGCTTCTAGATGGCTGCCTGGTTGGGCAGCATACAGTGCAAAACTAAACTTCCTTAAGTAGTTTACCAACCCCCTTCAGTTTTTCATTTCTTCTAAACATATTCAATTGTATTTTCATTTCTACACAGAGAGGCATTTCAGTTTTCCACCCCAGTGTTTCATTCTCTTTGACCTACCTAAAATGCACTGGTTTTCTAAATCCTTTTTCAAAGATTTTATTATTGATAATGAACAGCCATTGAGTTCTCATCATTTGTTTGAAGCCATTTTTCTACTAAACAAAATTCTTTTCGATTTGAATGAAGCACGTCAGCTTTGAAGTCAAGAATCTGTCAAACAAATGGCACATATGCTTTAGTTGCTCCTGTATTTATCTTAAAGTGTTCAGCATTTGGTTTTGTAACATACGAGCTAAAGAAACGGTGTTCAGTTTTGAAACTCACTGAACCCTAAAATCAAGTTTTGCTTGATGTCCTAGATAAGATAGATTCTATCTTAGTGTTTTGAATTGCGATAGTTTCTTTTCATTCATAATGCATAGTCCCATTTGTTTTATAATTTTCTCTATTGCTATCACGTATTGTCGTGGTTTAAGGAATATGAGAATCATCTAATATGACATATGTGCTTCTTGGGCAATGAAACTGATGCCAGAGAGGCATATGGGACTTGTTCAAGACTCTTCAGTAAGGGCGTAGAGCAATGGAAGATGGAGCGAGGTACACAAGACAGCATGCAAATCCCCGACATTGAAGTTCAGTATTCTTTTATTACAGAACACAAATCTCTTTTGATGCTTAAGCCCACTAAGATTTCTTCTTTAATTTTCTGTTCATGATAAATATTTATACAGCCTTGAGCCTGAAGTTAAAGTTTAGCCTTCCAGGGCTCCATGAATATGAAAATCGGAAATCTGGAGGGAAAGGCTGGCTTTGCCGTGAAAGGGCAACAATGTTTTGAATGTTCAGTGTCATGTCTGAAAGAAAAAAAAGTCTGCTTTTCTGATTAAATTTTCCTAACAAACTTCCATGCTTCTAGATCGTTTGGATAATTTTATAGCCGTGTAACACATTTTATAAAACAAACTGTCCAGCAAAAGGAGTCAGTAAATGCATGTCTTATTGAGTCTATGGTGAAAATAGTGTAATTGAATCTAACCCTTAATAAAGAACACCAGGAAAGGCTCTGCTGAAAGGAGCTAGCTCCTCACCACCATACTCTTGTTTTGGTTGCTACAAGGAACACTGAAACACTCTGCCATAAAGTCAAAATGTGAATTATTCGCCACTGAAAACAAATCAAATGAGGATCTTAGAAATATGAGAATTGATTCCAAATTACAATATTATTAGCATCAAAATATTTTTCTTTTAAAACTCTCTGCCTAGGGTGTACTCTGGGGATGCAGTATAATTGGACTGACCAGACGGCATAACTTGTAATTGCCAATTATGAGATTTTTGCAGGATAAGCTGCCTCTGATGTGGTTAAGAAGCAAGAGTCCTGATTAAATATTTTTTCAAGAAAGACCTAATGCAGAGCATCTTTATTTTTAAAATAACTTTCTTCATGACCAATCTACCTAACATTTACAGTTCAATCCCATTACACAAGACACCTTTGAACCTTATGATCTTATGTAAAGGTGTTAGTATTCATCAAGGGATGACTTTTCAGCTCCCTGTCTGCAACCCAACCTTATAGAGTCCAAGCTATCAGTCATGCTTAGGAGAAGAGGCCCATAGTCATGGAACACGAATGATCCCTCCCTTGTTCTCCTCAAGGGCACCATTACAGTGCTAAATCCTATCTCTGTTGTTTGCCCTTATCATGTCCAGTATCACACTATAATTCCAAAAGTGTTAACAGTTGGCCATCAGGAACCTTCCCAGAACAGGCAGAAAGTAATAGATTTGAACTGTCATTCTCATTGTTGGGCCGTGTTAATTAACCTGTCTCTGAGTCTCAGTATCTTCTCTACAATTGAAATGGCACTATTAGAATCCTTAATGAATGGTTGGCCATATGTGTAGAGTTAGCAAAACTAGAGTAGCTCATAAATTCTCTCCTATGGGTAATTATTAGATGATACAGGAAATGATATGGCTATAAGAAAATCTTAGAGCTAAGACTCATGACTCTCAATGAATCTTCTGCCAGAAATCCAGTCTGACAGCTGTACCCCAGTTTATATGGACATAAAGGATAAGCAACAGGTTGCTTTGATTCTGCCAAATGCGTAGAATTCCAACAACTTCAGGGAAGTGTTATGTGATCCCTAAATAATTTCCGTCCACCTGCTACACTCAAAGTATTGCAGAACTTTTTATATCTTCCTAATTACTTTATTTGTGCCAGACCAAACGTATCTGATAAGTGGAGATGCTTGCAGGCAAGGCATCCAAATAATGAACTATGGAAATACAGTTCAAAGCTACACACATACACAAGTCAATTGCTAGCTAGGACAACATTCAAGACAGACATGCAGAACACATCCTAAGTGTACAACTCAAGAGGCATTCCAACAGACAGGAATTCCAGGAAACCACATACCATGTTCTTATATCTGGAAAAGCTTGGTGGGATCACTGACAGAGTCTCTTGACAGTGTTGTTTAAGAGATTATACTTTGTCCTATGTTTCTCCAACCGGTTCACTTCCTAGAATTTAGAAACTGCCTAAATACAATGGGGCACACATTCAAAATATACATACTATAATGTCATAAGAATGTTGAAATTTGGTTCAAGGTAGTAGTAAAAATGTTTATAGACATTTCAACTTTAAGTTATAAAATTGTCACCAGTTCAGCAGTGTCTTCATGAATGAGAGCTGTGGAGAAACTCTGGTGTTGGTTTTCTAGTATAATGAAGGTTACACACATTAACGAAGACAAGGAAATGCCCTTGGAGAAGTACCTAATCCTTATTCATCAGCCATTCTTCATTCCCTTTGCCATTATGTTAGTATGAGGGCATTTACAGTCTTGAAATGAGCAGGAGACTATACAAGTTTTCAGAAGTTAGCATCTTCCAGGAACTAAAGTAATAACTATCAACTTAGATAATTTTGCTCCATGTTGACTATTGGCAATATCTACAGACATGTATATTGTTATTACTGAAATCTAGATAGAAGTCAATGAACTGGTAGCAAAAATGACCCATGACCATGTGACAATGATACTGTTAAGGAGTCCTCTACAAAATATTTTAGCTGTAATTTTTGTCCTCAGAAACAACATGCGATGTGGATTGTGGTGTTACTCCATTCTACAGAAGTCAAACAGTAGCAGTGAGAGCACAAGAGGTTATTCAACATCCCATAGGTTATGAAGGATGTAGGTTTGGCTTCATCTTGAATAGGTCTTCTAAATGCAGATTCAGGAGAGAACCCTCTCTCCTCCTTACACCCCATGGTGCTGGCTCTTAATTAATTATTATGTGAATGGCCTCAAAATGTTGCTATTTATAAGATAGATTTCTATTTTTTAAGGGAAGCAAAAAAAATCATATAATTTATTGCTTGGCCTCTAGGCTGTCATTTGACCTGTATACTCTGGACTTGTGTGAGTGGTAAGGTTTGCTACCGTCCCAGACCTGACAGAAACCCTCCCTGTGGTTGTTATTTGTTTGTTTTAAGACTCCACTTGCAGAGGTGTTATGCTATAGCAATGCATTTGTCCAGGGTATCTGTAGCTCATTCTTTCAGGAGAGAACATTCACACATCATTTTACATGTAGGTTCATGTGCATGATCACTAAAATGTGTTATCATTTTTTGGTGTATGGTGTTATGATGGACTTTCTCTGACTTAGATGGTGTGCTGGAGGCAAAAAAAAAAAAAAAAGATTAGTGCTCACCAAAGCTAACAGGGCAGATGTGGCTCTACTGTTATTTCCTGCCAGTCAAAAAGAAATAAGGGATAATAAAACTCATCAGTTGCTATTTGCAAAACTGTTTACTTTCCCTGGATATTTTTGGTCTCTTGTTGACATGAGCTCCTTTGCCATAGTGGATAATTTATTTTATATGAGGTGGTGTTTTCACCATGTTTTGAATCATGCTGAACTCTGTCTGGATAAAAATAAATGCTCTCATTTTCTCCAGTGGGTGTTTTCTTTTGCCCATTAAAGTCATGATTGCTTTGATTTTTTTCCCCAAAATCCACTCTATGAACTCCTGGTAAATATTTGAACGAAAAGTAAGAAATAGTATAAACAAACAAAGTGCCCATAGAAAAAGAGAGAAAGAGCCAGGCAGTGGTGGCGCACGCCTTTAATCCCAGCACTCGGGAGGCAGAAGCAGATGGATTTCTGAGTTCGAGGCCAGCCTGGTCTACAGAGTGAGTTCCAGGACAGCCAGGGCTACACAGAGAAACCCTGTCTCGAAAAACCAAAAAAAAAAAAAAAAAAAAAAAGAAAAGAAAAGAAAAAAGAAAAAAAGAGAAAGTGAGATGTAACTTCTGGCTTTCCAAGTTTTACCCTGTGAATGTTAAATCACTTGTTAGATTCTATATTGGGAACTGTTGGTGGAATTCTTATATTATTTTTATCAGAATAGAACAAAGAGATGACAATCAACAAGCAACATTTAATGTGTTTACTGAAAGGCAGAGGAGACATCCTGTGTTACGCTGTCTACATAAAGATGAGCACCGTTAGCTCAAAGCAAAAGATGAAGCTAAGCGAAGCAGTGGAGCTGAGAAAAAGTTAGAATGGAGAAGAGTAATGTTACAGGGAGGTGAGGTTGAGAAGGAGTGGGTGTGAGGAGAAGAGATTGGGTGGGGTAAGGAAGGGGTGGGATCCGGTTGGGAAGGAGTAAGCTGAGAAAGAATAGGGGCGGAGCCTATAAAGCTGGAGGAGTCAGTAGGACTAGGGACAGATAGGCTTTATATCCACAAAGAATGTCAGAGTGTTACTTCTGCCTTACTGTGTTGAGGGAAAATCTCCCATTGTACATACACATTTAGTTTGAACTGAGTTGATCAAGAGCAAAGGGAAGACTAGGTCCTAAATCCTCTTTGCCTTTCTCACAGCCTGTGGTTTCTCACGAAAACTTCTCCCTCCTTCTCTGCAGCTTTCTTTCTACCTAACTTTATGTCTCGTTCAGTTTCTCACAGCCTCTCACCATACAGTGACTGCTTGGACTGATTTCTCAGTACATCACCATCTAGGTTATTTCTTAAATCAGTTCCTTCAGTGGGATGGGGGATCTATTTGGTCCTGCCATAAGTTAAAAGCACTGCTCAACCCAAAAGTTCCTTGTCCTCCGTCCTCATGCCACCCTGGTTCAGAGAGGCACGCTCCTGGGTAATGCTAGGTGGAACTGGGGGGCTGCATCCAAAGGCAGCACCCATTTTCCCAGATCTCTAGACAGGACAACGATGCACCAGAGAAGTTTGGCTAGAAAGGCAAAAATTGCTGAACTATAATTAAGAAAGGATAAGGTTAATTAGCTAAGCAGAAAAGGTGCAGGAAAGGGCCTGGCTGAGAAGTAATGTTTTGATTTTATAAGGTTTTGCTGAGACATGATCACCCTGGCAATAGGACATTCTGGACAAGGGTGTTGAGATGTAAAGATGACATTAATTCTGTCTTGCTACTGGCGAAGCAATATTGTGGTTGAAACTAAAGCAAGAAGACCATTTTAGAAGGATGCTTAGGAGAGTGAAGCAGCATTTCTACCAATCAAAATCCGATGTTCCCGTCACTGTGCTGATCTCAGGGTATTAGTCCTCTTCAGGGTTTTGTTTCCTATATTTCCAAGGTATTCCACATTACAGAAACGATGGTCATTCCAGGTGGCCAACTCTTTTCATTTTCTATGGTAAATCATTTCAATAGCCTAAAATATTTATCAAGTTGTGTTCTACCATATATAAGTGGAGGTATTATATAACAATATCTATCACCATTTGATACTCTCGGAAGGACATATAAGTGGCATTTAAATCTTCTATTTATTTGCTAGGGAGATAGCATAGGCAAGAAAGTTCTTGCTGAGCAACCCTGAGGCCATCAATGCTATCCCTAGCAACCATGTAAAAAGCTGCACATACTGACATAGGCTTATAGTCCCAGCACTACAGACACAGAGACAGGAGGATTCCTGGAGCTCACTGGGCAGCCATCCTAATCCAAAGATCCCACTAAGAGACTCTGTCTCCAAACACAAAAAGAACAAACAGTTCATGGTAAATGACACTGGAGTTGAGCTTTAGCCATATATGCATACATACCCACACATATCCCTGTACAGACATAAACACACACACACACACACACACACACACACACACACACACACACACACACACACACACACACACACACACACACACTTGCTCCCAGAGCATTTTTAGTTAGTTAGTAAATAAGTAAACAGAAACAAATAATTTTCTCAAGTGTATAGAAACATAGAACCAAGACCAGTAAGGACTGAGAGGCTTATGAAATCCTGCAGTATAATCAGTGGTATGAACTGCTGAGGCACACAGCAGAGAATGCAGTGTACGGCTTAACCCATCTGCCTTTGCTGCATTATCTTGGTTATCCATCTTCATGGTATTCAGCTGTAAAACGGGAAAATAGCATTCATAGTGTCAGGCTGAAGTAGATAATCTGTGTAATTCTCTTTCCAAATGGCAATATTGTCAGGAGCTCTTATTGTGTATTTTGAGCTGACAACGTTGGGAATAGTTTTAATTCTGAAAGGGTATGGGTGGGCCAGTACTGGAGTAAGTACAGTGAAACCAGGTGAGTGGTAAATTTTAGGTAGGTTCTCCAAATATGGTATACAAGATAGGTAAATTGTAAATTTTAAAATTCAACACAAGGGATACCCTGATAAATAAAAATACCAGTGGACTAAATAGAACCAGAACTTACAGAGGTTATCTCTGGCTTATTTAACTGATTTAATGGATAAAACTTAACTGATAAGAAGAGGCAGCCAGCCTAGGAGCCAAGCTTGAAACTTTATAAAAAGTATCATACCAAGACGTTCCTTCCATTTACTGACGTGGATGGTTGGGTTGGTTGGTTTGGTTTTGCTTTTGGAACTTTCCCAACTGTTGTGATTGGATGAATGTGGTACTAGTTTTGGGGACCAGGTATAGTTTTGAGTCCTCTGTTTTCCCTTATGGTGACCAGGTGCTGTGCTGCGCACCAAGCTGGAAGAATGAATCTAATGAGTGGTGTCTGCAGGGTGCTGCTCAGGCTGAGAGTGAGCGGGGTGGCGGTGAGGGTACCCCCTAAGGATTTTAGGGTACAGCTCTTTTAGATGACACCCAATGAAACAGTTCTCTTAGAAGATCTTTAGTAAGACAGCTGGTGCATATACACTTTATTTGGGGTGACCAAGGGCTAAATCTAACCTTGGAAAGTGGGAAGGAGTTTTCAGGGTGAATGTGAAAATCATTGGCTGGAATTTAAAGTACCATGAATGCCTCATTTGTATGGAGAGGCATTCCAGGAATACCATTTGTGGGGCACCAGTTCTTATCAGAAAGAGGAAGTTGAACTTGTAGGTTTGCCAAGGACCTCAAACCTTCCTCAGGTGGTGGGGGGTTGGGCTCCTGAGACAAGGTCAGAGAAGGGGAAGCCCTGCTGGAAAAGGGAGTCCTCATTTTGCTCTGAGCTCAGAGGAGCTATGCAGACATGGTAGACTTCAACCTTAAGTAGTAAGGCGCAGCATATGAACACCTCATTTAATATCCTTTGGCTCCCATAGAGTTTGCTTGTATTTTAACTCAATGGTTTAGATTTCAAGCCTGACCAAGATGTCTGGGGTCATTATGTACAGACAATTTGTTTTGGGATGTGTTTTGTATATCCTCTTTTAATGTCAAGTTGTTGAATAACATGCAACTAGAAAGCCATGTGGACTTGTTGAGCTGTGTGGCTCTGGGACACTTCATTAAACAAGTAAGACTCCCCCTTCCCTCCTGCCTAAAGACCATTGACTTGGCCTTTGGCTTGCTGGAGGTTTAGAAGGAACGGTTATGTTCTCACAAACTTCTGTTTGTGTTCATGTTTTCAAACTTGATTCTTTTTCTGTCTGACTTTGACTACTTTCTAGGGCCTAATTTTGACTATCTTGAAAACAGGGAACAATCTCAGGAAATTGTTTTCTTTCTTGCTTTTAAATATTGATTGGGTTCAGGAAGAGGGAGTACAATTAAACTCACAGCAGTAATCCAGCCCCCTTTCATGAGAAGCCTTTTATCGTTCCACCTAACCTGAGACTGCCTGCCCTTGTTTCTTGGGGCCAGTGGCAGGGAGCCATTTGGCTCTGCCAGCTCTACCTTGGCAGGGCTTGCCATAAATCCGATGTCCTTTTCCTCCTCGAAGGCAAAATGTGTCTTGTACTTGGGCTGGCCTCACATTTCAATCTGCAAATAAGTGTTTGGTTTCTGTGCCGTTCTTTTTGTTGGAGTTGATACATCAACCTAAATGATAGCTCCTCAATGTGTAATTACTGAGCTTTACAGGGCCACCCTCTCACCTTGAGTTTGACATCTCTCTTGTCCATGGTGTATACTTTTAAAGTAAAATACTCATCCATAGATCAGTAAATGGGGGAAAAATCCTCCATAAAAAAATAGAGAGTAAAGGCATCAAGTTTCCTGTCTAACAATGAGGCAAAGGGTAAGTAACCATTGTATGGATTCAGACTTTAGGACCTAACTGGATTATCCATTGTCCTTAAAGAGGTATATGTAATGGTTAATTGTATACATCAGCTTGACAACACTGTAGGGCACAAGATGTTTAGGTGCCCATGAGGATACTTGGGATGAGGTTACCATTTAAATCAATAAATTGAGTCTTTACTACCTAACAGTGTAACCTCATCTGATCAGTGGAGACATAAATCAGACAATTGATTGATCTTCCTGCAAGTCTTCCTACCTGATAGCCGTAGGATGTCGGTCGGGCTTTCAATACTTTCAGACTAGAGCTGAAACAGTAGATTTTCTCAGTTCCCTGGGCTGCAGCTAACTAAATGCAGCAGATTTCAGGCCTCTGGACTCTGACTGCAGTTACTCAGTCCCAGCATACCAGCTACAGACATTGGGATGAATAGGCTCCTATAAATAATTTCTTACAATAAATCCCTTAGTATGTGGTTTTATATGCACGTATATCACATATGCTATGTAGAAAACCTATTGGTTTTATTTCTTCGAAGAATGCCAAGTTATATAGAATATTGTTTATCATTTGGACATTCACTGTGGTTTAAATGGCTTAATTGTATGGTGTTCAGCAGTAGAGAATAAAGACTGAATGGACATCTGCAACAGGTAAGAGTTTACAGCAAACACTGCCATTGGGGAAATTTACAACATCTGAGCCTCCTTATTTATGTTTTGGGTAATCTATGCTGTGATGGTTTATATGTGTTCAGCCCAGGCACTATTAGAAGGTGTGGCCCTGTTGGAGTAGGTGTGTCACTGTGGGTATGGGCTTTAAGACGCTACTCCTAGCTGCCTGGAAGTCAATATTCTCCTAGCATCCTTCAGACGAAGATATAGAACTCAGCTCTGCCTGCCCCATGCCTGCCTGAACACTGCCATGCTCCTGCCTTGATGACAATGGACTGAACCTCTGAACCTGTAAGCCAGCCCCAATTAAATGTTGGCCTTTATAAGACTTGCATTGGTCATGGTGTCTGTTCACACCTGTAAAACCCTAACTAAGACATCTGTCTTATACATATTAATGGCAGCTGGAACCTCATTTCTTCACTTTGAAAGGGAAAAAAATCATGTAAACTCTCATTACCACTGTCCATAAGAAGTAAGCAATGCACCATAATCTCTGTGTGTGAAGAATCAGAATTTTTAAGTACAGAGTTTGCGACACAAACAAGTAGGATCCATGTTGTTTCCTTTGGTGACAGGTCAAGTGAGACTAGGGAGTACTCCCTAGTTTGTAAGGGCAGCAATGGCAATAGTAACTTTAGGGAAATTCATATCTAATTTTGGTGGTACTGGCTACTGGTAGGGAAGTAGGAGTGTGGAATACTGACTGCTATGCACAGAGACATCCTCTTTCCACAGAGCCTGTGGTATAATTTGGGCTATAGGGCTATAAGCTGATTCCTGACTGCCTTTATTCTCCAGATTTTCTGTATCTGATTCTCTGATTCTTCAGCCTTCATTGAAAATATGCTAATTTATAAATTTAGTTTTTTTTTATTAAATTAGCCAGTTATTTTTGTTGTTAATATATAAGAATAAAGATTGGTTCATTTCCCTAGCTTTTCTTTAAGTGTGTGGGTGTGTGTGTGTGTTGTATGGGTTGTGTTTGTGAGTAAAGTAGGGGTGTATGTATACCACAGTGAATGTGTGGAGGTCAGAGAAAATCTTATGTTGTCATTTTTTACCTTCTACCTTGTTTGTGACAGGATTTCTTATTTGTTATTTTTGTCCTTCTATGTACGCTTAGAAGCTAGTTTGCAGGCTAGAGGACAGTTCTCTCTGCCTCTCATCTTCCTCTCTACTGATATTATGGACATGTACTACTGTGCCTAGTTTTACACTGGTTTTAAGGATACAAAGTGAGACTCCCACTGTCTCATAAGCACTTCACCCACTGAGCCATCTCCTTAGCCTATCTGACATTTGTTCACTGCCTACTGAATGGTGTTACTCTTCTAAGTTCAATGGGTAGACAAGTGAACATGGCAGGCAAAACTCTTTCTCATGAATATTACATTATTGTAGAGTAAGTAAAAAATAGAATAGCATGATAAAGAGACAGAAGAACCTTAGGGAAACTATGGTTGGAGAAGGGCTCTATGAGGAAACAACAGTTTTGTAAAAACTTCAATAGCAGGAAGGACACACAGTACTAGCAAGCAAAAAGTCCTGGGTAGGAGTAACAGTTCAAAGTTACAAATAATGCAAGTTCTATGTATATGGAGGAGGGACACACAGGAAGTAGAAATAGGGACATATTTTATATATATATATGTGTGTGTGTGTGTGTGTGTGTGTGTGTGTGTGTGTGTGTGTGTGTGTTCAAAAACTAAAGTGAGCTGGGTGGTAGTCACATTCACCTTTAATCCCAGCACTTGGGAGGCAGAGGCAGAAGAATCTCTATGAATTTTGTGCCAAACTAGTCTACAAAGCAAGTTTTTGGACAGCCAAGTCTATACACAGAAACCTTGTCTAGAAACCACCACCACCATCACCACAAAATAATTAAAAAAAAAAAAAAGACAAAGAAAGAAAGAAAGAAAGGAAGGAAGGAAGGAAGGAAGGAAGGAAGGAAGGAAGGAAGGACGGAAGGAACCAAAATGTGGCGTACAGTTTTATGCTGTACCTGCCTTTGCTCCAGGAACGGGGGTTACACTACCAACCCCCTCCCAGCTTTCCTTAAATCTGCAGATAAAAACACAGACACACAGTTGTTCATTTACAACTTGCCTTCTTGGCACAATTGCTAGGCGCTACTATCTCCCACCAGGAAAACATACCCTTATCTATACTCTTAGCTAGAAACCTTCCACCTGCCCTTAACCTCAGTGGCTAGTCCCATCGAGCTCCTGCCAAACATCTCTGACTACTTGCCTATAGTAGTGGACACAGGCCCCAGCTCCTCTCAAGACCTCATAGGGGCCCAGAAGTCGCACCTGTACCTTCTACCCAGCAATTGGCCCAAGGCTTTCTTTACTGACAGGTCAAGAACCAATTGGAGAACAGGACCTTAGCATCCAAACCACTCTTACACCAAAATAAATACGAACACTTGTGAAAACTTTTGAATATTTCAGAAGGTCAGTTAAAGCAATTTTGAAAAGTGAGAAGAGTTCAAGGTAGATTTAAATGAGCTTCTGCTTAAATTTAAATTTTCATCTGCTACATCCTGTGTTTAGTTCTTTTTACATTTTTTCCTAGAGCGGTTACACCTTTTGCCTTTCCTTCGTCCCGTTGTGCGTTCTCCACAACACCTTTAAGGAAAGGGAACTTAGCAAATACGATTTGTGCTTAGTGGCTTGTTTGAATGTGTAAGAATAGGAGTGAACACACATTTCTATAAGGTTCAAGTTATACTATATTACTAAAGGAAAACTAGATGACAATCAAACAGTGAGAAGTTTGCTGGATTCAGGACAGACCACTACGATGCTTCACATCTGAAACTAAATTCACATCCAAACCTTTCTGTACAATTTCTATGTCTGTCATATCAAAATTTCAAGTTGACAATATTAAAATGTAGAAAAAGAAACCAATGATATTCTTTTTTACTATATATTTAACTGAATATATTCTAAATATTGTCCTGTTTTCTTTTTAAATTCTTTTTATGCTATTTCCAAGTCTGTTTATATTTTCCATTGAGAGAATGTTTGGATATGCACAGCCAGATAGAAAATAAATCTTGGATTGTGGCTGTCATTTGGAAAGACCAAACTTGGAGGTGCTGAAAGATACCCGATCGTACTGTGAACTCTGAGGTTGCTTCCTGGAAAACCTATCTCTAGTTGTGATATGGCTCAATCCTGGCATGCACCTTTAATCTGAGAGCTTTCTGTTTATTGTAAACAAGACTAAATAAAGTCAACAGTAGGTCAAGAGGTGGAACAAGCAACCAGTTGACATGGAATGAACATAGGAAAAAAAAAAACAGAGTGAAAGAAAGTCATGAGGAGAGATAGAGATGTACAGGAAGTAGAAAGGAGGAGCATTCAGTTTGAAACGGATTTTTAAGACATTGTGGAGAGGAGAACTGTCTCTTTCCTTCTGGAACATCAGTTGAGGAGGAAAGTCAGCTGGGTGCATTTACTGACTCTCTGGGATAGGAGACTTTTACCCCAGCATCTGGCTCTTTAGTCTTCATTTGATAAAATCCAATGATTGGGATTTTGTTTTAAAAACAACAGGACTGTATTCCTATGGCTCCTCCTCAAAATGATCTTAATGTTGAGCATTGCCAAGATTTCTTTGATAAAGTATTCTTCTTTCATTTTCTCTCTTCCTCTCCCTCTCTGTGTGTGTCTCTCTTGTGTATGTCTTCTCTCTGTCCCTATCTCTATCTCTGTCTCTGTATGTCTCTGTCTCTCTCTTTCTCCTGTGTGTGTCTGTGTGTCTACGTTTGTCTCTTTCTCCTATATATGTCTCTCTCTATCTCTGTGTCTTTCTCTCCCTCTCTCTCTCCCTCTCCCCCTCACTCTCCCTCTTTCTCTCTCTTGCTTTCTCTCTCGATTTATTTTCACACTATCCTTCAGTTAAAGAAAGTGACACTGAAAGCAAATGGGCCCCCTTGGGTCCTGACAGCCTCTTTGTATATAGCCTTTTCTTCCCATAATTAAGGCTTTATAAAAGGAATCACACTATAACCTCCTATAATGCTTTGCACATAAAAATAGAAATACTAGTCTGTGTTTTCTCTGTATGTAAATAGTTTTTAGCCTTCTTAAAAACACCGGCTAGTTTGTAATTAGCATAATATTAGTTTTGCTTACCTACCTAAAATGTTGTGCCTCAAATGAGCTTTGAACAGCATTGCCTCTGACAAAAACATGTAGACTGTCAATAGAACAATTTGGTTGTATTGGACACCATCACCTTTCCTGTATTACACCTATAATTTGAGAACTCTATCTTTTGTTTAACCTCATGCTACAAAAGTATCAGAAATGATAAAATAATAAAAACATATATAGCCAGTGCTGTTGTGGCCATTGGTCTGCTCAGAATCCTTTGGTCTTTCTGACACATACAAAAAAATCAAATTCCTTAGATGAGTGTGCACATGAACCCACATAGTCCCTGCCTTCATTTATCACATAGATTATTCTGTCGGCCATGTTCTTGTTATTGTAAAGCAGGCAAAAGTCATTCTTTCCATGATAAATACCCAAACTACAAAAAGCACAACCATGACCACACTCATTTTCTGAAAATTTGTTCCCCACATATGTGTTGAAAATAAGCAAAATGGTCACTGTAATACTGTCTGCCTTAAAGGGTACTATAGTTCTGTGTGCCACTCAGGTACCACTCAGGACACTGGACTTTCTTCAGCTCCCTGAAGAAGAATAGAATAAGAGCTGAAGTATTTGTCAATTCTTTTTAATGCCAAACCACATGAAGAAGATATTTGTGCATTCTATCCATGACAAAGGATGACACTGTATACCAGGATGTCCTGTGAAGGTTTCTTGCCTTGAAGTACAGTAGATTTTTAGTACTGAAGGAGAAACTAAAATAAAGACCTTCTTAGTTATAATAATTACTTTGGGAGATTGCTCATAATATTCCTTCCTTGATATTCCCTCTCTCTCTCTCTCTCTCTCTCTCTCTCTCTCTCTCTCAAAGGAATTCCTGGCTTATTTCAAGGAAAGGGACTTATACAGGGACTCTCCTCACCATCTGTTCACATCTCACTAGGCTAGCCATGCCAACCTATGGTGTTCTTTTCCGATGGATAGAGATGGAAAGCTGCTACTACTTACACAGGAAATGACTATTTATCTATAAAACAGCATGCCTAGAAAATGGAAAGAATGTGTAAAACCACTGTAAGCCAAAAGAGCTTGGAACCAAAGTGCTGCTTTGGATATGTTGGCCTGAATTGCAGTCAGACTTCTTGATTGATGGCCCAGGCAGAGAGAAGTTACTTCTAGTCCCTTTGGAACAAGCTTTTACTATTCATGGTGATAGATGTCAGGCCTTGACTTGATGATTAAGCCAGCAAATGAGTTACAAAGTTAAACACTTGGCAAAGAGAAATATGACATGCAGACTACATATGGCATACTAATGCTCTTATGCTGAAGTACTTAATGTCCAGATTTTATGTTGCATTTAGGATCCCTAAATAAATACTAAATGTACTCTTCTATGGCTAAAATAAGCTGTCCACGAAAGTTGTCCATAGTGCCCACATATAGGACATTATAACACTTAACATTTATTGGATATTCACTCTACACAAGACACTGTGTTGACACCAATGAACTCAATATGCTCCTCAACCTTTTAATGAAGTATACAAATAATTCTCCTCATTGTTTGAAGGACAGAAAGTAAAGGAAGCTGAAGGAAGTCTAGTGTCTTGAGTGTTACCTGGGCAGCACTCAGAACTATGACACCCTCTAAGACAGACAGTATTACAATGGCCACTTTGCTGATTTTCAGTGCACATGTGGGGAGCAAGTAATTTTCAGCCTGTAAAAATCTAGTCAGGCTGAGTCAATTTGTCAGACCTAATTTGGAACTGAAGTGGATGTGTGAAATTACCTAAGGGCAATATTAGGACAAAGGGTTGTCTTGTGAGTGAGACAGCCAGTAAGATAGCCATCCATATGTTTTGGTACCACCAGGAATAGTTCTGTAATAAAGCCAACAATATCAAATCTGCACTAGCGGTATTTCAGGCAGAATCACTTCATCAAAATCAGGTTGAAGCCATGTTTAGCAAGCTTAAGCTATGAAGATCTTCATTCAACTTAGTATTTGGATGTATGATATCAGTTCATGGCACGACTCATGTATTTATATCCATACATTTCACAGGTTCATGATTATGAAGAAATGAGTAGCTGGTGTGTGAATCTACAGGTTGTGTATTGCAGAGGCCAAAACATTTACTGTCACTAATGTTAGACAACAGCTAGCTGTATTGAGTCAATTTGTCAGACCTATTTTGAAACTGAAGTGGAGATGTGAGATTACCTAAGGGCAATAAGAGGACAAAAGGGGTGGCCTTGTGAATGAGACAGTCGATATGATAGTGCTGTACTTCCTAGTTCTGGAATCAGAACACTTTGTGGGTTTAACTTTTTCTTTCCAACATTTATATTCCCCAAAAGCTTGAACGAATAATCAAGTATGGTAAGATCTGTCTTCTGGTATGATAGTGCCAAGCGTAACTGATGTATGGTAGAGGTACCACAGCAATACCTGGTTTTGTTCAGCATTGAATGCAACAAGAATTATCAGAGAAAGGTATATTTATCTCAAAAGGACATTTTGGGACATGTAGAGCTGATGTCTCTCCTACCCTTTTACCTACTTACCTCTAAATTGGTTTAACTTAATGTGGTATTTTAGGACACAGTTTTGGATGTGAGAGCCTTCTCTTATGCTGAGGAACACAGCAGGCGTGGCAATGCGCTTACTTTCCTTATCTTGCTTGCTAGGGTTAAGGTTTAAGGTTCTCACCTTTAATGACTTTTGGGAAAGGGGAAAACATTTGAAATGTAAATAAATAAAATATCCAATAAAAAATATTCTAACAACAGAGACAGGTCAATACTTTGAGTTTGGTTGTGCGGTCTTCCCAAAGGGTGAAAAAAATAACAAGATGGACACTTTCAGAAGTTAAATTCTGTAAATAGACCTATGCATGTGCTGTCCAGCCCCATTGTGAACAGTGGTGCTAAATTTTCTGGTACTTTAGATCCCAGAGAGGTTGGCAATGGGATTACAGTATGCCTTAATTTCTTCCAAGGTCTCCCCAAAACTTGAGAAATGTCTTCTCTCACAAAAAAAGTGTGTGCTTGGTTGGTCAGACAGCTCCAGTTTGAAATAAAGTAGTGAGTCTGAGCTTGGCTACACTTAAGCCCAGATAAAAAAGGATGCTACCATCCAGAGTTCTCCCTCTTGTCCTCAAAGGCCGTGTGAGATATGTAAACACACAGGCTGAAAATCCTATTAAAACCATATCAGAAGTATGATTTTACATTTGACACTTACATTCAGAATATGAAGCCTCCGACAACCTTTTTCTGAGATCTAAGAAGTTTTGAGTTCTTGTGCTTATGTCTCATTTAGCTTCTCTGGTCCTGTGTCTTGACGTTATACCACATTGCTCTCATAAAAAATATCTAGAAAAATATGGAACTCCTGTGTTCCCATGCATGCAGTGACTCGGCACCGAGTAGAAAGCACTAGGGCTTCTACTCCTAGAATGTCCATGAGCTGTGGACCACAAGCTCCACACTGAACTCGATGTACTAGAAAAGAAGCTGCACACTTCAACATGAAAGGACCAGATCACTTTCCCATCTGACAACGGGACAGTCATAAAGGCAGAGAGCTATTGGTGTTTTGCAATCTATCCTGCTGTTAGTTTCTTTCTCTGTTTAAGGCTCCTGGAGTGCCCTCTTGATCAGAATCCCACTTCTCTGTCTTTTTCCCTCTGCAGTATTCCTAGGTCTCCCTCTCTCCTTAGGCATTCTCAGATTGTCTTAATGATGTTAATGACCCTGGTGGGTCCCTGAAGAAACACACAGCAACCTTAGGCATCCTGCCTGCTGCTGTTGAACTCAACCAATGAAATTAATTTGTTGTCGACAGCTGTTCCTCTCCATACTTATTCAAGAGCTTTATAGATCTTTCAGCTCCTTTCCTGGAAAAGGAATTCCTGGTCCAGGTGTGTGAAGACAGGGCTGAATAGACCTGTTAGAATTGTCCACTTTTCTCTGTATCGAGGAGGCTTCCTCATTGCCCTACTAAGTCAGTTTAGTAGTAAATGGTGGTCAACTCATATAGAGTGACGCTGAAGCCCACTAGCTGGTCCTTGGCTTACTGGAGATAGGCAGTTGTCACTGGAAACTTGTAAGAACCAATATAGTTGTCAGGAACCAGAATTCTGAAGGAGGAGCTGTTTTCAAAGAACTCTGTTGTGTTAACTAGTAGGTTTCTTGGCAAATCCATAGAAATACTGTGTTGGATTTTGGATTTGAGACCCATCCTTTTTTATATGTTTCTGTGGCTGTGGTTTAGTTCTTCACAGGCCTCAACAGATTCATAACCTGAATGTTTATGTGAGTTGTTTCCCACCATAACTTGTAAAATAAGTAGGATAACCCATATCAGCCAAACAAGGAAATTAAGGCTTCAAATGTAATAAATTGACCTAACTTTTTAACACAAATGCTTCAATAGAAAATAAATACTTATTTTCAGAACCTTTTGGTAAAGAGTATGTATAAAATTATGCTTAGTGATTTCTTACCTTTCAGAATTATAGTGGTTATTTTGCAAGCTAAGTTTTGATGCCAAACAACTGGATTTAAAATGGTTCAGTCTATTCTTGTAAAGGCACTGGGGATAAGAAAGGAACTGTGCACCTTTAAATAAATGAGGTCATGAAACAATGAAGAATTACAGAACACTGTGGTCACATTTCTGTTTGTCTATGGGGTATATGGGTGTGTTGTATATGTAAGAATAATGGATAATCTGGGGCTGGGCCTGGAGCAGAAGGCAAGAATCTACCCACTATAGTGGCATACTGCTGTCCTTTATGTCTGATAATGCCTTCTGCTGTCGATACACTAGTACAATCTCAGAAGGCTTCGACTCATAACTTTGATCCCTTCTCTGTCATCTTTGGGCTGGGAGCAGTTAGAAGTCTGTTCCCTTGTTCATAAAAGAACGAAGCCCATCCTTCACCCGTAGGCTGACCTTGACTATCATGATCATTTTATGGCAGTGGGCCACGACAAGGAATCTGATCAAGAATAATTATGCTTTTAAAGGAAGACCATGGATTGAAAACAATTACTGAATTGTTAGTGGAGAACACATTGCTTCCTGGAAGCACTGAAATTAAATACAAATATAAGATGAAATGTAATTTTTAGTTTTGATTTAGAATTAACTTCTTGTTCCTTACTTAACTGGAAGGAATATCATTGTCTAATATTATGGTTGTAAAAGCTTGCATAACTGAAACGGGAGTATTGGCTTTTATCACAGTATGGAATACTCTCACATGTGACTCTGTTGGGCTACTCTTATTCTGAAACACTGACTATCTGATTGAGAGAGAAGTAGTGGAGAGGGAAGGGAAAGAGAACATTCATTTTAAAAACGTCAATAAAGCCTCAAGGGAAAAAAGGAAGGGGTAATCGCAAGACTCAAAACTATTCATGAATCTTTTAAGCTATCCAAAATTATTCTTGAATGAAGGCAGATGTTGAGTGTGTGGAGAAATGCAGTACATGGCTGGAAGTAACTTGCATTGTTTCTTTATTGAGAAATAGTCAAGAGAGAGAGAGAGAGAGATAAGGTGAATACATGTAAGCCCAGAGTCCAACTACTGATTCAAATATGTACATGGACCATCCTGTACAGTTAGCAGGACTCGTTGTTGAATCGAGGTTGAAGGAAAGGAGGGGAGGGAGGGAAAGGAAGGAAAAGATAAATGTGAGAGGAAAGGGGTGGGAGAGGTGCAAACTCTGAGGCTCCTGGTACAGCTATTTGCTTACTCAGTAGTGTTTAAAATCTAGAACTGTATCGAGACAATAAAGGTGCACAGTTTAAGATGGCGGTCGGAGTGGCCAGCATCTGCCAAACAGCAAAGGAGTTGGGTTTCCAATGAGAAACTGCAAAGACATTGACAAATTCCTTCCAAATGGTATCATGCTTCAAACTTTGAAATAGAACCATCACTTTTTATTTTTTTAAGAATTTGAGTACATTTTTTATTATTGTTGTTTTTAATTATTATTCCCTAAGACTAAATACTATTTCCATGTGACTTTTATAAAATAATATTTTTGCTTGTTGAAAATTTCATACTTGTATATCATGTATTTTGATTGAATCCACTTCACCTCTAGTTTTTCCCAGGACTCCTACTGGTACACTCTCTCTACCAACTTCACATCTTCTTCTTAAAATTATTATTATTATTCTTTTGGCCCAATGAGTCCAACTACTTCTGCCCACATGTACATGGTTATGGGGTCATTCACTGGGGCAAGGACAACCTGTGAATTCTGAGCAATCTGACACCCAAATCTAAGGGCAAATCATAGAAAGGAATCCACCCAGCTGGAAGGCAGCAAATGTCATGACCCTGGTTACTCAGGAAACCTGTCTGTCATCTCTACCTCATTCACAACTGAACATTCTTGTGAGCTTGTCTTAAAATTTTTACAAGAATTAACTCATATCCTGATATCAGGCTATCTAGACTTATTATCATAACATCATGATTAATTATGTACTGGGAGTATAGAACTATCGTGTTGCTTTTGGAAAATTCTATGAGCTTAGACAGTTAAGGAACCATCACATGTAGAACCTACAAAATAACATCTTTCCCTCATGAAATAGAACTGTTCACAATGTAATTCAGAATACTAATTACACGTTCATATTCTCCAATTAAGTAGATGGTTTTTATATTAACATTTGTTCTAGTGACTCCATCCTTTTTTGTGTGTTTCTTGTTTTGTTTGGTTTGGTTTGGGTATTTTTCTGTCTTGTTGTTTTTTATTTGTTTTATTTTTCATTTTTTGTGAGTTTTTTTTCTTTTAAGGGGAAAAAAAAAGAACATGAAGTTGGTTGGGTAGGGAGATAGGGAGAATCTAAAAGAAGTTGGGGGAGAATAAAGAATATGATAAAAAATGAAAAAAATAATAAAAGAAATTTTTACATAAAATCTGGGTAAATGTTAGAAAACAATTATATAGTAGAAAGAAAGGAGATTATAAATTCCAAGCATAGAAATCATCTGGTTTTTTCATAAGGGTAAATTTGAATATGTATGTAAATTTCGATATTAATTAAAATGTTGGACATTTTCAGGAACATAAAGCTAACTTTTGTAATCAGCTAATTTATGGATCCAGTGTATTTTTGTATTACCATGTCTGCTAACATACCCCACAGTGACTGCAGCTGAGGGTTTTTTATTTTATGGCCGGTCACATACCTCGTTGGAATCATAGCTTTGAGACTACAAGAAAGGGTAAGGCTGAAATAGTAAAGTCAGCATTTAATCCACAATATGGACAACCACAGGCCTCCTGTTCAAGATTTCAAATCTAGCACTGGTTATATTTGTCCACTAAAAACTCTTCCTTGTAGGACCGCACAGTGTGTCCCTCTGACGCACTTATCATTCTTATTTCCTCACATTTTTGCCTTTGCCTCACACTTACATTGGTCCCACAGATTTCTGAAGAAGAAAAGAGAAAGAACAACACACAGCCTGGGCTGGAGCTGTTGATGCCACTGGGGAAACTGTCTTGCTCCAGAGATCACGCTGAGTCTTGGGAATTTTACTGTCTTCAGCCAAGGCTGCACAAATCTCTGGAATGTGAGGATTCTTAGCCCTTTTTTCAAATAAGAAAACTGAGGCCCGGGAAGTTTGTTCATAGTCAGTATAGATGCCAATAAGATTCACAACAAACCTTGTGGCTTTGTATTCTTACTATAGCCCACACAGTTAGCCTCAAGTCCACACTGCATGTCAGAGAGTCTTCTGATGATCAAATGAACCAAAGAGGTTTGAAAGGAAGCACACCCAAACATTGATCTGAGTCAATATTTCCCTAAGTTTTTAACTTAGGGACACTTATTTTCATTCCTATTTTTTAACTCTTTTTTTTTTTTTTTAGGTTTTTCGAGACAGGGTTTCTCTGTGTAGCTCTGGCTGTCCTGGAACTCACTCTGTAGACCAGGTTGGCCTCGAACTCAGAAATCTGCCTGCCTCTGCCTCTCGAGTGCTGGGATTAAAGGCGTGCGCCACCACTGCCCGGCTCGTTCCTATTTTTTATCATGAACATTTTCTCTATGAATAATACACAAAAAAGTGTAACTTTACTATATTTATTGTAGACACCGTTAAAAAGACAGAATATATTTCTAATTGCTCTCAGCGATACCTCCTCCTGTGTCTGTGTTTATGTGGGGAGCTCACATATTTCAAAAGTCACAAACAACAATTGCACAGTCAAACAAGTGGTAGCAGCAACCAAAAGCTCATTTTGACCCAAAGAGACGCATTTGCATGGGATGACAAATGATGTTTACCAGTCTGGATTAGAAAGAGTCCCACTTTTCACACCATGCAGCCTACCCTCTACATTTGCTCAAATGTGAATCAGACTAAAGTCTCAAACACATCCTCTGCCAAGTTCTTCAAAAGCCCTGTTCATTCTCCCCGACTTCTTCCATTGATCACACAGCTTCTCACCCCGACTCGCATTCCCAAATTGCCTTTAGCTACACTGAACCCTGGATCTTTAAACCAGTCAGCTCTTCCATGTTAAAGATAGGAATGTGTAGTAACATGGAGAGGGCCACACAGGTTTTTAGAAGCAGTATCATACTCTGTTGTGGAGGACTGACAAGAAAAAAATTAGTTAATGGCTATTTAAGTGTAACATTGACCACTTCTGTAATTAAGGCCATAAAATGGTAAACCAGATCAGTGAAACTGATTTCCCTTTACTTCAGTGAAGAATTATAAAACACGGTAAGACTGGATCTTCTGTACATCATTAGTGTAGCCTGGATCAGACATGTCCCTCGGAGCCTCATGTCTTGAAGATTTGCATGTCACCTCTTGGTGTTATCAGGAAGTGCTAGAAACATTAGGAGAGGATCTTGTAGAAGGATGTTACGTCACTAGGTGTGCTTGTGCCCTGGATGGACAAAGTGGGAGCGCGATCTTGTCCCTTCTCTTTTGCCTGCTATAATGTGAGCAGCCTTGCTTATCACGTGACCTATCATGACATTCTGCCTCACAGCAGACCCAGAAACAATAAAGTAATTGTGGATCAACTCCTGAAACAGTGAGGCCAGGCAATTCTCACCTCATTTAGGGTCATTTTTCTCCCCAGTATTTTGTCACAGTGACAAGAAGCTGAGTAATAAAAGTCACTATTAAACATGAGTAGTGGTTTAGACACAGCTTATATATTGCTGTTTCCCCATTTCAGCCACGTCATTTCCTGTATATAGTTGTTCAGCCTGGCATTCGATTTATATGCAATCAATCCTGTTTGTATTTGGTGTCCTCATTACAGGTCTAGAAAAACCAGTTCCACCATTGCAAGTCATAGCAAATGTACTACCCAATTAGAAATAAAACAGAGTGCCATGTGAAAGCCACCTTATATTCCTACCATGGTGCATGAGCCATTGGGCTCTCAGTTCAGTCTTCTTTACTTGTGCTTTTTAGGTTCTGTAGGAAGATAATCATGTTTTTAACTCTTTAAGCTTCCTTATCATGGCCTTCCAGCAAGTGTGGTCTACACAGACAAGCAGGAGAAATTATAGCTCATTCACAGTGTAGCCACCCATCTCTAAGATAGTGTACTGCAGTAGGAATATGGTACCATTTCCTACTTTTGAGTTAGGCTTCAAAGCCTGGGACTATGAATAGAATTGCAGAGTTCAGGGCTTTATCGATATACCACAGTTCACTCAGAGACTCCCCTTCCCAAGTCTTCATCAACCCTTAGGCTCAATCATCTGATACAGTCATTTTTGTAGATTAAAGTTGTCAAATATCAGCACCTTTATATAAGTTAACTTACAAAAACAAACCAAACACAAACAAACAAACAAAAACAATACTCATTACTAATATATAGGTGTAGTGTCTCCCACGGGACAAGCCAGTTAAGTGGACATTGGTAGCCTCTCCATTTGGATCTAACTGCATATATCATAGCTAGTTATTGGAAACTCTGTCATCTGAAAAATGTCACATAAGAACAGAATTGACAAAGATGAGATATAGTTACCCAAGTATCTAGCTTGAGTTTATATAAGGAATGGGTGAGAAGGTTCCCAGGTGCTTGGAGTTCGGAGATGCTGTTTAGTTAACATATGGAAATGCAACTTTAAGGTGTGGGTCAAGCTGCAGCCTGACAGAAAACTAATTGGGCAAACACATTTATCAATGCACTGTCTATCAGAAAATACTACTGGATCACCTAGCAGGCAGTCATGATGCCCCTAGAATCCCAGCATCAAGATCCTTTTACACCAGGGTCCCCATCCAAGAGAAAATGTTCACGAATTGTCTTCTAAGAAATATTATTGTTTAGAGTCATAGAGACATAGAGCAGGGGTTGCTTTAGATTGTTTGGGGATGGAAGTGACACATTGTAGTGTTTCTGGTAAAACAAAACATTTTTAAACTAAAAGCAAAGCACAGCTCTGTTTTAAGGGCTCTGTTTTTACCACACACTTTACTGTTTCACTCAATTGGAAAAGTAGTGTGTTGTGATTTTTTATCGAACCCATTTGTTACATTCCACCACTCAAGCATGTTTTTATAATTTGGCATCAAAACTTGGTGAGAAATGATGCATTCGGAGTCAAGCAGTCACAGATATAACACAGGTTTGCTGTCTCAGGTCTTCCATGAATTGCTGGGAGACGAAGAAGATGAACAGTAAACTCCTAGGAGTCTTATGTAAAAAAAATTGAAAGACTGTCAAAACAAAACAAGATTTAACAGTAACCATGGCAACCTTCATGGATAAGAAAGAACATGAAGCTCTCTGGTCATTACTATTATTGTATTTGAACATTTATTGACTGGCTGCCTTGGTGGAATCAGGGATAATCAATTTTTTTCTCAGGAGGAACAAATAAATGGGGATGAGGCTTCCCTTTAGGGAAGCCAGTGCACTGCAAGGAGTTTTAATGAAGTCGGGACGTTCAGATGACAGAAGAATGTTAAGCTGCCTGTGCCTGGCAGGGAAAGGTGTTTTTAATTTAGAGATTATGTCATACAAGGGACAGTTAGTGACGTTTATGCTGAAGATAACTGACAAGTGAAAAGATGTATGATAAAATCAGTAGTAATCTGGAATAAAAGAAGCCAAAGGTTAGGTTTCAGTTGAATCAGAGAAAGTCCATGAGGCTTGGTGGGTTTTAGTTTTGTCTTATTTTTTGCTCATCCAGCATCTCCAGGAGTCCCTGGGGCAATATTTGTTTAGTGTAACAGCATAATTAGGTTTCTGATCTATCAAAGGACAAATGTCTGCATACCGTAACTTCTCTACTGGCTCCATTGTCTCTTCAATACCAGATATAACATATGAAAACCAAATCATTTCTAGAAAACAAAAGCTCAGCTGACACACAGGGAACCTAAAGTTTTTGCTACACCTTCTCCGAATTTCTCAAAGGAAGATTGGGATTCGCTGCAAACTCAAAGGCACCAGAATTTTATGGGAATGTAGATTCCTCATTCTTAAGGAACTTTCAGCTGTCTTCTACATTGACAACGACTGTTCTTTCAGTCAGAAGACTCAGCTTTGTTAGGTAAATAGATCCAACTGGGAACTCTAGAGAATCCTGCTTCGGGGCAGAATCCTCAGACCAGCAAAATGAGCACCCCAGGCCTGAGAACCACCCATGCTCAGCCATCCACTTGCTCTGTCTCTGTTATGTCTCTTAGAGGCATTTATTTTTCAGCCCTTACCTAAGATCATGTGCTGGTGTTTGCTTTTGGATGTATGGTGTGCAATCTTTTTTTCCTCCTTTTCTCCTTAAGCTCTCAACTCAGATATGGCAAAGTAGTGAGAAATGTAGCCTGTATTGTTCACTAATTTTAGAATTCCCATGGAAACACTGATTTAGGGGAAAAAAATACTTATACAGGAGTCATGGGCTGGCATGCTTTTGTTGCTTGATTCTATATTGAAATTTGGCGATCAAACCAAGCAATTTTGGACAGGCTAAGATATCTCTAATTGATGTTTTTAAAATCATTTGG
>CM052703.1:28179969-28240788 GCA_028551405.1 Uromys caudimaculatus
GTTCCCATTTCATCGTGAAGCCCTATGGATTTCAGGGTAGCGTTCTATGTTTCTCTATGGCTATTATAACCAGGAATAAATGGATTTGTTGATCTATAATTTTTTCATAGGAAGTTAAGATGCAAAATAAAAGCAAACTGAAACAGAAGTTTGGGGGGGGGGGATGTTATTTTGAATATACAACTATTTGTAATGTGTCTGTCTGCAAGCCAACCACATAACCCACAGTCTTCCTCAGGAAATACTGGTATTTTCGGAGATGTGGAGAACAACTTTTTGTGTGCTAGCAAAGCCAAAAATTTGCCATTTAGCATAAATAAAATTAAAATCATCCCAATTGTTCTAGACACACTGCTTAGAGTTGTTGCTGCCACCAGTCATCCCTCTGAGTTTCCTTAAAACAGAAATTACCACATTATATAGCGTGGAGCCCCGTGGCTCAAACTACCACTCACCTATAGTGCAAAACCTTGCACCCAAAGGCAGTGTGCAACCTGAAGAGCACCAGTAGCAAATGCTAAATTCTCTTCTAGGTGTTGAGTAAACACTTTGCTACTGAAAGTATGAATTTTTCCCCAGCATTATCAGTGCCACCTGTGAGACTTCCTATCTACCCCCAGACTTTCAGCCTCAAAAGTCGTCATTTTACACAGCTTCTCCGGTGATCGATGTGCACATTAAATTTTAAAGAATGCTGTCATATGGGAGACTTAATCATTCTCTCTTCCTGAGGAGCCTGAGTGAGCAGCATGAAGAATGTCTCAAATAGGCATAGAGTAAACAGTAAATAGATGGTGAGTGAGTGGAGTCTGGAGGAGAATGAAGATGAGAAGAGTTCCATCAGGGGGCTGGCAGAGCCCAGTAGATGCAGACACAGCCACTAAGGGCACGTGCACCAAAGGCAGGGGCAGTAAATTGAACATGGATGCTGAGCCAGAGTGCTTTCGGGATGCTGGAACTGAATTTGAATAGCTTTTCATTCTCCACACACCCTTAAAGTGCTCAAATTCATGCTTTTGTTCCCTCCTTTCTTGAAACTTGTTGAAAATTCTCATTAACTTGGGTAATTTTCAGAGCATCTTTTACTCCTATCAGCCTGAAGAAATCCCTGTGATGCAAAAGTTTAGCTCCTTAGAAAGCTGAATTTCAAAATATTAACGGTGTCACAGTTCCTGATGAAAGTATTTTTAAAAGAGATACCGAAATTCTAGGACGGAGACTGAGGAACTTAGCAAGTGTTCTATTCCAAGGTCTGTCATGGTTGGCAGGAGCCCAGATATTTGGCAAAACCACCAAGAATCTAGAAATTGCCTAACAGTAGATGACAGTTTGAGAGGCTTTTATTAAGAGTACTGACCCTTCAGTTGCAGCAGCAGGACCCTGCAGCATATTTCTCTGTGTTGGTCTCATCCTTTCCAGATACTGTAAGGGGAGCAATTCCATCAGGGCACAGCGTAGTTGCTAGAGAGACCTGATTTGATTTGAAACACGGAGTGCAAAACTCCTTGTGCTTCAGGACATTTTCAGACAGAACATCAATCTTGGTGACAAACAAAGCTAACACTGCAGCTATCTTGGCTTTGTGGTCCTGGCTACTACAACCGATGGAATGACAGGTTGGCCAAAATTCTAACAGGGAAATCTAGTGAGCAATCTAGTGTGTGCCTTGGGTAAAGGCTCATATATCCCTGTAGGACTAAAGTCTGTATACATGTGCAAAGTTACACAATAGGTGGAGGCTATAGAAAGTCTCTGTTATCCATGTATCCTAACTGAGCATGAATCAATATACCTCATGGAAAAGAGAGCCAACAGGATCTAGAATAAAGTTAAGGTTGGGAGAAATGCAAACTGCCTGGACTTTGAATATGTTCCCTAATCCTAAAGAGATTCTCCTCAAAAGGTACAAACTTCAGAGCCTATCATGTTTGGGTATAAATCCTGATCAATTACTTGACCATTAGACTATTCTTACCTAGCAATAATCAGTAAAAAGGTAAATTTTACAATAAAAAATGAATTTTCTAAAGATTCAATAGAGGCATTTGTATTTTAGGTAAAGAAAAAATTCACTGAATCAAAAGAAAAAGCAAAGAAAGCCACCCAAGAAATCAACAACAGAACAGACAAATGCAGTATCCTCATTGAAAACCAAAATTGACTCTTGTCATGGGATTTAACATTGTCGTCCTTCGTGGATCCAAAGAAAAGTCATGACACATGTGAGGAAAAGAATGTATGATCCACAGGGAGGAGGAAAAATTAAAATTGATAGAATTCTTTCTAAGAATCCTAGATGTAAGTAAGACTTAACAAAGAGATAGTCTAAATAAAACAGCAGGCCATCTGTGGTAGTGTAGGCATGGAGTCTAACACTCGGGAGAGAAAGCTAGGCGACTCTTAAATTTGAAGCCAGCCTAGCAAATGCGAAAACATGGTCAAATAATTCAAAGAAAACAAATTTAAAAGAATCACAATAAAAATGACAGCCATAACTTGTCAAATATAAACTAGGAAAGAAGCATTAAGTTATCAAAAGAAATAAGAATTACTATATTTGAATTATAACATGAAGTTTTCACTAAAAAAAAAAAATCTCAGAAGCAAAGTTGGAACCCCAGAAAAGAATGAGAAAAAAAGGAGGGAGATTAAAATTCCAATCACATAGCCAGATATAGCAATTTTGATGTAATTGATTTAATTTACATGTTTCCATTAGTCAGCTCTTTATTCCTATTGGGGGGGGGGGTACCTAAGAAAAGTATTCATAGGGAAGAAAGGCTTATTTTGGCTCCCAGTTTCATAAGTGTCCATCCAAAGTGATGAGAGAAACATCTCATAGCACTCAAGAAAAACACACACACACACACACACACAGAGAGAGAGAGAGAGAGAGAGAGAGAGAGAGAGAGAGAGAGAGAGAGAGAGATCCCTGCCCCTAAGGAGCCTCTTGCTTTGTCTAAGGACTGGCTGGAGAGGGGACAGCCCCCATCCCCATATAGATATCCGCAGATTGCATCATAATGCAACTACAGAAAGTCAAAAGCAGCTGGCAGAGTTGTGACAGTGACAACCATTGAGGACCACGGAAGAACCTAGATTCCTGCATCTTACTGACTTCTGGTGTCATCGTAAAATACTGTGTACACTTCTACAAGTACTTTCACAATCTTAGAACGAAATCCCATCCTCCAATTCTGTTTGTGATTGGAAATGTTACCCCTAGTCCGACTTGACATGTGGGGGGGAGTGGAGGAAGAATTTCAAATCTTTGTTTTTTGTCTTTACATATTTGTTAAAAGCATTATTACCTGGTAGATAGATTCTGCTTGCCTGGAATCAAGTCATTGCAGTGCTGAATCACCCATATTTGTATATACCACATATCTAGTTTGTTTTAACAAAATAATAGAATAAAATGCCCAGAACAATTTTAAGATCCAGGTGTAATTGTCTCTTCATGTTTTCTTTTTAGATGAAGACGGAAATCTCATTTAGTGGTATTTTAAAACTAAGAAGTAAATAAAACACTTTAAAGATTTAGGAGCAAAGCTTAGGGGTTCACGTACGGAATCAGGTTAAGCAGCGGAGTCCAACAGATGTTTAAATACTGAGATGACATGCACCTTGTTAACTCCTGACAAATGTCAAAGACTATTGCCTGACACAGAAAGGTAGCAGATGGCTCTGATGGCAGAGTCCACTGGAGTGGACAAGGCTCAAGTCACTTGCAGAGGCCATTTTATAGATGCCTCTTCAACATCACAAACTGAGATAGTACTGGGACTGAAGGGGAGAGCCACATCCACGATTGGTTTGTTTGTCTCACTTGTCTATCTCTTTGTATCTCTGTATCTCTGTTTCTCTGTCTGTCTTTGCCTCTGTCTCTCTCTCTTTGTCTCTCTCTCTCTCTTCCTTTCTCTCTGTCTCTCTGTCTCTGTCTCTCTCTCTCTCTCTCTGTCTTTCTCTCTCTCTCTCTCTCTCTGTGTGTGTGTGTGTGTGTGTGTGTGTGTGTGTGTGTGTGTGTGTGTGTGTGTAAGTGCACATGTAGAGATCAAAGCACAACTTGTTTCTATTTCTACCATAGAGGGGTCTGGGAACTGAACACAGGTCATCAGCTTTGGCAGCAGACGCCTTTACCCACACCCATCTCATGAGCCCTATTATATAGCATCTTAAGGTGATTGCTGAGGTATAAAGAAAACAAAGATTTCAAGTTACACTATAGATTTTTCTAAATATAAAAGTAATCAAGTTGGTTTGGGGACATGATCAAATGATAGAGCTGTCAGTGATTTTCTCTTTATTTTTTAAAGATTTGTTTTTATGTGTTTGGACATTTTGCTTGCATGTGTATCTGTGCACCACGTGCATGGATGGTGCTACCAGAGCTCAGAAGAGGGCATTGAATTCCCAGGAAGAGGAGTTATAGAGTTGGGAGCTGGTGTGTGGGTGCTGGGAAACAGATCCAGGTCCTCCCAAAGAGCAGTATGTGCTCGCTTATACCTCTGAGCCATCGCTCCTAGTTGCTTGATTTTCTTTTTCTGAGCAAGAGCTGCTACAAGACAAAAAGCATAATTGAAGTGGTCAGGGAGGAAGTCTTGAGATGAAATCTGTCATGTCCCTGTTAATGTGCAAGTGGAGCGAGAGAAGATTGGGTGTTGTCTAATGGATGCTGTGACCAGGTGTACTGTTAAACTTATCATCAGGGTTATAAAATCAGACGTTAAAGATGCACCAACCCGAGTTCTGAAATCAGATGAACTGTGGCTTCGATTCTAACTAGCCTTGGCTTTTTGGACACTCAAGTGGATCCTTAGGTGCTCTGTAAAATGATTTGCTAATAATAATTAAAGTTTGTAGCTAGACAGACCAATATATGCCCTGTATTCATATATAGGACAAGAAATAACACCCCGTGAAAAGGGACATTAACTCCTCACCAGGCATGTGGCTTTTAGAGTAATGCCTCAACCGGGAGGCACAACTTGTCAAATGCTACGCACCTACAATAGGGAATCTTCAGGTTCTACAGTACACCATGTGAACAGCGGAAGGTGAACACACTTGTGTTTACCTGGGATTATAGACACACAATATATTCGTGCTTGGTCAGTGAGTATTGTCTCATAGCATTATAACAGAGCTAACAATTCCTATTGTTCAGTGATATCTTGGCACGTATAATAAAGCATGATACATTATTCATGGAGATGCTGATATAAACAGGCCTACTGTGCTGACAGTTATTAAATTACAACACCAACAATTATGTATAACACAGTTCTTGATGATAATAAACACCTATAATACTGGCTTACATTTTTACTACACTGCCCTGTCTATCCATCGCTCTATAGTCTCTCCTTGCAAAATAGCCTTAGATGGGTCACTCTGGGCATGAAGGCATTGCTGTCATAGGAGATGAGAGCTCCACGCACCTAAAGACCATTCAGTGAGACAAGACGTGGGGAGAAAGGATGCTGACAGCAATAATATTGGCTGTGTGCAGACCCAGGTTAATGTCTGTGTTTGTTTCACAATTTTTACTAAAAATAAAGTCTAAATTTGTTTAAGTAATTAAAAGTCAGCCCAAGCCATCTGGGTTTGTGTAAGTCAATTGTGATAATCAGTCATTGATTAAATTGTAGCAAAGGGCTGAGGTCTTAATTCTACTGACATCTATGTAGGAAGCATGAATAAAAGAATGTTTTGGTTCTGGGAGTTGCCTCATCATTAAAGTGTTTTCCGTGAAAGCTAAGGACATGAGTTCGATTCCCGAGCACCCAAGTGAAGCAGGGCATGGTATGAGAAAATAGGTGGATCCATGGAACTCACGGGATAGAGAATCTAACCAATTGATGAGCCTCAGATTCAGTGAGACACCTTGCCACAAAAGATAAGCCAGAAAGTGACTGAGGAAGACACCTCTACACACATCGGAATAAATGTGTGCATGTAGCTGCACTTACCTGTGCATGCTCACATGAACATGGGCACATGTACAACACACACAAAAGAATACGCTAATGAACAACATCCAAGAATATTTTAAAATAACATCTGCTGTGTTTCTTTGAAATAGAATATTCACATACAGAACCTAATTTAATAGTCTACGTCACTTATGTAAAATACTGATAGGATTACTCTGTATGTTGTCATAGCATTTAGAAGCCTCATCCGTTTTCTCTCTCCATCATGCATTTTGTAACATGCATTTTCTCTCACCCAGCATGCATGTTAAGGCCCCTTCTGCATAGGTGCGGAAATGACTGGAGCCTGCAGGTCGCACATCTAGTACTTAGGAGAACTGTACCTCAAAGGTTTTCTGAGTTCAAGTTGAGAATGTTTTCTACAAGTGCATTACAACTGTCATCCAGACCAGGAGTATGTTTTTGAACAAAACTGGCAAGGCTTGCAGCTGGTACCCGGCTGCTGAAATCCACAGCCATAGCAGAACGTTTTTTCTGGGTGACTTAACCTCAAGGCGATGTACCTTCGAATCTGCATCACAGGCTGCAAGAAACCTTTTCATCTCTCTTCTGCCCAGTCTGGGTTGCTGACATCAGTAGGTGTATCTGCCAGTTCATCATCCTCACAGCAAAGGCGATAGAAGGGGTCAAACTGCACCTTAAGAAACCTGGCGTTGTTCTGCCATTGATGAAGGTATCAGCTGACAGTGAGCAAAGTGTTCCAGGTTAAGGATCACTTGGCCAAAAACATGCATTTTAATCGAATATAGCAGCTACCTTGGGATGGATTTCTGTGGCATGTGAAACACTTGCTCAGAAAGAAAGAGCATTTTTTTTTTTTAACACTGTAGCTTCTTTTATGAGACTGAAATTAAACACGCAGGAAGTGGTACCACCATAGAATGAATGCTTAAGAGGCTTGAGACAGCCCGCAGTACAAACAGAATATCAGAGTACATGCTCTTTTCTTTCCTCTTCATCTCCTTCATCTCATTTTTAGAAATTATGGGATGTACAGGTTTCTCACACCCAGGTATGCAAAGTAGGAAAGGAAATGAAAACCATTTTGCAGAATCTGATTTTCTGAGGAATGTATATGGGAATAAAATCTCTTTGGATTGGGATATGTCCCTGACTGCTGTAAATGATCTAAGAAGTCTGATGGGACAGCCACTGAGCTATTCGTGCCTTCACTCTTCCTGCCTCGTACACACTAAAACAGAAGTTTCACTTAACAAAGCAAGCAGTCATTTGTAAGACATCACATCATGAAATTTTATTAGCTCTAATTTCTGTGTAGTGAGCATTTTAATCACTCTTCTACGAGGCTTTTTCTCCCAGCCAGGTGTCAAGATGTCTTGGGCTGTAGCTGTGTTTACAAAGGATGGAGACTGTAGGTGTGTCCTTGATCCTGGCAGTGAAGGAATTCAGTATGAAATGAACCTAACGTAGCCGGGCTTCCACTTACTACACAGCAGTTGGCAGCTCAGGTGTGAGAAATCAATAAACATTTTTGGCTTGCCGTGGTGTTAAGTGGTTTGTTTATTTTATTTATTTATTTTAACAGCTCACTGATCTTGGCTTTAGGGAACTATTGGATTCTATTTGCATTTCTAGAACTTTACTAGACCTGACTACACGTGGAGCTGTGGTTTCCTTTGAGTAGATGACTAGTACCTGCCTAACACAGGACGTCTCTAGAGGTCACTTCAAAACAACAGTGTGCATTTTACATGGTCTTAGAAGCGGCTCTGAGCACACACATGGGCGCACGAGCTCACTCTCACTTCCCTTGAGCCAGCATCCTATGCAACACTGCTTCTGCTTCTAGAGTGTTTAGCTGAGATTTTGCTCTAAGGATCTTGGTTGGTAGATAAGCTTTAGGGACTGTGCGCAAGTCTCAGAGAAAACACAACAAAGACTAAATATAAGAAGGTTGAGATTGGCATGGTACTTTTTAAACAAGGGATTTGACCTCGCCAATAATCTATAACATGAAGGCAGAAACTTCTTGTCTTCTGCTCTGATGGTGTAGAGAGTCCATCCATAAGGTTCTTCCATCTCAGTTGCTGACAAATGGCAGGTGCCAAGTCACAGCTGCTAGATGCTGTCTGTCTTTGGGAGGGCAGTCATGAGCAAGGCTTCTGTGCTGGCACCACATGTTTATACCTGAGTCTACAAAGACCAGCTGTGGGGTCTCCCACGTCTCCCACTGTACTCTGTTCTTTCCCTCCTAAATAATCTGCAGTTCATTGACTCTTCTTCCTTTCTGGAGTGCCTTGGGAAATGTGTGACTAACATCCAGAGAGCATGAACAGGACATTTCAAATTGACTTCCACCAGCACTGTCACATTGAAAAATGGCTGCTAATGTATTCTTAAAAGGGAACAGAGGAACTGAGGGCACACTAATCTCAAAGCAGCTTGACCGTATGCATGAACACATCTTACTGTGAACTTTCGGAACTAATGTGTTTGATCGGGTTTGCTTGTGTCTGATTCTCAGACTGCATGGAGATGAGGTTAAGTAATGAGCACAGCCAACCTTCTCGCTTTTACACAGCGTCTACTTAACTTGCCTCTGCATAAAACATCCATCATAGACCCCTAAGCTAAATTCTTCTCTCCTTATCACAAAAATCCAGAACATAGAAGTCATAAAAAGTCAACTGACTTTCCAGAGGTCTCCAGAATCAGAGTTTCCAATAACAAACCTAGAAGCCAGTCCCTTTCGCCTCAAATTGCATGGCATCTCCAGTTGGCATTGCTTGTCTTCCGTCTCTGCTAATCACCTGCTTTGCTATTCTTGTTCTATCCTTGCCCTGATGACCTGAATTCTGTCCTTCTTTGGGGATCTTATCTTTCACTTTATCAACTACCTAGGAGAAGAATTTCCCCCCTCGAATTTAATTAACATAGAAGAATCCTTGGGACTTATAATTTAGAGCAATTTGATTGGGTCTTTGCTTTTCTTTTTGTTTTGTGACACCGTGTAAGTAAACGTTTTTGAGCATGTTCCCTAAGGCATGTTTATGTCTTTCACAGGATTCTGAGCAGCTCAAATGAGATAATCACAGACGTGCAAACATTTTCAAAGTCTCCAATTCTATGCAACAAGATTGCATGGAACACCCAGCCTTACCTTCCTTGTAAACACTGACTCAGGAGTGCTTATTTTATTCTATAGTTTCCTATTTTCTTGACACCAGACATTTTATTGATGGTAAGTTTCAGGAAGATGGAAACTATTATGTTAAAGACCATATACTACAATGATAGTGACTAGAGGGTTCCTACTTATTTAATTTAATGAAATAATTAAGTTTCTAAAAGTTAAAAATGGAGCAAATGTTTTAACATGGCAAAGAAATGAGTAAAGATGATTTCTTTCCAAGGAGTCTACCTCTTCATGTTTTTAAATTATTATTATTGTTATTGTTACTATTAGTAGTAGTAGTACTAGTCATAGTAGTAGTAGTAATAGCAGTAGTAGAATTGCTATTTGTGTATGAGAGAGAGAGAGGTGTGTGTGTGTGTGTGTGTGTGTGTGTCTGTGTGTGTGTGTGTGTGTGTGTCTGTGTGTGTGTGTGTGTGTGTGTGTGTGTGTGTGTGTGTGTGTAGATTAGAAGTTAACTTTTAGAAGTAAGTTCTCTCCTTCCACAGAACAAACTCTGGTCTGCAGGCTTGAATTTAGCAGGGAACAGGGTGATTTATACTTCATTAGTATCTAAAAACCTAGAAGAAAATATAGTTTTCTTTAGTTTTCAGACTATTTTATATTTGCAGTGAAAATGGTTGATGACTTGCAGCGCTCAGAAGGCTGAAGTGGGCAGGTTACTGTAAGGTAAGGCCGGCCTTCTAGTGATAGTAAAAGATACTGTCTCAAATGAAGAAACAATACAAAACAAAAGAAAAAACCAAACAACGTAGTAGAGAGGCCTTACACACTTAGTCTACTATAAGCATCTGCGCCCCTATGGTGCTAGTTTGTTTTACTTCTCAAACCAGTATTGATACATTATTATTAGCTAAACTTGCTTTTCCCTAACTTACAACAGTTTTATAATGTATTTTCCTTGTTCCTGGATATCATTGAAGGTTTTACTTTACATTTATTTTTTTTATTCCCTAAATTTATAGGGGCTATAATATTTTCTTAGACATTTTGTGTATGATAATGACCTTGACTGTTTTGAAAATTGTTTGGGGAAGTATTTGTTAGAGCTAGTCATGGAGACTGGGACAGGAAGATCATGAATTCAAGGTCACCTGGCCCTACATAGAAATACTTGTCTGAGAAAATAAGTGAAAAGATACATTTTATAGACTATCCCTCAATTAAGATTTGCCTTCATATTAGATTGAGGTTATGTTGTTTTGGGAGGAAGAACACAGAGGTGGAGCACCATTTGTCCTGTGTCACCTGGAAAGTGCGTGCTACCAATTTGATCCATTGTTGCTGATGTTGACTTTGATCCTACCCGAGATCCTGTATCTTCAACATGGACTTATTTATACAACTTCTCTAATTCAGGTTTGCTTATAGCCAGTGAAGGCTCTTCTTCAGGAACTGTCTTTCCTTTTGAAATTCTGAACACTTATACCTTACAGTTTCCAGATCTACTGCACTTGTGGCCTTATAGATAGATCTACTATACATGTGAAGCTGAAATTATAAACTTATAAATTAGTAGTTGCACAGATTAAACAGTGAACCTGAATTCTCTCTAGGGAAATTTGCAGATTAATCAAAAGCACTGAGAACCACCTGGAGTCAACAACTAATTGACAATTTTTTTTAAAAAAAGTTGAAACCAATCTAATTGTCTATTTCAGATATGAATTCTGATATATCTTAGATAAAAAAATATAGTCTGTGGTTACACTTAAAATTCTATATAAAAAAACTTTTACCTTTTAAAACACATATCATGACTTTCACAATGAGGTAGGAGATGTAGGTACTGAAAAATGAGGGTCAAAGCTCCCCTACAGAAGCCAGATCATAGCCAGTGACTATATAGTAAAAGTGTGAATACTACATGCTTCAGCCTCAGGCCTGGACAGTTATTCTCATCATGCTAATTTTCAGTTTTGTTGAGATGAAGTTAAAGTCACAGAGTTAACTCACCATTCATGTTTATAGCTGTACAATTCACAAAGGAAAAAAAACCAACTACTCTTCAATAGATGGATAGCCAAAGAAAATGAGGCATATATACACAATGAAACTTTGTTCAGCTATAAATATGAATGTCATTATGACATTTTCAGAAGATAGATGGAACTGGAGATCATTATGTAAAGCAAAGTAACCCAGATGAAAAAAATCATCATGTTTACTCTCAGATGCAAAAATCTAGGTCTAAATGTGTATATATTATGTTATCATGTGACTCAATGTGTAAATTGTATTGTTAGAAATCTATTTTATAAATAAATATGCATATCTGTGGGGCATGAAAATATAAAGAAAACTATGAAAGCGGAGTAAGAAGATTAAAGAGAATAAGAAGAAAAACCAAAAGAACACACCAAAATATGTGTGAAATCAAAGCAGGAGGAATTGTTTGTGTGGGCGAGGTAAGTCAGGGAGGGCAAGAACTGTGCATGATAAAAAATATAGCCGGGCAGTGGTGGCGCACGCCTTTAATCCCAGCACTTGGGAGGCAGAGACAGGCGGATTTCTGAGTTTGAGGCCAGCCTGGTCCACAGAGTGAGTTCCAGGACAGCCAGGGCTACACAGAGAAACCTTGTCTCGAAAAACCAAAAAAAAAAATTTTAAATGTATATATATATATATATATATATATATATACACACACACACTTCTTTACATAATAACCCAAATTTTTCAAATAGTAAATGGGAAAGTACTTGTCATTAAATTTGTGCCTTACTGCATCTATGAGTATCATCACTACGCTAGTGAAGCCATGTTTGTCCGTTTCTCAAATCCTCTTCTCTGTTGGTAGAATTGCTCTATCACAGCCCCTGCCCCCAGTTGGACAACTCCTTTGAAGACTATGGACTTCATGTTGATGTTCTTCTCAAAAGCAAAGATATCTATGGGTCTCTGTCGTGGCTTGAATATTGTTTGTCTTCTCAGGAACTGGGACTTGCTCCCCAAATAAATGTTGAGTTTTTGATGACTCTTTAAGAAGTAACTGAGTCTTCAAGGGGGCTTAATGCAGTTTTCAAAGAACTGAGTTTGTTAACGGTGAGTAGATTGCAGGAAACCATTTGTCTCACTTTTCACTCTGTGACTTCACCAGGAGTTAAAATGGCACAGAGCCCTCAGCAGAAGATGAAAAATACCAGCATTATGCTCTTAGACTTTCAGAATCGAGAGCCAAAATAAACTTTCCTTTATAAGTTACCTAGTCTCCATATTCTGAAAAGCAAGAGAAAGTACTGATTGTCAGGACGGCTTTCCTAAGGGGTGTAAACCCCGGCAAAGGTCTTTTAACCCTGCAGATAACATATCCATTAGCAGCATCTCAGTATTCCAAAGGCAGAGTGTTCTTCTAGAGCCGCATGCCAGGGTCTAAAGAACCAGAAGCCACTCCAAACCACTCACATTTATCTGTCTAAAGTGGACCAATAAGGGACCTGGATGGAAGAATGGGTCTGTGTGGAGTGCAAGTTGCTACTAGCCTACGTGACCCCACAAATTGTAACCGAATATCTTGGTTGGGCTTTTGAGAATTCCTTGTTTCTTTAAAAATAAAATCTTGAAAATTAGATTTAATGCCCACAGGAATTTTTGTTTTATTTTTAAGTAAATATTTAAGGTTCATGTCATCACAGAGTTTAATTTGAAACTTTGCAGGATCACTTTTTTTCCAAAGAATGCTGAAGCTGTAGAAAGCTAAAGACTTGCAGCCAGCGCCTTACTTCCGGACTCAGGACAGAAATTAAATTCTTTTGACACTGAGTATGACAGTCTATCATTGATGCTGCTTTGTATCACCAGATAGTGTAACTAATTTTTAAGTAAAAAAAAAAAACAATCGGGATAAAGAACAAATATGTCATTGGACATTTAGAATTCTTTTTAGCTTGGAGAATGTGATGTAAGAATCATAGTTCTTCTGCCTTAAGAAATGTGGAGATTGGGAGTAAGGTAGAGAAGTATTTCAAGAAATTACATGAGTCAGAATTTCAGAGCTACTTCAGTTCTAGCGTATGCAAGACAACACAGTTGGATTGAAATGGAGCCAAATTGAGTGCTGCTGTATACACTCAGCACTAATTTCAACATTGGACTCGTTTGTGATTGTTATGGATGAACTAATTTATAGTTGCTATGGATTCTGTCATTTCAACACTGGCACAAGGGTGGGACCTTCCTGCTTGTTATTCTAATGCAGCTGCATTTCTTGGCCTATGTCATTATTCTGCAAATATGTCTCTGAGAAAGGTAGAGGATTCTGAAGAAAAATGCGAAAGAGCCACTGAAACAATCTAGAAGGTTAATCGCACGTACAAGGCCCTCCTGGTTCACTTCAGTTCTGTAGACCTATGAGAAAGGAGTGGGTTGTGTAAAATTAGGAAGAACGTGAGGCTAAAAAATATGAATTTGAGATATTAAAATTCATTAAAGTTTAAAGAACAAAACAAGGGACAATGATAAAGGAAACATTGCTTTTAGTTTTTTTTTAAAGTGTGTGTATATACACATATATACATATATAGACATATATGCATATACTTATATATGTATACACACACACACATACACACACACACATACACACACACACACACACACACACACATGCACACTATGAGGATTGCAGGTATCAAACACTTCAAATACAGCTTGTCAGACTTGGTGGCAATTGCATTATCTGCCAAGTAATCTCACCAGCCTATCCTTCCAAAGGAGTAGTACCAGAGTGACACGGAACCCAACGGAAGTAGAGACACGGGGCTTAAGATCCAGTTTGGATTCAGCCCTAGAACATTTGTTTTTCCCAAAGCTAATGAACTTCCGTGACCTAATTTTTCATGTCCATTAAATAGAATTGATTCTTAAGATGTTGGTCCCTGTTCAGAGTTCTCTATAAGTTGAAAGTATGAAGCTTAGACACGGGAATGGCTCCTCTGCCCTGTTTCCTTCCCTCATTCTCCTTCGACAAGTTTTATAATTGTCTCCATATTCTCTCCATTCTAGCTTTAGGTATTCAGAATCCTGATTCTTGCCTCCAGGCAAGAGCCTTTTGGATTTTAGCATCTGTCTTTCACTGAATTCATAGGAGCACATTAGACTTTACTTCTGTAACATTAATAATCTTCCTGGCTGAACTTATCTAGAGTTATTTATAGTTAAAACCTGGGAAAGATGTTCATTATTTTCACCAGGAAAAAGGTAAAATGCTCACTCATTTAAATTGATTGCTGTGCAAATAGACACCGGTTGGACACCCATCCTGGTTGATAACTGTGCAAATGAACACTGTTCTAGTCACTCCTCTGGGTTTATTGCCATGTGAATGGACACTAGTCTGGTCATTCACCTGGACTGATTGTGTAAATAGGCACTGGACTGGTTACTCGTATGTGTTGATTGCCGTGTGAATGGACACTGGTCTGATCATTCATCTAGGTTGAGTAGAGTTGATTCTTAAGACCTTGGTTCTTTTTCAGGGTTCTGGACAGGTTGGTTCAAGAACAGCTCCTCACAGTAGCTATTTGCTACCGTGCAAATAGATACTAGTCTGGTCATTCATCTGGGTTGATGACTGGTTACTCATGTGACTTGATTACTTTGTGACGAAACAGTGGTATAGTCATTCATCTGGGTTGATTGCTGTACAAATGGACACTTGCTAGGTTTATTCACCTGGATGATTGCTGTGTGAATGGACTCTGGTCTAGTCACTCCTCTGGTGTGATAACTGTGTGGTGTCACTGCAGGTCAGTCCTGGGGCATCCTCTACATACAAAGTCAGTGCATATGTTTAAGTTCTCAGGTTACATGATTTCACTGTATAAATTAACCAATTTTGAAACATTTTTGGTCCTGGTTATCAAAAACAGTAGGTTTCATTATCTCAATGAAACATGAATGCTTAGAGTTAATACAGTTTAATCATTTCACTAATTTTGATGGCAGGTCCATTTCAAAATTAGTACTATAATGGGTTTTTAATGACTCTACCCTCTTCCCATAATCACTGGTAGGAGAAGATATGGTGACAATGGAAATGTCATGTGTTTAGCCCCTTTCTACTTGTCCAACACAAAAGTGACTGAATTTATGCATGATAGTGATTAGTCTGAAGGAAGAGCTTAAGATGCTTTTTGAATGGATTTGCTTAATATAGTCATTGTACTTATAGGTGACCTAGATATGTGGCTTAAAATAAATAAGGCTTATCTATGAATTTTGGAAGAAATGCATTTCTTTAATTTGGGGCAATGAACAGCCCTCTACCATTCTATTTAGTAGGAACTGTCTACGTAACTAAAAACACTGACATCAGCAGAGAAAGTGCTTAAATGACACTAAATGATACCAAAGTTTTACATACACTTTATCACCAGCCCAAAAGTCTCTTTGTCGTTTAGTTTGTGAGCTTAGTCTGCTCTTATGGGATATTATATGTGTTCTAGGTAGTCTTCAAGGCCAAACTTGTCAGCAAGTAGAAATTATCGTGATGCTTTAAGACATATATGAATGAGGCTCTCATCCATGAGATAACTTGATCTACTTAACCCAAGCTTGGTCCCAAGCATCCATACTGAAACACTATAAAATCTGCCTAAAGAACAGTTGGTAACCCTGATGCACTTTAAAGTTTTATTGTACCAACAGTAAAACAATCACCCTATAGATTAATTAATAAATGATAAATAAGTTAATTTATAAATTAAAAATGCATTCTTATTTAATAAAACTATTAGTTTATAATTTATAACTTAATCTATAAATTAATAAAATGTACTCATCTGTTGCAAAGATACGACTCCAATTTGATCAGAAACTACACAAAGTACATGCAGTGCTTACTAGAAATGCCTCTTAGAGGATGACAACTGTGTTTTTGGAGAAAAAATTATTTTTACATCAAGAGTCTAGGGTCAGAGAAGAAGGAAGAAAAGTGCTAGGAAAAATTAAAGGTAATGGAGGGGTTAATTCTTACACTGGTTGTATTTTGTGATAGCTAGAGTATTAAGTATGAGAAATTACCTTAAAATTGGAGATGCCTTGGATAGTGAGTGGTAGACGCTGGAAAGAAAAGAATTCCAAGAAATGAGCCTGTAGGCTGCGTCCGGTCATTGTGATGGGCTGTATGGGGGTGCTGAGGGGTGGTGGTGGAAGAGAATGGAAGTCAAAACCGAAAGGCAAGTGCAGAATTTGAAGACAAAGCCGACGATAGCATCATATCCCTCACCAGCTCAGTTTCCTGAGCAGAATCCCATGTGACACAAGCGTGCAGAGAAAGGTGCCCAAGCGAGGTTATTTCTTCCACCTTCACTTGGACTACATAGTTGAGGCTCTGCTTTCATCTTTCGATAAGAAGACAAAGTGGAGCAAGCCATGTCTCAAAAGCAGTATCATGAGTACTCTCTGCACTTGAAATAGCATGGGAACACTTTGATGTTGGATGCAGTTTCAGATTTTAACAGTATTTTCATTTTTAATTAGGCCAAAGGCCTCAGCTGCTAAAATCACATAGCTACCATGCACGCACCGTGGATAAAGCACTACTCATTTTTTTGTCAGTATTTTAAAAAGGCACACTTTGTCTTTCTCCTTCTAAATAATTTTAAAAAGATGAAAGATATAAGGGATTAGTCAGCAATGACAGAAAGGGAGATGGAGTTTTGATGAACTGGGTAGCAGCATACCAGATTTATCTGGGAACCAAACCGAAGGAGAGTGGAAGTAGATCTGCTGAAGGACAGAGTGCTGCTAGTATGCTGGGGCTCATTGGTCCGTTTTAGATTACGGCAATGAAGTTCTCATGAAAGTCCGATTTTGAAAGAATATATATGTAGGGGGAGGTATTGATTCCCTAATTGGTGTTTGATTTTGTCAATAAAGGAGGCAGAAGCCAATCGTTGGGCAAATGACAAAAAGGTGGGACTTCCGGGTCCCAGGAGGAGGAGAAGGGGACAAGCGGGAAAAGTCAGAGCAGAGGAAGTGGCATACATGTAGGTCTCAGGGCACCTATAGTTTGTAGCTTCCGCCTTGGGCGGAGGCCAAGAAGGATGGGGCAGGATATTCTTCGTGCAGCCACTGAATTATTTGGCTAGTTTTAAATTATTAAGACTGTCTGGTGTTTTCCATCCGAGGCAACTAAGGTTGGCAGGAGAAAGGGCACAGCCACGGTGGTCATTGGCGGCTTGGCGGAGGTAGCCACGAGAACTTGAGGGAGCTCAGGCAAAGCTCTTGAAAAGAGCTAGTGTGTTTTGAAAATTACACGCAATATACAGGTAGTCCACTGTTTTGGATGGTCAACTGTGCAACACTGGCTTCACTCCAGCTCTGAATAGGGCTTCCTGTCTGTGCCATACTGTGACTTTGAGAGCAAATGTAAAGGAGAGGCTGGTCCGCTGAAGGTATGCCCATAATGTCCAGTAGGCTTTACATCTTAAAAGTTCACTTCCTTCCACCTTTCAGTGGATGAACAACGGTTGAATCATGACGGAGACTACCAAAGATTCTACAGTGACAGTCACCCAAGCTCTCTGAAAGGACTGAAAATTTCTGTAATGTTCAGTACTGTGGCTACTATTCACATGGAGCATTAGAGCACTTGATGGTGATTAATGGAAGATGGTTTTACATTATATTTTTTATTACTTTATATTTAAGTAGCCACATGTATTAACTAGCTCCCATAGCAAAAAGCACAACAGAAAAAGTTTTTTTTTTTTTTAAGTGTTCTTTAGACACTGTGCAATAAAGATGTTGGAAGCACTTGTCACTCACGGTTTTATAATAATACACAAAACAGTATGTCCACAGTTCAAGTCTGTCACACTCATCACAAGTGAACCAGGCAGGGGTTTCTTCCCAATGCTTCATTTTAATACTGTTTCTGGTGATTATGTTAATAAAAATGAGATGCTGATAATTATAAGTACAGCCTGTCAGAAGAGCGGATACCGTAATTATAACACAATCGAGGAAAACATTTTCCAAACACTAGCAAAGCATGCTATGATATGCTATGTGTTGCCTTTAAGTTAACTATGGTAGAAACAGCAAAAGCAGATTTTGTCACAAGGGACATCTCATCAAGTAGTTAATTTGTAGAAAAATTTCATTTTTCCAATTTGAAAGAACAGATGGCCTATTCATTAAAATTCAAAAGTAGATAATTACTTGATTCCAGTATTTTTAGCAAAAGGACATTTTATAACATTATGTTTGGGGAAGACTCATAGGTCTTAAAATGTTTTGTGTGACTGGACACATAATTCACCATCTATAACTGCTGCTCTGCTAACTGAATGAACCAGTTAAAAATAGACTCGTAACTCTTTTTTTCCACACTGAAACATTCGCTTTAAACAAATGATTTGTCTCTCTGAAGAAATGTCTTCCCATTAACCTCAAACCCCCATTCAAACATTCATCAGCAAACATTTATCTCTCACTTTTGTGCCAGAGACTTGCAACTGGAGATCCATGTTTGGCAAGATTGCACCTGCCCCTAAGAAGGGAAGTCTAATGGTGAATGCCGAATGATTGAAGTACCCTGGGTTTTCTTTCAATTTAATGATATTTTGCAACTTTTTCTCACTTAAGTAGTTCAGTAAAGGTGGATATTTAGTGACTCATAACACAGTATTCATAAATCTGCATGGATAAAGTCTGTTTTTGACAGTCCCTCGCCTGCATAATAATGATATTTTTGAAGTTTCCAATCACCCAAGCTCAGAACTCTGTTTATCAGATGTGATTCTTACTCTCCAAGATACACCAAATGAAAGAGAAACAACCAATTTGCCAAATTTCATTGGTTACTGGGAAGTTCAAAGTGAAAGCTTAAAGTAGGACTTCACTACCTTGTTTGGGGAAAAAAATAACTGCTTCTGTCTCTTTGTTTCTTGGTTAATAGGTAGTTTTCTACAAGAGAATTTGAACATGGCTGTGGGGGAGGGTATGAGGTAAACCTAGAGAAATGGTTTTCTTCTTATGTGTTTGAGACAGGGATTGTTTAGTGTTGCCTTCGTCAGCTAGCCCAGGAGCTTCTGGGATTTCTCTTCTCTCTGCCCCCCATCCCACCATAGGGAATACTGGCACTGTGTCTGCGTATATTCTGGTGCTGGGATCCAAATGCAAATCCCCCTGCTTCTGGGGCCAGTGCTTTACACACTGAGCCATCTCCTCAGCCTCCTGAGTGGACATCTTCTGTGATACATCCCAATGTCTTTTAAATTCAACCCTTCCTCCCCATAGGACTGTGAATGCTTTTTCTTAGCGCTGTGAATGAATTCTTACCTGGGGAGCAAGAGATGTCTATCTATACTCATTTATCAAACAGATTTATTGATACTTGCAATAGTTAGATTCTCAATGGCTTTTTAAAAAAAGGAAAATAATAAGATGAAAAAGAGATTTTGTCTCTGTGCTGTTATGTCGTGTATGTGTTGAAAGACTGCCTTTGACTGGTGCGTGTCAACGGTGTAATTTAAGAAAATAGGAGTCCTGGGGAGATGTGGACGGATACCATGGGGCTTATAATAAGTTTAACTCTCCTATGTAAGTCTTAGCCTGCAGGCTTCTGGACCTGTTCCTCTACAGCTCATCATGCTGTGTTGCTCAGCATGGACAAACCCACTGCTGAACCTTACTGCTTACATTTATGTGAAACTAATAAGGGATTGATGACAATATGTTAATACATTTTGATGCTACAAAAAAAAGTAGCACATATGGACCAGATTCCAATAAACATATAAAAAAAATCAAAGGCTAAAATAGAATCGTTGATAGGAATCTTTATTTATAGAAAATGATCCAGGCTAATTAAACTATATAACCTAATAAGTTATAACACTCTTTTTGATATGATATTTCCCAGGACTTGTTTTAAGTTTCTACCAATGAAAACTGGATCCTTTCAGCAGCTGGGTTTTTGCTTATTTCCATATGTGTGTACTGTTCACAATGAGTTAAATATTATTATGCCACTATTGATCATATATCTAGCATAGGACTCTTCTAATTTCAGTGTACCACATAATGAGTAAATATGTGGGAACTGTGGGGAGCTGAGGCAAAACTCTTTTGTCTTGCTCTTCCTGAAAAACTTCACTTTCATCTGATAATCCTGGAAGATTCTGCTGGCTGCTGACATCTTTCATGACTTTACACCTTTCCCTCAGAGACCTTAAAGTCTTATAGGACAACATTAAATCTTACAGCCCAAGGCTAGTAAAATTGTACACTTTTTGATGATATACAAGGGAGTGTGCTTGATTAACATTTAAACATAATTTGAAACTCTACTGTTATAACAACCCTATGTGGTGTTATTTTATTTTCTGAATTTTAATGTGTTAGAAACCAGAGCTTTCTTATAATACCATTTATGTATATTTCACCCTAATATTTCACCTAAAAACTACTAAATGGAAGCATAACTTTACTGCGATACCTATTTCATTATCTTTATAACTTCAAGTGTAGTAGGTCTTACTTTTTATCTGTTTATAGTCATTACCTTGTTTAGAGGCAAAGTATAACTTTCCTTCATAATGTTTGCTTCTCGTAATGATGCTGTAGTAGCAGAGAGTTTAGAAATGGAAAACAAGCCCCTCAGATGAGAGACCCTTAACTTCTGGACACGAGTCTGTCAATGAACAAAAATCCGGAAGAACTAAGACAAAAATCTAAGCATTAATTCTGCTAAAAGGTGATTTAGTCAAGAGATAAATTATTTAGGTCATTTTTAGATAGGAACAAATTATTCATGTATAGTTCTAAGTCATTAGAATAATATGTTTCTGCAGAAATTAGGTCCTTACATCCATTGTTGTTCAAGAAATGTGCATCCTTTTTAATAGTTTAAGCCCAGTAAAAACTATTGCTACTTCCTTCATTAGTAATAGAATACAACAGTTATTCACACAAATGTGTGGAAGTAAATTTTTCTATACCTAAGCCGAGTTTTAATATTTTCATGGTTTCCATTGAAGTGGCATATCTAATTTACACTTTTCTTTTCATAAATAGTCTATCTATTTTGTTAGATCCTTTTTCTTCCTCCCTACAGTGTGCTAATACAACAAAACATTCCATCATTATTTTTTGAGCACAGAAGTACTCATAATATTATTTTAATTATAATGAAGTAAAGTCTGTGATGTCTAACTCTTAACAATAACTCAGCCAACTAGAAAAACTCAAGTTTTTGGAAATTTGCTTTCTCAGACAAATCCTGAATCATGAGTTTAATTTACTAATACCTTTGAAAGATTGTCTGATGAGAGTCTAAAGGAATTATTTTTAAATTTCAGTTCAATAATAGAAAGAAGCACAATGGAATATATCTGAAGAACCTAAAGACAACATGAACCAATACATATCTGTGGCTGTAAAACTCTTCCAACTCAGTTGAAGAGTTCCTTAGCAAGGGTGTTCCTCCCAGTCTGCTCACAGGGACTTCAGGAAGTTGAATAGTGACAGTATATAGAGGAAAGGTGGCAGCCAATAAATGGAAAGGGGACACTGTGTCTTTTTTTTTTTTTTTTTTAATGATGGTCTGTACAGTGACAAACCCACCACGGAAGTTTAAGAGAAGAATGTATTCACTGATAGAGGATAAGTTAAAGCATTTAGGATGGAGTGTAAATTGAACATTAGAGGTTAATTCCATTAGCTGAGTTCTTCATTTTTATTTTGCCAAGGGCATCTTTGGAAACCTCATCTAAGATCAAAATATTTCCAAATGCATAAAATAAAGTATTTTAGAATATAAAGGAAACCAATTCTTTTGGAAATCAGTAAAAAAAAAAAAACCAAAAAAAAAACTTTTTTTAATTTGTGATTCACTAATTGAGATTTGTTTTGATCATGTGCATTAAGTAATAGTATATAACAATGTAATAATGATGATCACAACATTTTTATAGAGATATCTGGAATAATTGTCATATACTAAGAAAAATAGAAGAAAAACAGAAGTTGGTGGCATCACAATTTGTGTTAAGCTGATGTGATTTGTTACTATGAAATACTACATTTTTGGTTAAAGGTTAATAAAACTGTCCTTTCCTTTTCATATCCATGTTCACAGATCCATGAATTATTTCAGGCTAAGAGCCTCTGAGCCAGGCTGTGAAGTCTCAGTGAGAGGGTGACAAGGATTCAGATTCAGGCTCATTTAGAAAAGATTCCAGCTCATGGGAAGACTAGACGATCTTTGCTAGCAATTAGCATTTGACTCCAGAGAACACTTTAAACTTCCCAGCATGGGATTTTATATCAGAATAATATTTAATGAGTGAATCCTGTTCTCTCCAAGAAACCAGGGAAGGAACTGTATCCACTGCTGTTTGCAAAGGCTTAAAGTAGTGTTTCAGTTTAGGAATGAATGTTATCACATGAATAGAATCTACTCACAGGAAGTATTTGTGCCATCAGCTGCATGGCTTAGTTCAAGGTGATTGGGGTTTTTCAAAGAGGGAAGTGGGGCGAGGGTAGAAGTTCATATGTGAGAAGTGGACTAGAATTGTTGAGAAGTGTTGGTACAGTAGAGAGGTTACTGAGGACGTGTGAGAAGCCAAATCATGTCTGACTCATAAATTCTCATGAGGAAGTTTATGAGTTGGGCACTAATCTTATCATTGAGCAATCACTATGTGCCTGTATTCAGTAATCATTGTTAACAGCTTCACGGAGACAATTCACCATACCATCTGCCTCTTTAAAATATTCAATTTAATAATTCTTAGAATATTTACAAATCTGTTTTCTCATCACCATAGCCTAATTTAGAATATTTTCATTATCTCAAAAGGACCCTCAGTCTTACCAACTCTCCCAGACATTTGGCACCTTAATCTGTCTCTCTTCGGTAGAGTTGATTCTCTGAACATTTTGCACCAATGAAATAATGCAATACATGTTTTGTGAGTCTTTCTTTTTTCACTATTTTTCTGGGTTCTTAAGTAATATAACAAGCATTAGTACAGTCATCACCTTACTGACTGAATAACAGGCTGAATAACAGTCTGCATTTTGCTAAACCATTCGTCAGATTCATAAGTTGGTAAAACTCTCTGCCTGGTTTCATTCTCTAGTTTTCTTTGCCTACTAAATAGGTGTTCAACTGTTTTATTTCTCCTTCGGTTTTTCTTATTACAGACATTCTAAAACTATTATTATAGGGACAGGAAAGATGAATCAGTAGCTAAGAACATTTGCTGTTCCTTCCGATGACCTGGGTTAGATTTCCAGCACTCACACACCATGGTTCATAACTGCCTAAAGCTCGTGGTCCATGGGATCCAATGCCCTCTTCTGGCCTCTGTTGGCACCAGCACACACATGGTATTTACATAGTCACACATGCATAAACAAAAGTAAAAAAAATCAGAATAAATCTTTAAAATTATCCTGATCTGCTTGCAGTGGAGATTATATATATATAAAATACACACACACACACATACACACACACACACATTACCTGTAATGGTGTTCCAACAAGTCCTCTCATTACCAGCCCAGCAACTTACTGCTTTTGAGAAAAGAAGTTTGAAGCCTGTCCCTTTTGTGTTTTTACAGATGTTCAAAGCATTTTGAGATGTGTGGTTACTCATGTTATTTTGCTCTGCTCCCTTAAAAAATGTGAATGTGGCTCTATATCTGTTATGTTTTCTGGAGAATTCCAGTCTCCTGTAAAGGGGGAAAATACATATATCACTTCAAGTATGCCTCTTGTCAGTTGTCAAATATGAACTCTCATGGTAGGAAGTGCATTTTAACATTGTGAAAGTTATAGTACAGTGATGGCACATGCATACTTTCACACATGCTTCCTGTAAGTGGAGAGAGTGGTTGGCACTTTTGGGTGTTTTTCTTCTTCTGGACTGTGTAATAAAATGATTAAAAACCAGCCCTAAGGCTTGGGCATAAGCATGGTTGTAGTGGGGCTCACCAACTAATACTGCATGTGTTCCCCTATCAATTGTAGAGGAATTTTTTTTTCATTCATGGGTGTACTTTCATTTGGGGTTTCTTGACACCAACACCAATGACATTTTGGACTGAGTAATTCTTTGGCAGGATGCTGTCCTGTGCATTATAGGAATCCCAAGACTACCTTTGGAATCTGTGCAGGATATCATCCAAGTAATGACAACTCAAACTGTCCCTAGTCTTAGACGTGTATTCCTTGAGAAGTAAAACTGCCCCCTTCTTCAATTGGAAAAATTGCATTGCATCATAAATTCTCCTAAGGTAAATTAAAATGTAAAATAAATGAATGTCACATGACTATGTCAAAATCTGACAGTCATGCTATTGCCATTTTTCTGTCTATAGAGAATTATAGACATAGATGTTCATTGTTCTGCCATATATGTGTGTGTGTGTGTGTGTGTGTGTGTGTGTGGTATATATGTATGTGCACATTTGTGTACTTGTGTGTACATTTGTGGAGCCAGGTTGATGTAGGTTGTCTTCCTTTATCTCTCTTCACCCCATTTTTTGAGACAAAGTCCTCAGTGAATCTAGAACTCACCAATGAGATTAGACTGACTAGCCAAGAAGACCTCATGTTCCTCCTTTCTCGGCCTCCCACTGTTGGGACGATAGGCATGTACTACCGTGCTTTGCTTTTCCAAGGGTATGCAGTCTCCAACGCAGGTCTTCATGCTTGTTCAGCAAGCATCCTTACTTCCTAAGCCACCTCCACAGGCTTCTGTTCACTGTGGACCGATCGAAGGTGGTCACAAATTATAGAGACAATAATGCAAGCCTGTGACATCCAGTGCTGGAATTGGTTTAATAAGATGACTACTCAATAAGTTAACTTTTCAATAAGTTAAGTTTCAGGAATGAACGATCTATTTTCCTCTTGCTTTCTTCTGTGTGCACATCTTCTCTCTGGCCCGTCTTTAGCCTTCCCCGTAACTAGAAGTTGAAAGTCCCAAATATTTATCTTGAGTACTCTGTGTACTTTGCTAGGATTTCAAAGCATAATATGTAGAAAACCATAATATTGATCCTTGGGAAGAACATTCCAGTCCTTGCCTACGATCAGGTACATGACTGAATCATTTGTAATAGATCCAGTATGTTTTCTTTTCCTTCAATGTATCTACAGACAGAAATGCTGCAATCAGCTGCTTAAACCTTCAGTCTGATTGCTGAGATGGCTCTCTATAGCCAACTGTCCGAATCGCTCAAAGGCCAGTCCATTTCCTCATCATTGTTTTCTCTGGGCTTCTCACCCCTTAAATGCTGTTCTACTTTATTGGATACTGAGTATATTTGTGCCTCTTTTAAGAAATATGACTATGGTTTAGAGAGATGGCTCAGTGATTAAGAGTATATGATGCTTCTGGAGATGACCTCTGTATGATTCCCAGTACTCACATTGGTAGCTCATAACTGTCTTATCACTTGATTTCAGACTGCTACCCTCTTATAGCATATATGGGCAACAAGCACACACATGGTTCTCACACTTACATGTAGGCAAAACAGCCGTACACAAAAGAGAAGAGCAAATATTAAAAGTCTATTGCTACAAATTTATATTTTAAAAAGCCTTTTGAATGAGCTTTGTCTTCATAATAACATTATATGAATGCCAATGGTTACAGAAACCATGAATGCAAACATAGTTTAAGAAAACCTTGCTGTGTACATATGTCTAATGAGACACTAATTAGCAAAAATTGAATCAACTAGTGATAAAACAAACTTTGAAGGAACTGTGTCATACTGTAACAGGGCTGTTTCACACAAATGTTTATTCAATGGCAAAAAAAAAAAATTCAATCATCAAGTTTAATCCCCTGAATGGAGAATACATTATTTAAGGAGCAGGAGTTGAGATTCAGGGAGACCATATCCATTTCGGTGGAAAAGCAATCTTGAACCAATACTCGATAGGTCCTCATACCCCGTCATTCTTTCACTAATAACAAACTAGCTTCTTACAGACAAGCTGTCTTTTTTCTCAGCTCATTGGGGATTAAGGAAGACAGGTATAAGTGAGTGTCAGGTATAGAGAGAAGCAAGATCTCTAAGTCTGCATTCAGTTCCTGGGAAGTAGACAGAAGGGAGAGGAAGCTTCTCCTTCTACTTAGCCCTATCCCTGCCTTGTCCTTTCTGCATTCTTCTCCAAGTGACACAGCCTCTGATCCAAAATGACCCCACAAGTCAGGTCTGATAGAATCTTTAATTGGTTGAGATAGAATAAGACTCAGAGATGAACTTGTCTCCCAGAGGAAAGTGTTTCTGTGCTGATGCCAACACAGCTCAACCACCAGAATGCTGAAAGGTCTGTTGAATCGAGGAATGATAGAAATCCTTATGAGAGAACAAAGAGTATTAGTACTTGGGAAGGAAAGAGACCGGAGGTATTGTCTCAATGGAAACTTTGACATAATACCTGTTTGCTTTTAATGACCAAACAAGCTGTCTTCAATGTGCCAACCAAGATTGCTGCAGCTGCGCACAGTGTTCACAATCAGGCTGTTACCAGCCATTCTTACTGCCTGCCAGTAATAAATCCCTAAGCTAATTCTACTTATCATGAGAATCCTTATGGCTCAAAACCCTAGGTTAGGAAAAAGAAAAACCAGGATAAATAAAACCAGAGGATTTGGCATCTCTTTAAAAATTCAGTTTCTCCCTTTATTTCTTGAAACTCCTGATTCCTATGAAACACAGACAAAAGTGGAGATGCTTTCTAATATCCCTCTTAACACTTTGAATCTCCCCAGGGCCATGCACATAGAAGGATGCCAAAAGCAAAAGCAAATGGATTGCCGCTAAAAGTGTCCAGCTTAGGATATATGACACAGCCCATTCCAGATCACAAATAGGCATATGGCACCTGAAGTAGGATTTTAAAAACTATTCAGTGTCCTGTGGTACAGCTGTCAATTATTCATGGCACTGGCAGGATTAAGAAAAAAATAACAAAATGAAGCCATAAATAATCATGAACCTCTTCTCGACCACCGTTTCAACCTCATCAGCAATTTGAAAAACTCCAAATGACTTGTCTGCTTTTTGCGTGTATGATGATTAGAAGACAGGGTAAAAATAACAGAGAGTATCACATTAAAAGACAAAAATAAACTATAAAGAGCAAAGTAGAATGCTAAGATGAACTAGATCTGGGGTTTATTGGTTTCTCAAATACACTCTGATAGTCTGTAGGGACCACTGGGATTAGTCAAAGGGAAGGGAAAATTCCAACAGCCTAGAACTTCACTAACAGTCTGAAAATTAGTTTTTGCTACTATTTTAAAAAGTATGATTTGAAATCTAACATTTAGAAGTCAAAATTGAGTAATTGAAATAGTTACAAATAATTGATGATTTGTGTTTAAAAGAAATAGAAATTATGTTGACCTGAAGGAAATGCATCAAATTTATTTAAAAAAAAAAAAAAAAAAAAAAGGTCATAATGATGTAAAAGTTTCAGGGTAGACAATTCTACATTAGATAAATATGCCTCGGACAAAAGCACCCCACTCTTTCCTCCACAGCAGAATCATCTCTCGTAGGCTACTCTCAAGGCTCTCAGAAGGGGCCACTGAGTAGAATAGAAAGAGAGATAATCAGTACCTAAGTAGCTCTAGGGCAGTAGTTCCCAACCTATGGGTCGCTACCTCTCTGGGGATTACCTAAGATTATCTGCATATCAGATGTTTATATTACAATCATCACAGTAGCAAAACAACAGTTACAAAATAGCAACAAAACTGATTTTATGGTTGGGGCCACCACACATGAGGAGTTGTACTAAAGGGCCACAGCATTAGGAAGGCTCAGGACCATTGGTCTAGAGAGTGGTCTGATGACTCCTTAATACTTTAGAACAAGCTGATTACATGGGAGTTGGAACTTCTGGGCATGTACACTTAGATTTTAAGCAAGTGAAAGTTCAGATCTGGCAAAGGAAATATATGGCCAAATAGGAAAATATCTCAAGTAGATAACTCATAGACACTGAAAGACAATGTACTTAGTGTTCTTAAGTGATTATGCAATCCATTCTTGAAAAGCATTTAGATGGCCATCTAGAAACTGCCCCACTTAGGGATCCATCCCATCTGCAGACACCAAACCCTGTCACTATTGCAGATGCCAAAAAGCACTTGCTGACAGGAGCCTGATATGACTGTTCCCTGAGAGGTTCTACCAGCACCTGACCAATATAGATGCAGATACTCACAGCCAACCATAGGACTGAGCCCAGGGACCCCAATGGAAGAGCTCAGAGAAGAACTGAAGGAGCTGAAGGGGATTGCAACCCCATAGGAAGAACAATATTTACTACTTGGACCACCCAGAGCTCCCAGGGACTAAACCACCAACCAAAGAGTACACATGGAGGGAGCCATTGCTCCAGCTGCATATGTAGCACAGGATGGCCTTATCTGGTATCAGTGGGAGGAGAGGCTCTTGGTCCTGTGGAGACTTGATGACCTAGTGTAGGGGGATCCTTTAGCAGTGAAGCGGGAGTGGGAGGGTGGGTGGAGGAGACCCTCATAAAGACAAAGGGGAGGGGAATAGGATGGGAAGTTTGTGGAGGGGAAACCAGGAAGGATGATATCATTTGAAATATAAACTAATAAAATGATTAATAAAAAGAAAAAAGGAAAGAAAAGCATTTAAAAATGCACGGTTGCTTCTGATTTTACTTTAAGTTTGATATGAAGCCTAATAAGAAAGCTTAACCAATCCCTCATCAATAACTCATTTTTCTGAGTTATTGGCAACTAAGATATGTCTCCTTGCCTTTCAAAGAGCCCTCCTTCAAGCCATGTACGAGTCATAAGAGTCCCTCACCTGTCCCTTCTCTCTTTTACCTCTCATCCTCTTCACAACAGGTATGAAGTAAAATAAGCTATTCAATTATGATTCAGGGAAATAGGTTATAAGCACTTTCTGTTTCTGACTTACGTATGTCTGTTCACTAAACTATCATACCAGCAACAGAAACAGTACTTTAAACTGGTTGGGACATGGTGAAACATGCCTAGAATTCCACCACTCTGAAGGTAGAACAAGAAAGATCTGAAGTTCAAGGTCAAGACAAGTTTGAGATCATCTAAGGCTTTATGAGACCCTGTCTCAAATACGAAAAGGAATACTAAGGAAAAAAAATAAAGACAGATATTTTTAAATAAGTGTTATGTATCACATGGTATCAGATCACTTATACTTCCTTGGTAATTTTGGCCATACCAACTGTCTAGTATTTAACCTGGAAAACATATTCATATCCAAGCTAGTATTTATCAAGTATAATACTGAATATTTTAGCTATTCTAATTAATATGGAACACAAACTTCTGTTGGCCGCACCAGTTATTAATATATAAATGAATAATTAGCACATGTATAATTTACAACTATTTTTTCAAAAAAAGTTAAGTTAGATGGAAAAAATATAGACAGATAAGATTAAGACAATAAGGCAGAGTGTGATGGTTCATACCTTTAATCCCAGGACTCAGGAGACAGAAGTAGGACTGTTCTATACAAAGCCAGTGTGGTCTACAGTGAGACTCTCTCTAAAAATAGTTTAGGAAAATAATTTATAGCTAGAAATAGATTTGTGCAAAAATTTCAAGCACTAGAGTCTCACAGTTTTCAGGACATGAGCTTTCTGGAGATTTTAAAAATGGAAATTGTAATCACCTACGAGAATAGTTGTCCATACATTTAAATAGACAGATGTTCTAAGAATATGGTTTGTCCAGAAAGGAAGGATGTCTACAGGATCAGCTGTTATGCTCATGGTAGTCTCTGGGTAGTTTGAACTTCCTATAAGAAGAATCGTCTAGATTTCATAAGTCAGCTCTGATGTGATGGGTCCACAGATTTACTTGAAGAGACCTCTGGTTCAAACAACAGCCCTAACGTTACTTGTTGTCTTTCATTGGGCAAGCATTGCAATAGTGTAACTCCCAAAGTGTGCAGCTGGATTCTGCTTAGGTGTTGCTTTCCACTAGAGACTGTTAGCTGTCAACTTCAAAGACAGAGAAGCAGACTCACACAGTCACTCATTTTTCCTCTAAGCATTGGTTGTTTTGTTTTAATTATATTTATAATTAACACTACAGGCTTTAGATTGACAGTTTTATAATCAATCAGAAAGTTATTACTTCTTATCTTTGGGAGCTCCAAACTCAAGTCTATCATCTCTGAACAAAGATGAATGTAGAAAAGTCCAAAGACTTGGCATTCTCCCTGGTGAATCACTGGCTTTCTTGGGTTCCTGTTTTCTTCTTTGGGTCTGATAATGATTTGAGCTAGAATTGTCTCTCCTCAATGCCATTACACCTCATTGAAGGAGCCTAAAAACAAACTGTTTATAGGAAACCTATTTTCCTACATAGGCTTCAGTTACCGAAGTAGCTGATGGGCTATTGGGGTATATTATAAATAATACTTATGTTGACATAAATGATAAACAAACATAATGAAAATTACATTAGCAGTAAGAGCAGACATGTATTAGACTTTTAGTGCAGGGTTAAGTATTTTAGCTGCCTTATCTCATTTAAATTTAACAATTACATAGGTACTCTGGCTTTATTGATTTTACTAATGAAGAAAGGAAAGTATTGAAAACTTAAATATATTTACCAAATGCCATAGTGCTGGTAACTAACAGATAAGAAAACTCAGAACCTAGTCTGACTTCAAACAATATAAAATCTCTCTACCCCCACACTGTAATATGCTCTGTCTCACTCTTGAGTGTCACATGAAATTTCTAGGGGAACAGACTTATCACTAAAAGAAATGGGATATGCTATATTTTTTAATAGATAACTCCTTGGGCTGATTATTGATATAGCTTGAAAGACAACATTCTCTTTCTATGGTTAGTGAGCATGAGAAAGCTCAGGAATGTCTGATCCACATTGCGACCGCAAGCACTTCCAACCCTTTGGGATCATTATTTGCTCATTCATAGCATACTTATAAGGAGTAATTCAATTCCGATGTGGTAGGTATCTGTATTTCTTCTGAGATTCTGTATTTCATCATAATTATTTTCTATTCCCCTGTCCACAGATACTGTTTAAATATGGAGGCCCAGAAGAGATATGCTCCACAGCAGTGGTTCTCAACCTTCCTAATGCTGCGACCCCTTGATATAGTTCTTGTTGTGATGACCCCCCCAACCATAAAATTATTTTGTTGCTACTCCATGACTAATACCTTGCTACTGTTATGAATCATAATATAAATACTTGATGTGTAGGATATCTGAGATGAGACCTCCCAAGAGGGGTCATGACCCACAGGTTGAGAACCAATGCTCTACAAAGCAAATGGTGCCTCAGAGATACATAGATGAAACATCTTTAATGCTCAACAAACATATGGAAGTTAATGTACTGATTCGGATTTTTAAAGCCATATTTAAATTAAACATTTTTGGTTTAAAAAACAGGAATGAATTCATTCTCAACACCTCAACACACACACACACACACACACACACACACACACACACACACACACACACACACAGAGCTATTACAAGAAACAAGCACATAAAGGAACAACTCTGATGCTGGTACATGGGGTCTAAAGTTAGGACAACCCTGGGAAGCATCTGGTCAGGGCTTAGTTCTTTAACCAAGAGAGAGGTTTTCTTTTCTTCCATAGACGGTGGGTAAGAGATTGGAAGACCAACAATAGTGGGGGATTATCTCTAGAACAGAGTGTGTTGCTTTTTATTTCTCCCCTAATTGTGTTGGGTGATGGAAATTTTAGGCTACACAGCTATGACTTTTTAAAATTAGTATTCCCCCATGAAGAACACTTGAAGCCCTTATTTGTGAGCAGCCATCTGTAACCAGTGTGTACCATTTCCTTAGCTTTTCCCGTCTTTAGCATTTTATTCTCTCAGTCCATTGTGAAGCACAAACAGTTCTTGTGCTTTGTGGCTGCTTTTTTCTGACTGATAGTCAACTTCACAGGCTGGGAAACAGAGAAACAGTTTGCCTTGGTCAGATAAGATGTTTCCAAATAAACAGATACCGAAAGCTGCAATTAAATAATGCTCAAGGGTCGGAGCAATTTCTCTCTTTATAATAACTGCCTTGCTCAAAATGAGAATTTCCAAGTCTGAGGCATGCTGTAGATAACCTGCCCACTTACTCAAGTTTCCTTTTGGATGTAAAATAATGTCAAAAATGGAATTATCATGGTTTGCTAAAATTACATGTGGAATAGTTTCACACACTTCTGTTTTCATCCCTACCTTTTTCCAGCCTTTCCTTTGAGTCTCATGTCAAATCTGAGAGTGAAGAATTTAAGAGACAGGAATTTTTGTTTGTTTGTTTGTTTGTTTTCAAGACAGGGTTTCTCTGTGTAGCCCTGGCTGTCTTGGAACTCACTCTGTAGACCAGGTTGGCCTCGAACTCAGAAATTCACCTGCCTCTGCCTCCCAAGTGCTGGGATTAAAGGCGTGTGCCACCACTGCCCGAAAGAGAGATGGGAATTTTAACGTGAATATTTTACTGCATTTCCTGCATCATTTTTTGGGGAAAACTTTGTTTAAACTGGTTCACTGATGCATTTTAAAAACTAAGCTCCATGATTTTCAGCTCATAATGAAGCTGCAGCAAATGCAATGGCATGGGAGAGAATTAATGTAACATGCCTTCCCTTCTTCTTTCAGATGGGAAGGTTGAAGTCACAAAAGAAGGTGTGAAGCTGTGCACCATGGGTCCTGGAAAAGTGTTCGGGGAGTTGGCTATTCTTTACAACTGTACCCGGACAGCCACCGTCAAGAGTAAGACTCATTTCCCTAGTATTCACATTCTTTCTGTGTTCTCTCTCTCTCTCTCTCTCTCTCTCTCTCTCTCTCTCTCTCTGTGCGATATTGATTTAATGCTGATTGGTTGAATCTGTGTCTTTAGTCAGTCTATATTCAAATTTTTGCTTTGCAGTCAGGTGATGTGTCGGCTTACTTACCATAAGATGATAGTTGACAATACATTTTATCTCTGACATAGGATTATTACTGTTCTCATTAAAATTTAATGGTGGAATTTTTTTTAAAGCTATAATGTTTTAAATTAAATTTTACTATGAGACGGTGCTTTTCTTTTTCCTACCACTAAAGGCTGGGGATGATAGTCCAGAATATTTTCAAGCTTATTTTACATTATATAAGCCATATGATTCCCACCTGTTGATCCTGTGATTTGGAAAACCTAAGGCAAGAAGTGTCCTTTGTCTCACCCAAACATCCCTGAATAAAATGCATCCTGGATTCTATAACTGCATCTGAGTGTGTTTTCATCTTCAGCTGCTCATCAAGTTGAATTTTGTAGTGGTTGTTCTTTTCTCTGATTGAGCGTAGTTTAAATCTAGTGATAAAGCAGCTTGTTTTCCTGATTTTACATATATGTGTAGATGTGATTTCCCTGGCAACACTGGGCGTTCAGTAGGAGCAGCTGCAGCAGTTAGAGAGAAAATCGTATTTTTTAAAAAAGATCTTCCTGTGTAAAGATATAAGGATGGTATAACAAATATTGCTGAAATCAAGGCCAACAGTGGAAGTCCGCTACATCTTTAGGCAAGTGTGTATGTGATTCAAGTGTCACATTATCCCATGGATAATTTCAGTGACAAATTATGATGAGCAGCTTTTGTTAAAAAAAATATGACAAACTGACAAATTATTAATATCAATTGCTTTTATTTGGATGACACTGGACAGCTTGTGTATTTGTCCCCCAAGTACAATCTACGATTGGCAATATGCCATGCAGGCACTGGTTGTAAAGGATTCAAGAATGTGTGGCCACATGAAGAACATATGGCCACATGAAGAATGACTGGCCATCTGAAGAATGTATGGCCACCCAAAGTACCAGATAGAGCTGATCATGACTGTCAGTCAGTGGCCTTTCTCCCGACGTGCCACAGCGACATTGTTTGCATTGGGTCTCTTTCAGTATGTGTCCTTCTGGGCACCTAATTCTTGATCTTAGGAGATCCTTCAATGGATAAGTACAGACAGGATTTTCTTTCACACTATCATTTAATTCCATGACTCAAAAAAAAAAATCTGTGTAATTTTCACTCCCTTAATAAAGAGCCTAAGATGGAGAAAGAACAGCTACTGCTCCATTAAACCAAACAGATTTTACTATCATGTTCTGCTTTTGTAAGAAATATATTTTTAGAGTAAATAAAGGACCAGAAGGACATATTTTTGTTAATATATGTTTTCTTAGAATTGTGAATAATTTTGCCATTTAAAATTTTTTGAGCATTTCAGCCCTGTATAATACTGCTCATTGAGTCTAATTGAGACTACAAATTTTTAAAGGCTAACATATGGTGATAACTCCATTCTTAATCATATGAAATATTGAAAGAAATATTTTAGATAGACTAGTTTATTTAAATGGATTTTGGAGCTAATTATTTTTATGAGATGATTGCTTTCCTTCATAAAGGTCAGTGGTCACATCTAGAGTCTATAAAATGATGCTTATTTTCACTAGCTGCTATATACTCATGATAGCAAATTTAGATAGGCACTATGCATCTGAATTAGTAAGAACAAGCTGAATCTTGGATGCAAAAAATAATCCTGTTTCCAGGTCAAAATATTCTACACTGAGATGAATGCATGTTGGGGAACATTTTTTTTTTCTTGAACTGAGCATCACACATGAGTATACCTGTGTGCATGTGTGCATTTCACTTCATGGTACCAACTTAAGATATAACAATTGCATGGAGAAATGAGCCATGGTCTTATGGTATGGTAAGGTGTCTCTGTGTTTGCAGCTGTAAAGGTTTTGATCATGAATATGGAATATTGCTTACAAAGAACTATTTCTCTTAACTGTTGCTTTAGAGCTATAAGATATAAATAACAGCTGTTTATTGCTCAGAACTGTTTGTCATGTCTCCTTTCCTATCCAGAGATACTGGACACATTACTGTAGGCCTTAAGTGCCATTTTTTTTTTCTTTATGGTGAAACTAAGTCTACAGACCTTGTAGTTCTTATTAGAACTATTTGGTGCTATTTGTAAACAGTGACTACAGAATATAACACCAAAGGCTATCTTACTCTTTTCACATGAGATTTTAAAATGTCTTTAAATATATTTACCTTTACAGGTCAAGTACTTTCTTGGGATTCACTATTGTGTTTGATAGCCCCCTTCTTAACCGCCATCTTGTCAGTGATGACTGTTGGGTATAACAGTCCACATCTGGGGAGAATGGCCTCCTTATCTACTTAGCACAACCCTGCATGACATTTCCTTTCTTCATTTTCAGGCCTTGCTCTGTCTTCTGTAACTAAAAATGTAGATGATTTCTCTTTCTTCTTCCCTAGGCTGACTGAAAATTGCCAATGCTTTTAATACATTTAGAATCCCAGAGTAGCGACTCAGTTCTAGGAGGCTTGTACGGAACTGTCATTGAACATGAGTGGATCTTCTTCATGAGAGCACTTTTTAAATTTTTATCAGACCATGTGAAAATTTCAACAACTTCTTTGGATAATTGATCATATATCTTTTCATATCTAAAATACTTTTAAATTTCTTAGTGAGGCACTCTAGATTGGCATGAAATACTCTAAAAGATGTTTCCTCATGGTGATCTTACTGAAAGACTCATTGTGAAAGCTTGAGGCCAGCTCTTTTATGTTAATCTTGGAAAAATAATCAACTGTCCTTCTAAAAATGCATAAATGGATAGCACTCGTTGTAATGATGACACTGGGAAAAAGATCTGATATTCCCAGGAAGAAATATCTTTAATCAAAACTATAGAGACATGGGAAGAAAATGACAGGGCGTGGTGCAGAATCTACATGGCCTGCTCCTGTCTTACAAGGCAACACCATCAATTTACCGTAAAGGAATGAAGACAGAAAAACGCGTAGGATTGGCATTATGTTGGAAACAAAAATCTAACAACTCTAAGCATTTCAAGGCTCCTTTATTAGCTGTGATCTGAAATCGGCCACTTGTATTGTATCTGTCCAATTATAACCATCGTAGATGCCAGGGGATGAGCAGAGATTCAGCTGTCACGGTTCTGCAACATCGAATCATTAGTGTGTCTTCTATTGTCTGGGCTTTTCACGTTTGCTTATAAGCGTTTGGCCTTGTATAGAGAAAAGAATTTTCTGTGCATTTTTCAGAGCCCATCAGGGGCTGGGATGCTCACATTGGCAGAGTACCCCGTGCCTTGTCACTTCCCACAACTGCTTATTATCATGTGGTCCTAATGCCTCACCCCTCATTTCAATTTTACTGCATTCACCCTACAGTGCTAGCAGTTTACACTTACTCTGGACCTCTTCCCTTATTTCTATGCCTGCAGTTCTTCAAAATACCAAAATGAAAAAGGCGCACTGATTGTGCTTCTAAAAATGGAGAGGAAATAAATGTGTTTCATTGACATGGAGGACAGGGCCTGGGATAGGTACCTTATGTGTGCCTTTTCATCCCATCTCTGTGGTTCTTCTGTCTCTCTTGCACTTCTATGACCAGCTCACAATTTCACAAGGATGCTCGTGTGGGAGAAGGAGAAGGGCTCTTTGTCCACCTCTAGCGGGAACTGGGTTTGGTTTTGTTTCTGTTTGTTTGTTTTTGCTTTAAAAAAACAAATGGAAGCTACGCTCCTCGGACACTGAGTTTGTAGCTCACCATGCCCCCAGACATTTGCTAATATAGTCTTTAAATAGTGTTATTTAAATTACACACAATAAAAATTGAAGACTAAAATAATTCTGTCAGAAAGTCTCAATAGCAGGTTAGGAAGATTCACCACAGGAAGTTATCTAAGTCATATGCTTGTATGGGCTGGGGTAGATATTTTATGAGACTACTTGGACAAACTATGAGTGATGATTTCTCTCTAAATTATTTGTAACGAGTATTTAAAAATTCTTTTGTAGTAAAACAGTTCAGTACTGACACAACACAGCCTAAGCAAACTTTTAAAAAAGACGAATTAATAACTTTGATAACATCTGGTAAAAATATTTTTCTGCCTTGGTTAGAATGCTTTCAAGTTTTACACTTAAGCTTCTCTAAGATATCCGTAAAAGAGAAGTTGACTAATTGAGGTATTTTAGTGCCACAGACATTTTATAAATAAACTTAAAAGGTTTGGATTTTCCCGTTGTTTAATTTTAACGTTTAAAGTGAATGTGACCCTTGCAGGAGGGGCCTGTGCACTCCCTTGCATCTCTGTTTCAGGCATCACGTTATTCAGCTTACGTCAGACAATCTGCCAAGTATCAAAAAACAAAAAGCAAAAGCAGATGAATGGAGAGAGAAAAAAAGATCAGACAGTTTTTCTCTGACAACTCTATATTGCTATGAATAAAATGTCTCTGCCCAATATATATGCTATACAACCATACATACATAAAGTGCTTTTGATTGGCAGCCTCTTTCCATTGCTACTGAGAAGGCATCATAGAGGAGGTCCTTTTGTAGTTGCGGACCTAGAAAATATCTTGATATTGCTGAAACAAGAAGTCAACAATCAGGTTCTTTTAGGGAATACGATTATAGAGCATTGTTAAACATCTTGTTTATGATAAGGACTCACAGGTGTAAAGAAAATACATTGTCAGCAGCACCAATCTCTGCGTACACGTACTACCTGGGATTTTAATGAGTGCCAACAGTCATGAACCTTCATGGTCCCCATCCCCAACATGAGTAGGAAAGGTGGCTGTGCTAATCAGCCTCTGTCTGACCTGAGAGCTAACCTTTTATAATACATGTTATACTAATGAGTGCTTTCTGCCAAGAATCCTGAAAACCTGGAGAGAGCACACAAAATAAGTTTAGGCTGATGGGGACGAAAAGGTTGGTCCTGGGTAGGATGAGATTGTCCTGTGTTACCCCCAGAAATTTTATTATCCAGAAAAAAAGAAGCAAGTGGTGCATCACAACACCAGCCTGAAGTAGAAACACCTGCCTAGTGAGCTCAGTGATAATGCTCTTCCTAAAATAGCATTACCTTATGAATTAAACAATACCGTGATGTTGTTAATGCACGGAGCTAGAATTCATGAGAAATACATTTCTTTGATGAAGAAGCAGTGCGCTAGGTACCAATGATACCACATCACACAGTAACCGTGCAAGCAGATACCCAAAAGCTAGCCTTCACTCGCATTCTGCGATTTATATAGACTACGGGTGAACTTTAAGGGCGATGATGTTTCTACTTAAGTTTAATAAAAACTGTAATAATCTGAGTCTATTTATCATTTATATTTAACTGCTTCCATGCTGATGAGGTGTGGCTGACAGTCATCTTTAACAATACATCTGGAAAGAACGTAACTCATTCCTCCTTACAGTTAGACAAATTCCTTCTCCCCTCCTCCCTCTCTAATTGCTCAGTCACTAGCATATTGAATATTCCTTCCCTTTGGAAATAAGTCAAGCGTTACCTGACAGGCTATTACTTTTAAAGGGTTGCAGATAATTTAATAGTAAGTCTAAACAATAGACAAGGAAGGCTGCACTTTTACTCTATTTTTTTGGAGAAATTTCTTTTTTTTTTTATTATCTTTAATCTTTTTTTTTTTTTTTTTTTTTTTAACACTCCAGTCATTATTCCCCTCCCTGTCTGCTCTCCAACAGTTCCTCATCCCATTCCTCCTCCCATGTCTCCAAGAGAATGTCCCCACCCTGCCAGGCCTCCCACACACCCTGGGGACTCAAGTCTCTCGAGGGTTAGGTGCATCTTCTCTCACTGAGACCAGACTGGGTAGTCCTCTGCTGTATATGTGTCAAGGGCCTTGTATCAGCTAGTGTATGCTGCCTGGTTGGTGGCTCAATGTCTGAGAGATCTCGGGAGTCCAGGTTAGTTGAGACTGCTGGTCTTCCTATGGGGTCACCCTCCCCCTCAGCTTCTTCCAGCCTTTCCCTAATTCAACCACAGGGGTCCCCAGCTTCTGTCCATTGGTTGAGTATAAGTATTCTTTAATCCTAAAAGGTAAAAGCATTTCCATGTGGACTATGATAGCCTTACAGAATGTGAAGTATGACGCACTTTTGATACAGTAATTCCTCAATGGGCTTATTTGCTAGGGGACTATTTCTGTATTCACTCAGTGGATTGGGGGTAGAAAACAAACAAACAAACAAACAAACAACAGGAAAGTAGGCCAACAAAGTAGTATCATAGGCCAGGGCTATATATAATTATTTTTAATGAAAAGTCTCCATTCCTGGCCTGTGACTTCCTAATAAACACTTAGGTGCTAGTAATAAATGATAAAGAGATAACATGTGAGGGCTCAGTGCTGCAGTAGTCTCAGAGCTTTTGAATGGGTGGCATTGCTACCCTGGTGTGATGGGAAAGCAGCTGAGATGCCCTTCCATTTAGCAATTGTCCCTTGCCACATAGCTAGAGAATGGCTATGGGACAGGTATTATTAGTTTGCTTTGCTGCTGCTGTTATCGTCTTCTGCATTTTGTCTCCATTTCTTTGGGTTTTAAGTCCAGTTGTATCTGTTTGATTACTTCTACTGTTCTCAAGACTCTATTTTTACACACATGCACACACACACACTACAATTTTTAAAATTTTAAACATCTTGTCACAATGACCCATGATGAAAGCATCGGTTACCAAGGAAGACTGAAATGCCACAAGGAGAGGGACCAGGCTTAAAAGCCTTAGAGCGGCGTAATGAGCAACCAGAACCAGTTGCATTGCTGGATTTGAAAGGAATTGACTCTTTCTGAACGTTTAATGACATAAACCTTCATGGCTCAGCATTGCTAGGTGGCTGCATGTTTCATTTGTGAAATCAATTAGTTAGATTTCTGAAAGTTGGAATTTTGAAAATTTGAACATCACTTTGACAACAAGAATAGCAAGGAATATTATTTTGTTGTTGTGCAACAAAGTAAAAGGAAATTCTGAGTTGCAATCGGTGTCTGCACTATCTTCCTTAAATTTCCTCTGATGACTGGAAGATCGCAATCTCAGCACACTCATATGAGACCTCTTTTATTAACTGGATGCGTTTCCAAGTACAGTTGTACCTTGGTATCCATGGGGATAATTTGCCTCATATTAAAGGTGCAATATTTGCATACAACTTTTGCAGATTCTCCCATGTGGTTTTAAGCATGGTTAGGTTACATGGACTTATTACAATGTTAAATTCGATGTGAATAATTGTTGAACAGTTTTTATTAGGGAATAATAAGAAAAGAAAGCTATGTGTATGTGATCAACACCAATATTATTTCAAGTCTTTTTTCTCTACAGTTGATTAGATCTGCTGATACAGAGGACTGACTGTGATCATAACAGTGTCTGTAATTTACAGCCTATCATCCCATGCATTATGTAACAAAGTCCCAAAAATAGCCTGATGCTGATAGGAGAGACTGTCCCTGATTATCCAGGGCAGAAGAAATACAAGCCACATCATGGCCTCTATTAGTGAATTTCTCTGGTAGACTCTGATGTAAATTTAGATAATCGTATTCAAAACACTTATTATAAACATCATCCTTCCCTCTTACAACATAGACACTTAATAAGCTTAATAGATCTACCATTCATACTGTACACACACACACACACACACACACACACACACACACACACACACACATACACACACACACACTCCTAAAGTACTTTACTGTTTGTCAGAGAATGGTTCATGGAGCAACAGGATCAGAGGCCCCTGATCCCGCTAGCAACCATAATCCATTGAGTCAAAACTCTTGGTGCTGGGACAGAACAGTCTTTGTAGAAGAAGCCATCCAAGTGATGCCCCTAAAATTAAGGGCCAGGAGCAAGCATCCCTGGAGGTAAAGCATTAACCTATACATATGCATAGCCTCATATATATCAAACTGTCTATCTTGGAATATTTAAAATAGAACATTAAGCACCATAATAAGTAGTGTGATTTTGGCACTCCAAGGCAATGTCTTCTTGTTTGCTGTTCAGCAGCAACAATCAAAGGAAGTTGTGTTTTTCTCCTGAGAAGTGAACTGTCTTTGTACAGTACCAATAATACACTGTGAGGTTGTTATTTTGAATAATATTAAGAAGTCAAATGAGAAGAACAGGTTGAGAGGGAAGGAAAAAATTAAAAAATCATGTGTGGTGAGGCCATGTTCTCAACAAGGATCACTATTTGATTTATTGGATTTGATGGCTAGGCTGTTGGGAAGAAAACAACAAAGAGAAAGTTTAATTTGATTTTGTTGTTATTCTTTCTTTTCACAGTTGTTGAAGCTTGATTAGAGGCTAACAAATGTGGACAGACATTTTTAGAAAACCAGTGGGTAACTGGTTGATAATGTGGATTTCCGGGCTAGATCCCCTCAACTGTGAGAGCTCTCCTAAGCATTTATCAGGGTTTTCCAATGTAGTTCACAGTGTGGTCTAGGTGGCCATAGGTGAACTGCTTGTCTCTTTGGTTCTGACCATTTCAGGGCAGAAAAACATTAATGTTTCACAGTCATTGTGGAAGAAACAGAATATCCCTCATAACTGAGACACTGTAAGAGTCTCTTACAGACCTAGAAAGCTGATGTATACATGAAAGGAGGAGAGCCAGATGTATACATGAGAGAAGAAGTAGCCATTAATAATTGGGTTTTCATATGAACGTGACAGTAGATCCTAAAAAGCGAGTGTTGAGTTACCAGAAGACAAATGAAAAGAGACAAGTAAGTAAATAAACACTCAGAGTTCCTGAACACTTTGCCTCTTTATTGGTTGTTTTCTTATAAAGGAATGTTAGTCCCACTAACAAACACACACTTTATGCTCCACTTCTAATAGAGCAAAAGTTTAAAGTGCCATTGTCTCCAGCCTTTCAGTGGGGTCAGACAGCACTGTTGACATCTTCCCCGCTGCTTTCTGTATATTTTATTTCCAAAGAAAAGTGCTACGGAATGCTTCTGTGCAGAAAGCTGGTAAGAAGAGTCTCTGGGGCTGGCAAGATTGCTCAGCAGGTTGAGGCACATGCTGCTAAGCCTCTTAACCTGAGTGCAGTTCCCTGGACAAACATAGTAGAAGAAAAGAACCTAAAAGTTGTCCTCTGACCTCCATACATGAACACACAAACACACACACACACACACACACACACACACACACACACACACACGCGCGCGCGCGCACACGCATGCACGCATAGGCACTCATGACCTTCAGGATCCTCCCAAAGTAGTCCTATAAACTCCAGTTCTTCCTTCTCACTCTTGCTTCTGGATTAAGTACTTCTCTGGAATTTTGGGTTTCAAATGGGTAACATTATTGAAAACCACTGTTCCACTTGAATCCACAGTGACTTTGGGTATGTGAGGAATAGTTATTCCTCATCACCTGCCCGTTATGTAGGTGACATTTTTCTGCCTGTAGCGTTGCCAAACTCCATATTAATCCTTTACAGTGGAGACCAGCAGCGTCAGCGCACATCTGTGTAACTGAGCTTTAGAAGCTCAGGTAACTTCCTTAATTATAGTAGGCTCATTGATCTCCGAACTGTCTCTCTCCTTGGTAACCGTTGTAAGTCATTGCACCCATCATTTCAAATATTATTCCTTGTATTGATAGATGAAGATCAAATTTTAGCTTTGCAGTTTTCTTTATCAAAAACATTCTAGACTTGGGACTAGATATATGATTCAGTGATTAAGAGTATATACTAATCTGGTAGAATTCCCAACGTTGGTTTCCAGAACCCATATCAGACAGCTCACCGTGGCCTGTAACTCCACTTCTGGCCTGTAACTGATGTCTCTGTCTTCCTCAGGCCCTTGCACTTACATGCATATGTTCACGCACAGTAACATACACATAATTTAAAATATGTACTCAAAGAAAGATATTCTAGGCTTATACAAATTCTGTGATGCATTGTTAAATACTCCTAGGAGCATCTGGCGGCATAGGGGAGACAGAGAGAGACAGAGAGAGTGCATCCTTGTACAGTTAAGGTATTGATAATCCAGCCAGAGAGCAGGGCTAGATAGAAAGACTACAATGAATTTTGGCCAAAAAAGCGACTCAGAAAAATAGAAATAAGTTGAACAGGGAGAGAGAAATGTTTTAGATTGGAATGAGAATGTTCTCTGCATGAAATGGTAATTAATTTGTGACAGAATTAAAGAATAAATAGTTCACATCACATCCTATGCAAGGATACTGCCTGAGTTTCTATCATCTGCCACTTACTAACTGTGTGCCCTTGGGAAATAAAGCAATATTTGAGTCCTCGCTCTCTTACCTTTGAAACAGGAAGCACCTGCTTTACGGCTGTGGCGAGTGTTAAATGAAAGTATGTGGTGGATTGAGTGCCAAAGCGAGAGTGTGACGCATCCTAGAGGCGCTGGTTACAGTTATTGCTGTCATTACCAAGGGTGCTGTGCACACTGGAAGATCTAAAGGAACTCGGAGATATTGGAGAGGCCTCTGAACACACGCGTGTTATTGAGGAACACAGCGCACCATTGAGAACCCTGAGTAGACAAGTGCCAGAAAGGGAAGGACCTGTGTTCTCCAGAGGGATTCCAGATCAAGAGCTAAGCCCTGCCCCCTTTGTCACAAGTTTACCTGGAGAGATTTTTCTAAAATATACTGTGAATGAACTAGTAAAAGAAACACTAACACCAAAGTTGTGTTACAGGTAAAAACATAGAATGATAAGTAGCAGTAACATTACACAGGATGGAAATTCCATTTCAGTCCTTCTGCTTGGCGATAGGACTTTGGTCTGTGAAGAGGTGAAGGCCATTAATCTCCACCAGTAGCGCTGCTGTCATTGCTTTTGTCCTGGGAGTCCCCTGGGTGCACAATTTGCTTCACATCCAACACAGCTTAGGCTACAGACATTTTCTTGTATTGATTTTTCCCTGATACTTAGACATTTATTAATCAATCATGACTTTAAAATGAATCACATAATTTTCTAGTCACAAAAGTAATGTGTTCATAAAGTATTACATGTTAAACTTTTTAAAAATCACTTATTCCCTATTACTGAGAGAAAATACTAACACTTGGACCTTAGACATTTTCTCTGGAACATATCCAAGGTTGTGCCTCCTCTGCTGGTTAATCTCCTTGTTAATCCGGATCATTTGTCTCTTTTGCTTTTGATGGTTTGTATTTCTATTCTTTTCAAGCAATTACTAACTCGATTTTGTTTTCAATTTCTCTCTATGCTAAAGCAATATTAATTTGTATTATATTATATTTATATAGCAATATCAGTTGCTTGTTTTCTAACTTACTTTTCTGTCCATTTTCATTACTAACAAATAGTTCCTGTATGCGCTCTTGGTGCACATGCTCTCCTCAGTCCATGGAACTTGATGGCTTGAACTGAGAGATTAACACTTGGCATTCACGTTTCATGAGGAGATTGATTTAGATGCTGTTATGAACACCCTTTTGGAACACAGCTGACGAGATTGCAGTAGTAGGTGTGGGAAAATCAGTGCTGTTGGGAGGTGTGTTTGCCAATGATATCTCTCTCATGATTGACAGGACAAATTTTCAGAGGCATTTTAACGTTCTCTACATTGTATTGTGGTAGCATTTGGCGATTCTGCTTTAGCACTCACATGTTTGACTCAGTTGCATCACCAGTAACTTAAATTATGGAATAATTATGTTCAATGATTTTAATTGCTCAGCAGAATCATTTTTAAAACATTAAATGATGGCAAGCTGGAGTCATTTACAACCATGTTCTTAAATTTTCAGCATACTAGTTAAGCAGGCATTAGATTCCTCTTCAGAGGCGTCTTCAAGATTAAATGTGCCCTGTTCCTTGTGTGAACTGAACCTCAGTTATTACTAATGTTTTATATTACTCCATGTAGTATGCTACTCACAAAGGTGAACTTCATAAATCATATCCACAGTATAGGAAATCAGCTTTCTGGTGAAACCTGTCTGTTCCAAAGTTGTTCTTGCTAAATCAGCCATTCCATCACCATTCAGAGACTCCCTATGTTCCTTTTACTAATAAGAATTTTGGGTCCTAACCGGAGCTCCCAGGGACGAAACCACTGTCCAAAGAGTACACATGAAGGGGACCATGGCCCTAGCTACATATGTAGCAGAGGATGGCCTTCTCTAATATCAGTGGGAAGGGAGGCCCTTGGTTTTGTGGAGGCTTGACTCCCCAGCGTAGGGGGACGCTAGAGTGGAGGGTGGGAGTGGGTGAGTGGGTGGAGGAGCACCTTCATAGAGGCAAGGGAGGAAGGGGGCAATAGAATGGGGCAGTTTTTGGAGAGGTACAGGACGGAGGGATATCATGTGAAAGAATTGTGGGTCCCTTTGGGCTCTTTAAATAAGTATGCATGCTTGTCTTATAGCTTGGATTTGCAATTATACATGAATTCTTAGTGTATTCTACAAAGCCTTCCAGAGATCTGTGTTTGCAAATAAATTGATATTGTAATCTAAGATCAATTCTGTGGGACCCAAAAGAATAGTGGAATAGGTTACTATGAGACCAGTGGCTAGGGTCTTTGGAAGTTGAGAGTGGCTAGGATTGTGAACTTTGGTCTGATAGCATTTAGGAGCCCACCAACTACATTTTACCATTCAGAACATATCATTTAGAGCAGCGATACTCCTGAAAGAAAGGTATTACTAGGAGTTGTTGATTTGCAGCTTATTTAGGTTTAAATCTGTTGTGGGAAATATTTAAAAAAGGAGAACGGAAATGTTCCTGCGCTACTGCCTGCGGGCCTCAGAGCTTCTGCTCTCAGCCATCTCTCTGTGTGGAAGCTGAGTCCCTTGGCGGGTCTCTGCCGCCAGGCCCACACAATAACTGCCCACCCCACGGTCAGCCATCTCAATACCCGATTACCCGATAGAATTAAAACGTAAGCATATAGTTAACCAAACAGATTTATGTATCAATAAATTCACAATTTATAAGATGCCAATACAATAATTTCAGAGCCAATTGATAATGATAAAACCTGCCCACCTAGATTAGACAAATTATGCCAAAATTCTAATCTTTATGATATCATAATAACCTGTGGCTGGTCATAGCCACGCTGATTCCCCTCTACTGCCATCTTCCTTCCTTCCATCTCCCCGAGATGCTCCTGTCTCTGCAACTCTTAACTCGGCCTCCCTGTTCCCTGTCCAATCACAGGGCTCCTATTGCCCTAATGTAATTGGATAGGGAAAATCCTGTGACATAAATCTTCCTCATTAAATGTGGCTGTGGCTATGGAGTTTATGCTCCAGTCAATGGTGTAAAAAAGTAAATAAAAGACAGATATCAGAAGGCATGTTAGCAAACATAAATATGAACAAAATATTAATTTTATCGAAGGAAATACTTTTTAAATATTAAATAATTTGATAATTTGATTTGGTCATCTTAAAGGCTTCAACTGAAATGTCTCAAATTTTTGAGAAACATACCAAGTACATGAATAACCAGAAGGGGAAAGCCACACGGTGCCATTACAAGTGGAAGCTTGTGCATATAACCTCAATCAAGACAAGAAAGAGACATACGATGTCTAATATATAGGGCACATAAGTGAAACTCAAACTCAGCAGGAATACTCTATATTTGGAGAAAGGAATTTGAACAAAAGGAATGTTACAGAGAAAAATAAAAACGAGAAAATCTGTAATGTCTGTAGATTTTAAGTCTATTTTACTATTCAGAATCTCCGTTCAAAAAAAATACATTATTTTAAATATGGGTTGTTTTGAAAATCTCTTGTTACTTATGGATTTATTTGAAATATTAAATCTCAGGTAGCTTGTTGCTATCATTCTATCAGTACTTATGGATAACACAGAAGCCTCAGAACTCACTAAGGTATTGATAGGAGTTATCAATAATATGGGAAATTGCATAGCACACTGAAGGCATGAGTTACTTAACATTTCCGACAGTGGCAAACCACACATAGAGTACTACATTAGTTACTTTTCTGTTTATCTGATAAAACACTATGACCCAAAGCAGTTCAAGAAAGGGGCTAGTTTTGACTTACAATCCCAGGAAAACTGTTGCAGGAGAGGCCTGGCAGGGAGGTGGGGACAGCAAGCTGCCTGATTTGTGTCATTCACACACAGGAAACAGGCAGAGAAGCCAGGAAGTAGGGCAAGGCTATGAACCCTCAACATCCACTGACTACTTCTTCAGAAAGCACCCACGTCCTAAAGGTTCCATTACCTTCCAATCAGTGCCCATCAACTGGGGACCAAATAAATGAGTCTATGGGGGACAATTCTCATACAAGCCACAAAACGATATCACATACCATCCCCTGAGTCTCCGATAGTCTGTACCATTTACATGCGTGTGAGAGCATTCTGTAATGTTCTAGAAAAATGGAATCACCTGGCATTGCTCAAATGTGTTCTCTCTTCAAATAATACATAGTTACAGTGTTTTAAATGCTCAATTATTTTTTTTATTTTATTTATTTTTTTACATTTTAATTAAAATATAATTACATCACTATCTGCCCTCCCTTTACTGTATCCAGTCCCTTCTAACTACCCTTCCTCTGACTCCTTCTATGCCCCCCAACTCCCCGATTGATAGCCTCTTCCTTCCCAATTACTAATGTTTCACATGTACATGTGTGCACAGATATATAAAGACAAGCTGCTTAGAGTTCATATCCCGAACAATTTCTCCTCGTTAAGTACTTGATGTACTTCACTAAATTATTTCACCTTGAAATAATTTTGAAGCACCTTAACAAACTATGACTAGCTCAGTTGGATCGCTGAAGGATGTAAAAGACCGCAGCTTATTCAAGGAAGTTTCTCTTTTTAAAACAGCTTATATATCATGGGGGAAAATGCTGAGTCCCTCTATAAGAATGTTGTTGTAAACCTTGAAGGAGAAATTAGCTCTTTCTGTCACGACTATACTTTAAACGCACTAGTGCGGAATTCTTGGAAAGAACTAGAATGGCTCTCCACATTCCTTTTCAATCTCCTCCTAGCCCCCAGCATCTTCCACAATGTCTACCTTCTCACCTGAAGATAGTGGCTGTGTGGCAGGCGGTCCAAAGGTGCAAAAGGGAACAATGCTCGATAGTCACTGGCTGCACCCCTCTTTCTGGCCCAGGCTGCCAATGGCCTGGCCCATTTGGTCTTAACCCTTCTCTTTTGTTGTGTAATAGGGGCCCCAACCTTATTTTCCTTATAATCTCAGTGAGTCATGAATACCAAATTAATTTCATTCCTTTCTAACACAAAGGACACATCTGCCAATGTTGTTCGCTTTTTTCCTTTCTTTAATTTTATTTATTTATTTTTACTTATTCACTTTACATCCCACTCACTGCTCCTCTCCTGATCACCCTCTCATACAGTCCTTCTCCCATCCCCCCTCCCTTCTCCTCTAAGCAAATGCCCCCCCATACCCCCCCACTCTGGCACTTCAAGTCTCTGTAAGGCTAGGCATCTTCTCTCTCACGGCCAGACAAGGCAGCCCAGCCAGAAGAACATATCCCACGTCCAGGCAACAGCTTTTGGATAGCCCCGCTCCAGTTGTTCAGGACCCACATGAAGACCAAGCTGCTTTTAATGCCCCAGGCAAGGCATCATGGGAGTAGGGTATGGACTGGAAATTATCTCTTCTGGGTTGAATAGTATTTCAAAATTTAGAAAGTTGTTTGACCTTTCTTTAACTCCACTGAACTCATTAATGAAAAAAGAAAATGGGTTACCGTGAAACTTAAATAAGGTAATGTGTGTCATGGGTGAAGTGCTGTGTGTTTCAACTGTGAATATAAAATCACCATGTGGTGATGGGTCTGATGGCATGCCTTTCCACCATAACTGTCTTAATTATCATATAACTTCAGAAACCGGAGTTGCTGAGATTCCCTGCTGTCTACTTTGGTACCTTTATGTGAGGTTTTTGTTTTCTTTTGTTTTGTTTTTAATTTGCTTGTCATGTAAAACGATCGCTCTCTACAATCTCTGCCTATTGAAATAATGCCTTTTTTGAAATGCACCTCAAAAAAATGTTCCTCTTTTCTAATCCTTTTGTGGTTTAAATCTGTCTCAGTCAACTTTATATCGAACATCTACTGTCTGTCAGTCCTCTTGTGAGAAATGTTTACACATGTGCCCTGGTGGGCTGATCCCAAAGAGTCAGAACCCGTAAGTGCTGAGCAACCAAGTGCTTTTGCGTGATCGGGAGGACTGTCTGGTTACCTTGTGCAGAGTATAACACTCAGCTTTTTCCTTACTGGAAGAATGATTATTGTTTTCTGTTACTTACAGGTTCCCAAGCTCTTATCAGATAATACTGGGTCTTTTGGAAATATAGATAATTAGCACAGATTAGGTAAGAGACATGCACTAATAGTCTTTAGGAAGCAGATGCAAATCAGAAGTGTTGGGTGGATCTTAGGGATGAGGGATCTCATGATGCCTGATGCTATTTAAGAATAAAGAGGCAGATATACTGGCTTTCACTCCTGATTCTAGTACTCCAAAAGCTGAAGCAGGAAGACTACTACCTGTTTGAGGTTAGCCTGCGCTGTCTAAGAACAGCATTTTCGGAGACAAACAGAAAATCTTACCTTTCATTTAAAGTGTATACGAAAAGGACTTCCTTGATACCAATGCTCCTTTTAAGCCGTATTACTGTTAGTTGTTATTTATTTTTCAGTGAAGAGCCTATAGTATCCTGATTATCCTTTTAGCATTATTGATTGACATAGTTGCATTTAAACATTTCTTTAGAGTTCAAAATATTTTGAAGACTGTAATTTGTCACAGGATCAGGTGGCCATCGGACCCCTGCTTTGGAAGAGTCTTGTTTTGAATAACAAATCTCTGCCTGAAGATGGCTAGACAGAACTCATTTGCAGTAAGCTGCTGTGGACCAGCTCTTGGAAGTAATTAGATTGCTTCATAGCTTAGTTTCACAAGCCTTGCTCAGTGTATGGATTCTTAAATAATCAGCAAGAAAATTATATTACAAAGAATGACAGCCCACATACAAATCCTCTAGTATAATGAAAGCTGATTAAAGATGTCCAAGTGGGACAAGATTTCTTAGTACCCACCTACAAGGTTCTCCTAAATTTTTTTTATTGTTGCTAAATAAACACCAGAACACTTTCAATTACACTGTTTGCTTTGGTATTATGTTTTATGCATCCATCAGGGTCTCAAAGAGTGTCATGGAACAAAGGAGCATTGAGCTATATTTCATTTTTCTTTTGGGATTTACTTGAACTATTATTATAAGTTCACACTTTCTCATGCCTAAAATAGTAGAGCAGACGCTATTAGTCTCCGGTTACAGCCCAAGTAGCTATAATGCAGCTACTTGCTACAGCCACAACTCATGCCCCTAGCAACTATTCCCACTTGTTATTATTACACTGCAGGACACAGGCTTTTCCCAGCAAGGCTTCTGTTGGCTGCAGTTCTCATTAGTACAGGGAGCGTTTACTCATTTCTCCATTTTGTGAATATGTTAGTCACCCTCGTTTGTTGGCCTAATCCTTCAGTTTCTTAAGCTGCCCCCCCCCAGACGCCCGACTCCCTTGCTTGTTTTTAAATCCACTACTGCACTATTAAAAAGCACAGGACTTGTGGAAAGAATATTTAAAGTCTACCTTCTTATTGAATTGTATATGTGTGATTCAGTTTTGCCATTGATGCTTTCCAATCTCTGAAACGGATTCATCCGGGGCAACAGGAACCGTGCACATTTTGATGACTCCTGTATCCCTAAACCTGGCAACAACTATTCCATTTTATTCTACTTTTCTGAGTTTGAGTCACTTAGAGACATCCTGTCAGTAGTTTTGTCACCAGTGTGGGCCCTTTGGAGGTAATGCGTGGGTTGACAGCACATACCGCAGTGATGGAGTCACACTGTGGAACTGCGCATGCTCAGTGTACGCTGCATTTTGTGTTAAATTGTCATCATTAAAAGTGGCTTAGAAGTCCATGCTGTGCTCTACTAGAGGCTCGATGTAGATGCATTTCCATTCTTCATGGCTTTTCATGATGACATGCAAATATTTCTTCATGATTTTTAGTAATCTGAAAACTGAAATATTGTCTGGGGGAAAAGAAAAATCTACTCTCTACTGCTAGAATCTTTTCTTTAATGACTACTTAAAGTTTAGCATCCCAAATTAATGCTGTTTAAGGAGATATTGAATTTAGTATAGTTTGATCTCATCAATAACTTACTACACATTACTTTAAAATAATTACCTTCTAAATCATTTACTCAGTTATTCAGTAGTCCCCAGATTGGCGTCCTGTGCTTACTTTTCTCTGTGCAGTATTGCTTTGCAGGGGACACTGTCTCTTTAAATTCTGATTAATATTCAGATCACTGCCAGACCTTCCATGTTTTCCACATTTGTTCAAGGACATCATTAGACCCTGAGAGGGTGTTGGAGAGCATTTGCTGGATGCAAAACCACATGCATCAGTAACTTGATTTAGAAGTTTGGAAGGGCAGATGCAAAATTTAGACTTGAAGGTTGATGAAGTTTAGAGGCTTGGAAGGCTTGCCTGTGTGGCATGCGCAAGGCTCTACATTTGATCCCAACGCCAAAAAAACAAAGGTTGAGGGGTTTTTTATAAATACTGACATCACTAATACAAGCCCAAGACATTTTTTAAATGTTTTATAGTATCAATTATTTTAATTACTAAGCTTAAAGGATCTACATCCTGAAACTTTAAAACGAAGAATACAACTTTTGAATGCATGCTTGAATCTGAAGTCCTTCTGTCACAAGAAAATATAAATTTTGAGTTTTCATTGTTTATGAAGAGTATACGTTGGGTATTTTCTATATATTAACTTGTACACATATTTTAAATTGGATCAGAATACGCACAAATGAACTCCAGAGTTGATAAAATAATTAAGAAAATCTTGGAGAGGGTGTCTCCACAAGGGAAACTGGTAGGCTAAAACTGACTGGGTAATGGGTTCTGTGATTTGTTGGCAACTGCAAATGAATTAGAAATCATCATGGCACTTATCGTAAATATTTAATCAAAAAGTAAGTTTAGTTATTTTTAAATACATGTTCCTAATATTTGATAATGGATCCAAATAAGTTGGTTTTTCTAACATTAAAAAAAAAATAGTTGCTGAAATTGACAACTTTCTGTTTAATTCAACTATATTTATTCAATGTTTTGAGCTGAGTTTTGACACCACATGGGTTTAAGATTCAAGTACGTCTATTTTAATCAATGAAGTGAATGAGAGACTGTATGCCATCTAATTAGAATTCTCCATAACATGTATAATAGATGCAAAATCAGCTGTGGTTACCTTACTGCTCTGTGGCTCAGCCTAGCCAAACTGGAAAAAATACTGAGAGTAATATGGGTTCCTAAGAATTGTTTCTCATAGCTGTGATCCTTTTTCAATAGAGAGAGGCTAAACTTTGCATGTAACATTTGAACATTGCAATCCCCTAGATGTAATTTGGTCCTCACAGAATTGGAAGTGGACTAAAACCTTAATTCTTAACAATTGCCTTTTGAGAGCCTTTTGGTACATGCAAAATCAATGTAACAGTGGAAAGATATTTTAATAAAAAGTTCTTAGCATTGGAAGTGTGAAAACTCGTTACACTTCAGGAATTAGATTTTCTTTCTGAATATAATTGGAGGGGAAGTATTTTATTTGGCTGGTGACAGCACTGCAAGCCGGCTATGCAGTCGGCTTTGACATCTGTATTTACAGCTAGATGCTATTTCCCAGACCTTCATTTTGGGATAAAATATGATCAAGTCTTCCTGTGTTTAACAAGGATCCTAATCTTTGAATTTTTTATCCAGCACCATACAGAATTTGATTAGATGGAAGCTATGTGGTATTAAAATTTTAAATGCTCACATACCATCTCAGTAAACTATGAAGGAAAAAATTTTGCTTGGGAGCCCAAGAAAAGCTGTTCTATGGCTAAGCCTGTTTCCCTTGTTGACATTTTCTCTGCTTCTTCCAGGGCTTCTGGCTCATTCTTCCACAGCTCCCCCTTTTCTCTTGACTAGGTCATGAGTGGAATGCAACTTCTGTGGTTTCTTATTTCTATTTAGGTCCCCCTTTTCAGAATATTCTCATTAACTATGAGAAGAAAGTGGGTAGAAATATACCTGTCTCAAGTAAGATGTCAAGGTATTAGATACAGAGTTACATAACTCATTGAAAAAAAAAACTGAATGCCTTCCTAGCATGTGTTGGATACTTTGGTAGGCTTCAAGTATACAAATAGAAGAAAGTAATCCTATATAGTAAGGTCTATCAGGACCGTATTATGGTTAGCACATAAGTAACCTGCATATGTGATGTGTGTGTATGTGTGTGTGTGTTTGTGTTTGTGTGTGTGGGGGTGTGTGTGAGTGACATCAATCACTGCAGGATGTGACGAGGGGCACACAGAAAAGGAAGGCAACATGCTATCACGGGCTGAGGTGACAGGCATTCCCAGTGCAGAGATTACCCTGAGCAGAAGCATAGAAGCAAGAAAGAACATGACAAATTTTGAGCCTTGCAGGACATCGTGCTGAGCTACGAGGCACCAACTTTCATAGTGTATTTGTTCACTGGCTAACAGCATTAGTATTCCTTGAGATTATGATACTTGCACATTCCAGAACACACACGCGCGTGCGCGTGCGTATGCGCGCACGCGGGCTCAGAAACTGCTATTAAAGCAGCCTTCCAAATACTTCCATATTCACTAAACTTAGAAATGCATGGTGTTCCACCAAAAGAATCGGGCCCACAACTGACTGGGATTCATGGGAACATGAGCGATCACAGAGCCTGTCAGAGGCTGACCTAGGCCCTCTGCATGCATGTTATGGCCGAGTCACTTGGGTTCCTGTGGCAATCCCGTCAGTGGAAGTGGGGCTGTCCCTCATTCTTTTTGCCTACTTGTGGGACCTTTTCCCCACTACTGGGTTGCTTGTCCAGCCTTGATGTGAGACTCTGTGCCTGGTCGGACTGTAGCTTGTTATGCTGCTGTGATTGTTTGATGTTCCTAGACCTGTCCTTTTCTAGGGAGGCAGGGGTGAAGTGGGGGTGGGGTTGGGAGGGGGGAGGTGGGGGGTGGGGGTTGATCTGGGAGAGAGGGAAGATGAAGAGAGGGGAGGCTGGGAGGAGGGTAAAACTGCAGTTGGGATGTACTTAATATATGAGAAAAAATAAAATAATAACAACAATAATAGAAATAGTAATAGTAAATCACTGTATTCTGTTATGTTGACCCTATGAACTTAAAATCCTTTTTTGTTTTAGCATATCTTTTACAGGAAGAGGATATTTGTTTTATTTTTTTATTTGCTTGTTTGTTTATATATTTATTTATTTTTCAATAGGTCTATTTCAGCAATTTGGAGACTAAATTATCATGCATGTAATAAAGGTTCAAGAATGAGTTGGGTGTCAGGAATGCAGTTGGATGATGTTTACTAGGATATTGCAGTTCAGGTAAAAAGTGCCAGGATGGACCAAAGAACGCACTGCATAAAGACCAGTATCACTAGTTAGCATTCTGCCTCGTACCGCCCCTGGCTCTGTTCTTCGTGGTGGTTGCTGGAGTCTTTTGTTCAAAGCCTAACCAGAACAGAAGTGTTCCTCTCAAACTAGTTATCCGTTTCATTTTTGGACAGGATAACGCCATCCACTAGGTTTCTGTCCCCGGCATACAGACAGATTACATCAGCATATTCCCCCTGGCCTTGAGCCAGCATTCCCATTAGAATTCCTGATTCATTTCAGCAGAATTACAGTTACAGCAGGGAGGATTGTCCTCATGGTGAAAATAATAATTTTATTATTTCTCTGACTCTAAAATAAAAACAAACAGGAAATTGTTTAGCGGCGCTTCCAAGGGCTTTCCAATTTGTGTCCTTGCACAAAACCTGTTTGGTTCACTGCCTTTACTGAAATGCCTTTGGCTTGTATTATAACGGCGTACTCTGAGTGTGAGCTATCTGGAGCGTAGCTTAAATGTACACCACAAAATTAATGTAACCTCAAAAAGAAAATATGGTGATGAAGAATCACTGTGCCCTCCATGTGAGGAACTCTGCCCAGAATTTTACATGCATTATCACGCAATCTTGAAGGCACATGTATGAGACATAACTCATTTTCATTTTATTTATTCCAATGATGGATTTGAGGACTCCTTAGGAAGCTGAGACTGGTCTAGTTTCAGAAGTATCTGGCAAAAAGGGAAGGAAAACTGTGTCCACTCTTCATAGAATGTGCTGAAAAAAGAAATCCTATGTTGTGGTGCACACATGTGAAGAGACACAAACGCTAATCCAGTTTTGGTTGAAATAGTAAGGACAGTATGTGCACAGACTGAGGTAAATTGTCTCATGTCTGAGGCAGATGTAGGATTTCTAGGAAGTTAGTCTATGGTCATAATCAGATGCAACAAATTAGCATGTATATAGATGTTTTCATATATATGTAAGTGAAAACTGAGATACAGGGGGAAGAGATGGCTCAGTTGCTAAACCACTTGTCACAGAAGGAGGAAGACTTGAGTTTGGTTTCCCCAACACTCATTTTTAAAAAAAGCCCTGCTCAGCAGTGTGTGTCCATAATCCCAGTAGGGGGAGCAAGAGAGAGGTGGAGGTCTGAATGGCTTATCTATCTGAATAGATGGCTTCCAGGTACAGTGAGAGACCCTGTCTCAAAAAGCAAGGTGGAAGAGAGTAAGGAAGACTCCCAGTATCAACATCTGGCCTCTTTATGCAACCTGCGTGCACAAGTGAATGAACATGCACACAGTAAATAAAATTAAAATTAAAAGGAAAATAATGTAAGACAAACACAAATGCGTTTTAAATTACTTGTGTGTGAGTGCATTGTGTATATGAATGTGTGTGTGTGTGTGTGTGTGTGTGTGTGTGTGTGTGTGTGTGTGCAAGTGTAGGTATGAGCACACTTGAATAGACCAGAGAATACCTTTTGAGAGCTGCTTCTCTCTTTCCACTATGGAACGATCTGGGGTTCAAATTCAGAGAGGATTGCTTTACCGATTGAGCCAAGGCAACAACCTGAACTCTCTTAAATTTAAGAAAAATACTTCTATGCTTTTTGATAAGAAATAATTATATTTGAATGTCAAAGCGTTGCTAAGTTTGTCTCTATAAAAAATAACCAAATAAAATTATTTTTTATTTAATAAGCTTGATTTGCAGGTAATAATTGTATGTCTTTATGAGGTACAGTATGATGTGTCAGCACATTTGTTCATGGTGGATAGATATAAGATAGATAGATAGATAGATAAATAGATAGACAGACGATAGATACATCAATAGATAGATGATAGATAGATTGATAAACAGACAGACAGATGTAGATAGATGATAGGAAAATGGATAGATACATGGTAGATAAGGGATTGAATCAAATATTATCTGTCATCTCAAACATTTTTTCTTTCTTTGTGATAACATTTAAAAATCTTCTAATTTGAGTGAGATGATACAGCATTTTAAACTATAACCCTACACTATAACCCTATAACCCAGTACAAGAGCAGTTACTGTTCTTCAGATCTTCCTGTGAATTTACACCTTGTAAATGACTTCTCTCCGACCTGTCTTCCCTCTCTCTGCTGACTGCGTAGCCACTCCTTTTCTCATTATTTAGGTAATGTCGACCTTTACAAAATAAAGGCTGAAATCATGCTATTTGTCTTCCTGTGTCTGTCATGATTTTTATCAACTCTGGTTTGCTTTAGTTTTAAATCTCTTGACATACTATTTTGAAATATGTTTTCCCTTACACTGTTTGACTATCCATTATACCATAAATTATTAATATACTACTTGTATTGTAAATTTCAACTAGCTTGTTTCGCTTAACTTTGAAAGAATTGTAGCAGTGTTCTGGTCACTGTTCAGATAGACAGTGAAGAGCAAACACAAAACAAAATGAAGCCACAGTAGTACCTTCTTCTCCTACCTTTGAATTTATAAAATGAACTACAGGCAACTAGGGAATTCTGAGAGCAGAGGTCTTCTCCAGGGATGAGGACAGGGACTGGTTATCCAATACCAAGTGGTCAGCCCAGAAAACATGTACACACACAAGCAACACTACACTGAGAAGGTTACAGTTTAGAAATTATGTGTATGTATGCATACACACACACACACACACACACACATACACACACACACACACATTCAATGCAATTAATTTTTAAAGGGCATGGTTTTGAAGGAGAGCAGAGAGGAAGTATAGAAGAGGGTTTGAATGGAGTAAAGGAAAGGGTAGTAGTAAAGGTAATAACTTTTATGTTTATGTGACATTTTCTATGTGTCAGATAAGACATACTTTGTGTCTTAACTCAAATACTATAGTATAACCTAAGAAGTATGAACTGTTATTATTTTCATCTTGAAGAAAAGGGAAATGTGGAGGAATCCTAGGACTTAGCCAAGACATTGTATTCAGCATAAGTGTTCTAGTTAGTAACTGAGTCCGTGCATTGTTTCCGAAACATATCCTTGCCCATTGTCATTAACTACCTCTCAGTCACAGTCAGCTATAGGAGAAGGTGTTTAAATGATTCTTGGAAAATATACCCTGATTATATGAGATCAGGAGAATCGATCTTGATGATCTCCTAGATAAAATCCCCAGCTTTCATGTGAGTGTTGCTTTTCCCTGTTAAATCATAAGATCTAGAAAAACTTAGCTTAAAGATAAGTCACAAAGGGAATGGAGAGATGGCACCGTGGTTAGGAATACCCAGTTTCAATTTCCAGTACCACCTGACCACTTACAAGAGTCTGCAATCTTACAGAGCCTGACCTCTCTGATCTCTGCAGGCACCAAGCACACACATGGCACACGGGTATACGTGAAGGCATAACACCCAAACTAATAAAATAATGAAACATTTTTTTAAAAGACAACTCACAGGTCTATTCAGTGACTCCTCTTGATTATTAGGTGAGGTTATTTTTATATTACACATGTATCTGAATAGAATAGAAAAGTATATAAATTCTGTGGTAAGACGATGAACTTTGAGCACCTTCATAAGCATTGCCATTTACTGCCAGATATTCCAGAGGTGTGTTCCTTTCCTTTGCTGCTTTGCATGATAATTAGCTCGGTTAGAAATATGTAAATATGGATTTGAGTGAATGAATACTAGTAAAACGTTCACATTTCCAAGTACTAAAAAGAATTATAAAAATAACTCCAAAGGAAGCCACAAAGCTCATTCAGCCTGCTGACCAGAAATGGGAGGTGAGAACCACAGAAAGCCAGGGACCTACCTTATCCAAGGTCTCTCAAGAGCACAGAGGAGGATCCTGACTACCCCTCCAACCGCTTTCATGTCAGGACGTCGTGTAGTAACTGCCTCTATAACTGACACAATGCCACCTTACTTTCCATAAAAATCAGCACTCTATTCCATATTTGTAAATGAGTAGATAGTCCAGCAGGGGTCAGATAGACCATGATCAGATGAACTGTAAAATGTGAAAACGTCCAAATCACACTCTCGTGAGCTCCCAAGACCAGTCTGTGACTGAGCGTTTGGAACTATTGTATTTTGCTAGGTGACTTTTAGATACATTACCTTAACACTCTTCATCTATCTTTTCCCTTTTCTCTCCTAAATACTTACCCCTTCCACACGAATACAGAGTGAAACAATGATTTTTTTTTTCCATGAGAAAAGAACCACGTTTTTCTCATTCTGGTACCAGTTGCTGACAAATTCAATTTGATGAGTGTCACTGTCCCTTTTTGGGTTGGGTCAGCTCAATTTATCTTTCAACTTCCTTTTGCTCAACCACAATGCATATGTGCTAAAAAATGAAGCAGGGGAAAGTTTCCCTTTGAATCCATTCTTTTCCATAAGAACGCTGGCTCTAAGGAGACTTGAATATGAATAGATGAAGCTGGAAGGCCAAGTTGAACAAAGCTTTGCTTCCAGATTCTGTCTCTGTTTCCAGAGGCAGGCCTTAATTCTTAGGGTGATTTTATAAGTTTTCTTTGCTCTTTCTAATTAAATAATGAACTCCTGAAAGAAATATCAACCTGACTAACAAGACAAACTCATCTGCCTTTGAAAAACTGGATTCTTCTTAACACATGTCTCAAAAGATAACCTGTAGTTGGTCTGGAGAGTCATCAATGAGAACTCAGATGGCTAAGTGTCAAAATTTGCTGACCGATATTCTAATCCAATGAGGTTAATCAGAACGAAGTACTGAGAGTCTCCTGTGTGCATTATCAGTACAGACTTTTATGAGCTAATTTAGTGCCATCAGTAAACAGGATCCGTTCATCTGTGTGGGTATTTGGGATTGCTCAAAGCCTTGCTCAGATGAAACATACACCTTACTTAGTACAACTGCACCTCCAGGCCCTCCTTTTTATTTTTCATTGGCTAAATAACTGAGAAATAGGCAGTAAAAAAGTATAAGTAAGTAACTTTAGAAGCCCTAAGCCTTCCTATTCTTAAACACTATTCATATGTAAATGTTTTCTCAAGAGACACCTGAGTTTATAAGACATTAGTAGGTTAGTATGTAGACATTACTAGAACTATGGTTGTCTCTGAGCAATTTTGGGGTGGCATGAAATTTGAATGAGTTTGCTATGATTACTGTCTGATATATTCTATATGGTGTTATACTATAAGCCAAGTATGGGTATGATTATTAAAACTTTTACTTGCCTTGGAATATCAGAAGAATATTAAAATTGATTGCCTATAAATATCTTGGAGCCAATAACTGAGAAGTCTGTTTCACCCAGAACTTCTCTTATCTACTTTCTTCCTTGAAAAACTTACCTACTTCTATTTGCCTAGTAGAAGTAGATTTCCAACTATATCATATTAACTTGGTCATTAATTATAAGCCTCCATTCTGATCTAGACCTATCAGCAAATCCCTTGAATATTTGAAGATATCATTTAGCTTCTATTTAAATTTTTATTTAAAAAAAATACCAATTTAAATTTTTAAATTAAATTCTTCTTTCTCCTTCCTTTCTCTCCTCCTTTTTCTCCATCCCCTGGCTGTGCAGGGCTAAAAAAGATGCCTCAGTGGTTAAGAACTAGGCTGTTCTTCTAAAGAACTTTGGTGCAATTCCCAGCACCCACATAGCAGCTCATAACTGCTGTGATGTAATACTAATTTCAGGATATCTGAAACCCGCCCAGACATACATGCAGACAGAAAACCAATGTACATAAAATAAAAAATTAAATTATTTTTTAAAGTGACCTACAAAATGGCTTTCAGGATAATTGTTAGTTTTGTATTTCTGTGCCAATTTCATGTGATCAATTGATCAAATTAGAAAGATAAATTAACTGAGCACACCAATTTAAGGCTGATTTTTATAAACTGTGGTTTGGCTCAATACATTTTCAAGCTAGTTGGGAATTCCTTTAGACTTCTGAAATGCTTTTAGGGGAAGTTTGTTTTGTTATTTTGTTGTTGATTTGTTTGGGGATTTTTCTATTTTTGTTTCTTTCTTTATCTGTCTGTCTCGTGTGGTGTGTGGTGTGTGTGTGTGCGTGTGTGTTTGTGTGTGTGTGTGTGTGTGTGTGTGTGTGTGTGTGTGTGTGTG
>CM052703.1:28241288-28328686 GCA_028551405.1 Uromys caudimaculatus
TGTGTGTGTGTGTGTGTGTGTGTGTGTGTGTGTGTGTGTGTGTGCGAAGAGTCGTGTTCTTTACCCAGGCCAGCTTCAAACTTGCTGTCTCCCAGCTTCAGCCTCTTGAGCGCTGTGATTTTAGTCATGTGTTACTATACTTGAGTTAGATTTATTTTTCACAAACACTTTGTGTGTACTATTAGAGCCGATAGCAATCCATCATATAATATTTTGTCTTTTGATTGATACATTAAGCACACTGGTATAATATCCATCTGCTCTTGAGATCAGTAATGCCTGTTTAAATAAACATACTCTGCCTTGCTACAGTTTCATATGAGGATTCGTGAAAGAGGCTACTCCACTGTATGGCAGTTTCATTTCATTTTCTACAGTTACCTTTGCACAATTAGAGCCAAATACCTAATCTATTTAGGAACTATATCAGAGGCAATTGGAGTAGATAAGTAGTAGTTTTGGGATAGCATAGTTTTGAATAATACTCTCACACGGGTCAGCATGGGTTAATATACAGAAGATAGGATCAGTTCTATAGAGAACAGAAGGCCTTTAATCATATAAAAATATTCAAACATTTCTCTTGGGCTCTATTAATGGAGATGCTTATAGAGCCAGCTGTCTCTCGATAACACTGAGGTGTAGAAAGCACTTGGTGGCCTTGGCTCTGAAGTGTGTGACTTCTTTCCCTAGGTGCCTCACTGACTCAGTGACTCTCATCAACCAACGAAAAACATCTCAGCATTTAGCCCTAACTATACATGGTCTGTTTTTCTCAGCCCTCCCTTTTCTATTAAGGTCATGGTTGGTAACCCTGATCATAATTGCAAATAATATTCTTGAGAGTTCTGTGTAAGCTGGATTATAACTTTTCCTATTTTTCCCTACTTTAGAATGTTCTCTAAATGAACCTATTTTGCCGAGATGAACCATTTACTTGTATTGGGCTATTATGGAATGAACAGTTGGATGCAATGTCTGGGTTTTGAGGCCAAAACTAGATTATTATAATAGCTTTATTTCGTCAGTTCATCACTCTGAAGCTTAGTTTCCTCTTTAGGGGTGAAAAACCCAGGAGAGTTATTTTAACCATATGAATTTTCTTAAGTTCTCAACTAAATCTTGTATCTTCAGTTACCTCCAAAGAATTAGATTGTTTCCTTTCCTGATAATGTCTTTACTCTTGTTGCCAGGCCAATGAGTTGCCCATTGAATCACTTAAATGATACTAATTGAGCAATTACTATGTTCCTGTTGTTGGAAGGGTTGTTAGGATTACAACAGAGAAATAAAGGCCCTTCTCCAGCGAGATGAGTGGGTCAAGTAAAGAATGATGGAGGCATCAGAATATCATACAATCACGCCTGTAGTGTGAGACAAGAAGAGAAGGGCATGGCGGTTGGTATGGATTTGCAGAGACTTCCGAAAGAAACAAGGAGGGCAGAGGTGAATGTGGAGCAGGGATGTGTCTTGTAGGGGTGATATTTCTGGCAGAGAAGAGCAAATAGGAACACGATGTTCAATTAGATGTGATGCCAGATGGGGGCCTTGTGAAGTCTCTGTTCTCTAATCCTATCCATTTCGTGCATAAATACTGATGTAGTCTTTGGAATGAAACCAGAATGCAAGGGGACCTGCAGTTTAGGGAAGTAATTGAATCATCTCTGATTTCGCTTCCTGGGAGCTTTCAATAGCGTTTAGATAAACATTGTAGGGCAAAATTGCAATTAATCTGGGCACCTTTGCAGCTGGCTGCCTTTGGTATTGGAGTCCTTGGTAAGTCTCCTGTAGATCTAGAGGAGAGCTACCTGCTCTTCCCATCTCTTGAGTCTAGTTCTAGAATAGGTAATCCATTTTCAGACACTCAGGAAATAGATTTTTCTGTATGAATAGAAAGTTCTGGTCCTTGAAATGGTTCTACTTTGCTTAATGTGTGGAGGGCCTCTTAGGGGCCCACATTGGGCTGAGAAGAAAGGATTTGTCAACAACTAGGAGGAGGTTTCTGTAAATCAGTAAATAGGAGCTTAATTCCAGTTGTTTTGCGGCTTTAATCATGTCATAGTATGTAGTTTGTGGAATTTTACTTTGAGAACTAACTATGAAAAAATAATATGAGATAAAACTGCATTCTGGGTAGAATAATCTAGATATCCTATGTCTATGGACAGAAATAATTTTTTCTTCTGGGAGGTTCATTGACTAGCATGAGTTTTTTTCATGGTTGACTCTTCCACATTGAACACAATATTTTGAATTAGTAAATAATACTAAAACTACTATGTGGGGGCCCCCATATCTGTTAATCTGCTAAATTTAGTCAATCCATGACTTATATATACTTCAGAATATCATGCTGGATATAGAAAGTATACACACAAAAATATATTAATGCGGAAATGATATTTGTAGATCCTAATTAAATAATATGCACGATGTTTGGCCTAAGTGAAAGCCACTGGGTTTCCTTGTCCCTGGAAGTCTTTGGTTGCATCATCAATTCTGTTCACTTGCTGAGGGTGCTGGCCAAACACAAACGCGCCGCTGTTGAATCAGGTCCTGGCTCATGCTATCTCCTCTGTATCACAAAGGGAAGTTTTTCTTACCTAATACTCTTTCTCCAGATGTATTCCTGTTGCTCTTTCACTACTTCCCTTTGTGTCTGATTCTCCACGATTAAAAGAAGAATCAACATATACACAAGTAGAAAAAGGTCTCTTGCACCAAAAGGCTAGCTGGCATGTCTGGGAAAATTAGCTACAACTCAGTTCTATCAAGTTCTGATGACATGACCAGAAAGTCTGATTTTAATGTCAAACAACAGATTTATCTGATGTTTCAGACCGTGAAGCATGAAGCTTCATGATGTAAAACACAAACTAGATACAATTTAGGCCCACTCTCTGGGGTTCCTTCAGGAGTAGCTGTGAGTTCATGGTGAAGGAGTAAGCTGTGGTCTGGGATGGTTGGCCTCTTTCACCCAGAGGACTCCTAGCCCCTCAGGCACTGGGAAATACAGACTATTAAGTGTAGTGGGTACTCCGTTCCTCCTGTCAGAATGAACTAGAAGGCACACTCAAGAGCTTCCATTATCATACCCGAAACACTGGAGAAAATAAGCAGAGGAAAGTTATTGATGAGAGGGATTCAGGAAAGGGAAGATACTTTGTATATTATAATTGAGTTTCAAATTATCTCGTGGAATTACCCTTTAAGGGGAAATTAGACTGCATACAATTCCACCTAATTATCTCACTTAAATATGGGGGCCAGATCCATTTGTCCAGAGTCTCTGATGTTCATCTTACATACGAAAATGGGGAGCAGCAAAGTAAACTCATTAGTGCAGACTGAAGAATAACCCCTAATTCTTTACAGTATGCATCCCTTAGGCACCCCGAAGAGTTTGCTTTCTTCCCAATTACATCACTTCTTAACGCTGGGCTAATGTTTCTGTAGTAGCTTTTGTCAGCTTCCGCAGTTCTGGTTTTAATTTTTCATGCTAGCTTTTTCCGCTCTGCGTTCTTCCCAGAGACTTTGTATATCTGATATTTGTATTCTTTAGGAGTCGTGGATTTTGCTCTTTTAAGAAACCCACTTATTTAAGTTTATTTGTATGCGTGTGGACCTGAGTGTATGTATGGCAAGCACACGCATGCCTGGAGTTCAGAGAGGTCAGAGGTGGGTGTGTCAGAGCTCGGGGAGATGCAGTTACAGATGGTCTTGAGCTTCCCTGTAGATCCTGGAACCCAGACCAGTGTCTTTGGCAAGAGGAAGGCTTCTTTACCACGGATCCATCTCGCTACCCACACTAGTCATAGATTGTTTTTCTTCATATCAGAAATTAAACTCACTAGAATTCTTAGACAAATAGGATTTCAGTGTAAGTCGATGTAACCACATGTTTATCCCCAGTAATGTCCTGCTTGTCCATGGCCGTTCAATGTGACTTCCTATAAATAATGTGAAAACAAGCCCAATGTTTAATGCTGCTGATCCACCAAGAAAGGCAGTGGATAAATGTGCTGGCCACTAAGCCTGATGACCCAACTTTGACCCTTGGATCTACATGGCAGAAAGAGAGAGTGGACCCCTGCAAGTTGTTCTCTGACCTGTACATCATAGAGGGTGTGTGCATACATACATGCACACACGCACACACACACTAGAATCAAGTAATAAAGTAATGCAAGAATTTAAGAAACCACAACCACCATCCCTCTCATCTGTGGGTTTTGTACATGTGAGTCTTTTAAATGAAGGCACATAGAAAACCTTGAGCTATTTAATACCTACTACAGTTTGGAGATGGAAACATGAGGTTTAAATACAAGAAAATGGAATCTCATAATAGCCAGCCTTGCTTAGAACTTTCGGGGATTATATAAGCCTTCTGGTGAAGCTGACAGTGTTACAGCAGACATGGCTACATTTATGTGATGCTAAGTTCACGCCTGAGAATCTCTGCATTTATGTTGTTGTTTTGTCTTCTAAAGATTCCCACCCTATGTTGATGGAATGTTCTTCACCAGTCTCTCATTCCTTGTGGTTCTGATTATACTGTTGTTCAAAGTTTTCCTATCCTCACTCAATGGCCAAGAAAACGACCGACACAAGCTTTTGGAGCCTTAAAGATGAGACACAAAAATAATAAGCAAACGAAACTGCATTTTTCTCTAAAATGATTATCATTAGCTTATGTGTTTAGTGCTCAGACCCGCCCTGCTTCCTGTCCTTTCCTGGCCATAATTTAATGTTTCTATATTTCTGAATCATGCAATATCCTTTTGTTGAGAGAAGGAAGCCACTAGGTACACACTCTCAGGGTCTCTCACTCTGACAAGCACAGCAAGTGCTTGGATTGACCAAAGATGACCGGGGAAGTCAGGGAGGCTGAAGCTCCTGTGGATGTTTTTGGAAACTTTGGGCTCTGGTACAGAACCTGATGGATCGATTCCTACGGAAGCTCTACAGCTCTTATAGTCATGTGTATTGGCTACTGGGAGCCCAGTGCTGAGACCTAAGCTTTCTCCACCTTACCCATCCTGTGAATCTCCTTGTGTATTCCCGCTGTTACCAGCTATGTTTGTGCGGGCTCCTTGTCCATTTAAGAAATTAGTGGAACTTAAAGACAGCTTACAAAGTACTATTTTCTTAACAATGGGGCTTGATATCCTCTAAGAACTGACCTGTGATCGCCTCTTTGACAAACTCCCTTTCTCTGTTCTGGGTGGCAAAAACAAGTTCTCTGTATAGATGCAAATTTACACTGTTTTAGGTTCACTTTCATTGTAAGGTTTTGCTCTTGTTCATGTGTACGAAGTCGTTTTTCATAGCCAAGTATGAGCACGGATCTTTTTGCTCTATAGCAAAAGTGCCTGTAGGTGGGCTTGCTACTTTCAGTGGACTCTCGTGGGTGTCATGTAACATTTCATGTAACATACACTCCATAAGAAAGGGCATAGACTTTATTGTTTGCTTAGTGTTTTGTGATTCTTAAAACATCAAGAACATAAACAGGGAAACTTGGCTCACAAGCTTGATTTCTGTCTAGACTGTGCATCACTCATTAACCAAGTCAGGCCGGGGACAGAATAAGTTCCCACTCAGCTCTGCAGTCACTCGTATTCATTAGAATAGGATTTGCAAAGATTCTCTGCGATATCCAGTGCCAGGTCTGTTATTCTGACAACTCAAATCTGTAGGCATTCATAGTAACCTGGTCCCATCAGACTAGTTCTAACCATGGTGACACTTAAGCATCTCATGAGGTGTGCATGGGACCGTGTGCTTCATTTTGCCATGTGCCTTCTCTGAGTATCATAGAGTTCACATTTGCATTTATCAAGGCAATATAAAGCAAAGTGTCTCTATTTTTTAATATTTATTTTTTATTTATTTATTCATTCTATGTATATGAATACACTGTAGATATCTTCAGACACACCAGGAAAGGGCATTGGACCCATTACAGATGGTTGTGAGCCACCATATGGTTGCTGGGAATCGAACTCAGGACCTCCAGAAGAGCAGTCAGTGCTCTTAAGCACTGAGCCATCTCTCCAGCCCAAGGTGTCTCTGCTATTGTAGGTCTTGAATCTTAGGCTATTTGATGACGAAAGGATGGCTCTATTTCACATACCTTCATTTTTAGGCAACAGTTTCTTAAGGATTTCAAAAAATGCACAGCATTTGTAGTTGGGAAACTGGAATTTCTTCAGCTTCAATTACATTGGATGAAACATGTGCATTCTGAGATTCAATTCTGTAAAATGGGAATAATGATATTATCTAAGTCCCATAGCTACTGTGATTATCAAACAAAATCAGATGCCAGCAGATGTTACATACTGGATTTTGAAGGGACTAGTCAAAACGAGATGCTAGTGTCAAATTCTTTATCCAAGTTTTCCCTGAAAATACTATGTATCAATGCTGGGTTTGCTGATTATAGCCCCACTGCTTGGCTCACAAATCAACAGTAAGATTATTTAAGCATATCTGTTTTTCCAGGATGAGTGTGTTTGAAATCCAATAAATGGGAGGACATTCACCATGGAGATAACAATAGATTTTGCTATTAAGGGAAAGGCACATTTCAGTTGCACTTAACTTGTTTTTCTGGCACTAGTGTGTTTGGTGCTCAGGCCTCTTCCTGAGTATTCTGTCTATCATCTTTCTGCCATGGTTTCTCCAGTGTTTGCGCCATAGAACTCTCTTGTTCTTCTTCCTGATCTTCTTTCTCTTTAGATATTAAAATGATGAAAACAAACAAACAAGCAAAAAGAATACAAAAATTCCTAATACTTGCTCTGCAACCCACAGACTATTTTGTGAAAGTTCAGTGAGAGAGTTTAGGCGGATAACATTGGAAACCCCATCCACTGTTTGGAAAGAGGCACAGAGTGTGGTCTGAGATATGCTCAAGGGGCTTTGTGTATCACTATCCTCTTGCTGTGTGGCTGTGGGTGCTCTGGGAGTCCCATGAGCTGTTCAAGCTGGAAGGACTTGATCTGTAATAGAACAGTGACTCTGGCCCACCCTTAATTTTGGGCTAGCGTTTACCACAACAAATTTTGGATGTTTTCCTGTGGGTGACTATCCTGAAAACAGTCCAAGCCCTTGGACATGGTTAGTCTTCGGAAAACTTGGTCTGTCCTCTCAAATTTGAACCTCTTTTCCTTCACCTCTGGGTAAAAATATGAAAGCAAGAATGTGTGCCGAGCATTTGAGTGGGAGTTGTCTATTTCTGAGTGTTGAAAGTGAAATTATGCTTAAACAGTACAAAACTGGTCATTTAAAATGCCTGGGGTTTAAACAAACAATTCTCAATCTAGAATTGATGGTATGTATTCCAAGTTTAGTGAAAATATTACCAGATGCATCTGTGGTTTGATTACTGAATTAAATGAAAGGAAAATTTAAAAAATGAGCATAAATTCTTTAGCAAAGCTAAATTCTTTGGGTGATGACTGAATGCTTTTAAAGTAGAACCTCAGAAAGATAAGAAAAAGCTACCTCTAAGTACTCCAGTGTTTGAGCCAGATTATATAAGGCCTAGAAACATCCTTGGTTACTGTAGTCTTTTGTGCCCTGGATTTTTAAAGATGCAAAATACTTGATTGGCTGGCATGGACCTCTTGATGTACCAAGAACGAGGAAAGAATTTAACGAAGGAAAATGTCTCAGGTCTTTTTCCCATTCACTAAGCAGATACATTTGATTAAATGGGTTATCTGAAGAAAACACATGTTTAGGAATTCTTTCCTGTAAACTTGCTGTACCTGTACTTCAGAAATGTGTTATCTTGCTGAGAAGTATTTTCATCTTGAGTTTTCTTGCACAGGGTCGTGGCTATGGTGTTTCAGAGGACAATTCTCAGTAGCAGATGCATAGATAATTTTGCTTTGGGGGACGCTCAACTTTTTGTAGGTGGTGGTAGCTTTTGTTTGCTTTATGAGACAGAGTCTCATGTAGCCCAAGCTTGGATCTTGAATAACCTAGTTAAAAGGAAGTCACCAATTAGTACAAATTCTCTATTTGTCCTCCTATTTTTGAAAACTTAGAGGAGAACTAGAAAGGGAGAGAGAGCTTCTTAAGTTTACCCCACACAGAATTTTCTTTCTTCCCATACTCCATAACCTGTTTTTCTTTGCTAATGGTTAACTTTTATTTCTGTTTTAAGATATAAAAGGTTAACTATTGAAAACTTATAATCTCCCTAAATACTATTGTGTCTGAAGTAGGGGATGAGCAGTTGACTATTGGGAAGCCAAGGTCTTATGATTAGATGGGTAGGTCATGGAGGATGATGGGTGAAATTCAAATTCTAGCTTACCATTTGGATGTGACCTTGTGTTTCTCCATCTGGATGGTGGTGATGTGGCTGGAGACGCACAGTAGAGCTTCACTAAAGATGATAGAGGCGATTCATGATGCCTGTTTAAACAGTACCTGACAATAGTCAATATTCAAGAATGTAAGTACTTAATAGTATTGAAATAAATTCATTATAGAATAGGTAAGTACCACACAAGACACTTTTATGATTAGGTTTTACTTTTTTATATACTAACAGGTAAACATGCTGTACCTTAGTAAATAGTTTTTCTTGTGATGGAACTGAAAAAACAGTAAGTCCAGTTGCCTCATCTGGACAGAACCCAGGCTAGAGTGTGGATCTACCAGGTGACAATGACAAGCTGTGTAAAGATGTGATTGGTATTCCTGCCATTGAACACAGGTCCATGACAGCAGAACACTTTAAGGCTTGCCTACAGGAGTCTCCACCCTCTTTTTTGCTCAGAGTGAATAAAACATGCTTAACTTTTCCAAATCTGTGTGATGTGATCACTCTGGCTCTGGATAAAAATCCTCATGACATATCTTTCGTAAAAGGCAGGAAACTATTTCAGGACTTCACAGGCTAGTGTTCAGCCATTCTGCCTATCATTTAGCTCTGTTCTTTCAATTTGGTGTGATTGAAAAGCATTAAAATGCATGCTTGCTGATGTCTTTACCCAAATATTTTTACCCATCAAGAGACATTTCATCTACCCTATAAAAGAGTGAAAGCAGTGGATGGTGAAAGTGAGTCGTTTTAAAACCTCATCTTATTTCCACATTGTTGTAGTGGAATGGCTGTTGGCTGTACTGATCACAGCTGATGTCATAGCTGTGTGCTAACCAGAGAATGTAATCTAAAGGGCATTTCACATCCAAAAGACTTTCCAGAATTCCCAACTTAAAATTGTTTATGCTACATGACAACTGCTATTATTTCAGTGCCAACCAAATATAAAAGGGCATTAATATTCATTAGTAATGTTACAGCTGATGGCTCCTTAACAACATTGTAAAGGTTGGAACAGTTATTTCAGGCAAAGTTTTGAAATATTCACACAATAGCCCTGATTGACACAGTGTGTTTAAAAAGCCAAGTAACACCAAGGGAAAAATTCTGTACACATACATAGGAAGCTAATTAACTAAATATTTTAGAAGTAGATTTCAGTTTGTAGGCTCTTGCACTGAGCCTCGAGTGGTTAATTTTTGAATGAATTATGTAGGGTCAATCATCAGGGCAGAAATCTGGCACAGAGATGTAAGCTTCAATTTTATCACGTAAATTCAATACTGCTATTTTGATTCTACAAATTAGGCATTGTGTCATAGACACATCTATAGAGGCAAAACACAATGAGCACTGAAAGTAGGGATTCTGGGAGCAACGACAGTATGGGCCTCACATCATTTTGAGATTTTGTATGTGTTGTCCCATCTCCCTGTACTGGGTGGGTTATCCTCATTTTTTTACCTGTGGAAAATAAAGGACTCTAAGTCATATATACACAGCTAGTTAGACAATAAAAAATCCTGCTTTTAGTGTATATCCAAGCATTGATATTCTTTGAACTAACATAGAGATTTCTAAAGTTTGTTCAGTACAGAGTAAGTATAGTGGTGGACATTAATGAGGTCACAGCAAGATAAAAGGCTGGGAGGACCCTGCCTTTAAAGAGTTATCCTTCTTTGTGATGATAACAGTGCTAACTCGGACCATCCAGGGGACATTAGTTATCTCCATACTACTGCAGCAGAGGTTCTGACACAAGCTACCTGAGAAGTAGTGTCCTACTTGGTGGTAATAACAATATTATCTTACAACACCCATAGGGTATTAGTCATAACAGCAGAGGTTCTAACACGAGCTAGTGGCAGGTTTATGGGAACTCACAATTTTCGAGGTTCGGGTCCAATACTGGGCAGCCCAGTTGGTTTGAGCCTCCAGTGAGGACAGAGTTTCATGATGGGAGAATGTATTGGAGTGCATGCTCACATCATCCACAGGCAGGATTCAGGGCATGAAAGGTAAACTGAGGATATCCCTCTAACCTCCTCTGCCTAACAGCCACAGTGCCTCCTAAGACTGCAGCTCTGGAGACCAATCCTTTAACACTTGGGTCTCCTGGGAGTATATCCCTAATGAAACTGGAGCAAGTGTCTACAAAATAAGAACATTTATATTTTGTGTCCATAATTATTTAAGATATGCCAACTGTTCTTTCCATTTTTTGATGTTAAAAACATGTTGTGTAGGAGTGAAAAATATTTTTCCTTCTGATTTATTAGGAATTAGCCAATATTATTTCATTAATTTTTATAAACAAGTAAGATTATATGTATTTCTTCTCTACAATGTGACCTTTTGAAATATGCATATATTATAAAAATGGATTCTTTGCTGACTAACATATATATTGCCACAAATATTTACTTTTGTGGTAAAAACCCTTAAACAATACTCTTAGTGTTATACTCTCAAAATATAATGCCTTGTTATTACTGATAGCCACTCTATTCATTCATGTGTAAGACACATCTCCTGAACCTACCCCCGTATCTAACTGTAACATTCAATCTCTAAAGTGTACTTTTTCATCTATCTATGAAATCACTCCGTGTTTGCTTTTCTGTGTCTAGCTGTGTTTCATTTGACATGTCCACTGCTTCCTTAACGTTGTCACAAATGACAAGATCTTTTTTTATTTTTAGGCCTACCTAGTATTTATTTTATTCTATGTGCCTTTTCCCTTATCCATTCATTCACTGACAGACTAATAAGTTGACTCCATATAGTCTATCCTGAATAATGCTGGATCACATTGGGAATAGAAAAATTGCCTATTCATTTATCAGGATGTTAAAGCTCTTCTAAAACTGAATAAAACTATAGTGATTTTTTAGCATGCATGACACCAACAAAGAAATCAAGGTATATGCATTTATATAAGCTTGTGCACCACGAACACACACACTCACACAGAGATGAACATATATTTCCACAGAATGTTTTCTGGGGTGTGTGTGTGTGTGTGTGTGTGTGTGTGTGTGTGTGTGTGTCCACATCTATTGGAAACAATCTTTACAACACATATGTAATTCCATGCCTCTCAATTTCCCATACTAATAAAAGTGATAGGTACTGAATCCCCACCCTTACGAACCCTCAAGACCCCTGGACCCCTCCATCATTCCCTATTGTCTCTTTTCCTCTTGATTTCTTAAAAGCAAGTTGAAGGAAAAATTGGTGCCTGTTGCCAAAATGAGTTGCAGTATCTCCGGAATGTTAATTCTTAGAGAAACAAAAGCTGATGGGTTGTTGTAATTTCATCTCATGCAGGCACTCTGAGTGCTTTGTGGCCATAATGATGTGTACATTGCTTTTGTACGCGTGGTTTCTGGAAATGTTTATATAAGCCTGTTTTACATTTGATGATTATATTTTGAGCTGTGTATAAATAACTGTGCTCCTAGATATAACTCAATTATAAAATGAGCTCTGGGTATCTTCTGGGAGCAAAGAGCAGAGGGAGAGTTCTATAAATATTTAAGTTGGCAGAATCTGACTTTTACGTTTTCTAACTCTTAGGGATTTGAACCACACTGAGAGGCATGCTCCTGATCCCTCATCCTCTTACCCCACACTCTGAGTTTTTCTCTTTAGACCAAGTCCATAATCTTGAGTGACAAGAATTACGTACATAAATGCTAAAATGGATGATCTAATCAGTTCGCTCTGGTCAAGTCAGGCCCTACTTTATTATCCAGAAAGCAGGACTAACATTTGAATTTCTACATTGAGCACACATTTTCAAATAGAATTCCCACAGCCCAATGACAGGGGATATTATGGCTACATGAGAAAATTGAGGTCAGAATAACTAAGTAGTTTCTCATGTGGGGTCCAGTTGCATATGTGTGTTCCTGTTTTGATGATCACAAAAGCAATCTCATGCCATTGTCTGATGTGTGTGTGTGTGTGTGTGTGTGTGTGTGTGTGTGTGTGTGTCCATCTCCACCCCTTTCTTGTCGCTATACTCCTCTCCTGTGGGATACTTCTGGTTGGAACATGTGTGGGGTTTTTTTTTTTTAATAGTTTTTAATGGCCGCAAGCATAATGAAATGGTGACAAAGAGGGATGTGTGCAACCCATGACTCACCTGACTCTTCTCACTGCCCTATCTAGGGAGGTCAGCCACAGTTCTGTGCTGCTGTGCCTCTGAACTGTGGAGTGTGAAGTACTGTGACCTGGGGTAAATGATGAGACGAAGGCAGTTAACTCATGTTGCACTGAGACACCAGCTCCCATGGAAGCCATTATCTCTAGAGCTCTCTGTTTGATAGTTTTGTTTGTTTGTGTGTTTTGTTCTGTTTTTATGGTATTCAACAGTCATTGCCAAAATATCTGTTACTGTGAAACCGGCCTTGGCTGAAAGGGCAGTTGTGAATGCCAGAACAGAACTGTGATGACATTCCCAAGTGCTACAGATGAAATGCCTCAGGATAGCTTGTTATACTTTGATTCTACCTGTAGTTAAAGGTAGGATTTGCCAATGTTCTGAATGGCCCTGGACTGAGGACAAGTGTAGATTACTAAAGTCATCTAGGGAACTTATAGCAGGAGGGTTTCCCACAGCCTCTAGTTCAGCATCTGAATTTGTGCATGAGTGGATAGACCTCAGGGCAGTGACTGACAGTAGCCTTTGATATTACTTTAAAGCCAAACATGTGGACCTGTCCATAGTTATTACCATTTTGTAATAAATTATTTGAAAGTAAATACACATGCTATTCCTTATACTCCCCCCCCCCCAAGATAATCATCCCAATTAAAATCAAGCACAGATCTCAAACAAAGGAGCGTGGTATATGTTGTGTTGCCTTTGCTTCTTCTAGATGCTGAGCCCCTGGCTGGAGATGGTTTGTGTGTATTTTGTTTAAAAAGGTTAAGACATCAGTGATAGTTTGATAACTCCAAGTCCATTTAGTAGGAAGGATTTTTTTTACTCAGTTTTAGAGTTTTCATGTCCCATATAAACTCCTAGGGATCTTTAACATATACCAATTCTAAGGTCCAGTGCATTTTCAATTTAATTTAATAAGCCTATAGGCACTTTGATACAGAACGACCTGGCTCTCTATCTTCTGAAGTTGTTTGATTGGAAAGCAAGAAATAACTTCTTCCTACCCTTTAGTATAATTGAATAGAACCCTTGGGTTTTGTGATTTCATTATGTTTGGCAAATTCTGATTTGTTTATATGCTTATGATACTGATAGTATATAATGTGTAATAAATAATAATTAAAATCTAGCTTCATAATGGGAAACCATGCAGTTACCAGTTAATAGAATTATCAAAGGAACTTTGTTACGCACTCCATTTCCCAAACTTAATTACAGCCAAACTTAAGTTAATAAGACTTGAAAAGTTATAGTTGACTACATATGTAGCAAAGATATGTTTGCTTGTATGTGTGAACATACACAAATTATACTGAGATGAAAGACAAAGGTGCATCTGAAATGGCCATATTTGGATAACATAATATGAAATTCTTATCATCCTGCAGAAGCAGTTGCTTGCATAAACGGACTGTTATAGCAATTATCGTTGACAGAAAATGGAGGAAATTGTGTGCTTATAGGTACCAACAAGTATTTGATGTTTACCATGGATTATACAGTAGATGGATGCTACATTGTGAGAAGGTCTTCACTTAACATTTTCTAATTCATTATAGAATAACGATTATAATAAAAATAAATTAAAATAATAAATTATTTTCTTTAAGAAATTACCTGAAAAAAAAGAGAAATTACCTGAATTATCATAATTTGAAAAGGCATAGTTTAAGTAAATGGACTTTAGGTTTCCTGTGCTGTGATTAAGATATCTTTGCTAGGTCATTAAAAAGATTATTACTAAATAATCATTCCCACACCTATATATATACTGAACTGCTAATCAAAATGAATCAAAATAACATACAAGTTCTCTATTATTGTACTGTTATAGGCCTAACTTTTTCAAGCTCTTCCTTTATGCATAGCTTGATAATACATTGAAATGTTTCATTTACAACAATGCAATATTCTATGCCAGAAATTGGTGATGCCTACAAAAATTATCAGGCCAGCTCTTGATAGATGAAATAAGGACAAGTATGGGGTCAGTCCTGTTAACATCACATGAGGCACACTGAGATTAAGGAGGGTTTTGTAACACAAGCTGGATTCACTGCTGTTTTTTTTTTTCATTAAATATCACAAATGTAATAAAACATGGATAATATAAGCTACGTTAAATTTAAATAATTCTGGTCATCCAAGATCATAACTCAGAGAGGGCAAAAACTAGCCACTTTGAGTTATTTACTTCTTCTCATGGGAATTGTGTGTAGGAGACACAATGAACACAGCATATCAATGGAAGAGACAACATAAAGCAAATGAACAGATTTGAATAAATATTCCATGAAAGAGAGATCCAAATGGTTGACAGGTATACGAAGTATAGACTAACCTCATTCTTAATGGAAAACCACATCAAACTCAAAGCGCACAGTGGCTAAGGAGGATGAGTACGGGGCCACTGGAAGTCCTATGCATTGCTTGTAGGAGTACAAATTATGTCCCTGCTCCTTATAAGTTACTTACCAGTGGCTATCAGAAATATACATATATCACTATATAGTGATAAATATATATAGCAATAGATGCACATATGTGTGGAGGGGGCACAGAAGATCATAGTAATATTCAAAATATTTGTTTATAGCAGCTATAAACTGAAAATAGTGAAATCGATTATCTGTTAATGGTAGTCATGTGGATAAATAGGTTATGACCTAGAAATGCAATTAGATACTGTGGATAAATAAAAACAAAAACCCTACCACGTACAACAACAGCAGTCTTCTAAATGTATTGAGCATAATTGTCAATCATACAGGATACAATGACAGGACAACTGATTCCATTATCCAATACACCGACAGATACACAGGAAAGCTGCTTGGCCCGTAAGTAGAGTGTGAGTCGCTGGTGGGTGTTCTCTTATCTTGACTTTCTAATCGTTATCATGAGTCATGATTATGTGCGTGTGTTTCGTGTTTTAAAAATCCCTTGAGCTTGTAACTTAAATATGCACCCTGAATGTAAATGGCAAGGTTTTAATGAGCACTTATAAAAACTCTGTTTCATCACCAAGGATAAAAGAACATAAATGTGCCAGGAGAGCTGCTCATTTGTTAAGGGCACTTGTTGTTCTTGCGGTTCAGTTTCCAGCATCCGTGTCAGGCCGCTCACGACCATCTGCAACCCCAGCTACGGGGGCTCCAACACCTTCCTCTGGCTTCTGGAGGCATCTATAGACACATGGCAGACAAACTCACAGACATACATACAACTACAACTAAACACGGGTGTGGGAGTGTGGCCCCAAGATTTCCATCGAAGGAAAACATTTATTAGCCTCTCATTAGTTAAAAAAAAAAAAAAGGTAGTAATTAGTCACAAAACTCAGAGGTAAGGCAATGTACATGTTTTTGAGGAAGTCATTGTAGGACTTTTAAAGACTCAAAATCAGTCCAGATGTACAGAGTTTCCAAGCACGCAGCAAGGTGGCAGTGCTGCCGCCCCTGCGTGTGTCTGGACGGATAATGTAGGAAGATTTCCTGTGCACGTGTGTGTCACTAGCAACGTGGTTCCACCAGGCATGGTTATCAGACATTGTCTTCAGACATGAGCATGCTTTTCTGGGAAAGAGAAAAATCTCCCTCCTCAAAAAAATAGAAAAAGCATCTTTATATGCAAGTAACGAATATGATAAATAACTTTGTCCTAGGCTGAATTATGTATTTTACATAAGCATGTACACAGTATAGTACAATTAACCATTGAGAAGGAAAAGACAGAAAGTAGTATTTTCAACCTTTTAAAATCCATCTGAAGATAGCAGTGCTCAAAGTTAATAACCATATTCATTTTAATGAACCTAAATTCTTCTTAGATTTTAGGTGAATTTTTTTGTCAATAAAGAAAGAGGATTATCAGTATAAATTAGCCAATTCCAAAATCAACCATCAGAAGTGCTAACTTGTGATGTATCTGTAGAGTATGATTCTTCCAGGGAGGTAAATTCTAATGAGTACCTGGTGAGATCTCAATTCCATTTGTTTGACATTTTTGGCCTTTCGTAGGAAATCGACTACAGTGAAATGATTATTTCTCTCAGGATGACTTCATACGCCATTTGGATCATTCTGACCAGCCACCCTCCGCTCTCCTCTCCTTTGAATTTTGAGATTTCTTCAGTTAAACTATCAGCTTAGAGACCCCTGGTCTCAGTACATTTTCTGCCATTTATGTCACACTCTGAGGATTAGTCCAAGTCTTCATTCATTATGGATATTATATAAATATATATCCTAGATCACAAATAAGTTTCAGCAGCAATAAATTCTGAGATCTGCAAATAAGAAAACCCTGGAGAAGTAATTACACTGGTGCATGAATGAGTGTGTTGGATATAGATAGAGTCCTGGGTCAGAAAGGCATTCTAACAGAAACTTTTAAATAATTAGGACTTCTGTGGACTTCATTGACATACTGAGTTATATAACAAGAAATTCTTGACCCCATCACGAGGGCAGTCCAATTCTAAGCACTGGAAATAGAGAACTGAATACAATTCATTGAGCTTATGTTTCTACGTGGGAGGTAGCCAGCAAGCAAATAAATATAAACAAGTTACAATTGAAAAAAAGGAGCCATAGGAGGACCTATCAAAGAAAAGAGGAATCTATTTTAGAAGGGCCAGTGACAGAGGGTTTGTATGAGGAAAAACTGTATGAATTGAATGGAAGGAAAAAGAATTTTTTCTATCTCTATGCAACTAGAACTCCAGCTGAGGTCTTGTAAACTACACTTAAAAAGACAGATTAGTAATAGAAAAGGCTATGTATTATTTACTAAGTCTTATGTGACATGAAAACCTCCATAAAGAAGTATAGGCCTCAGAAGCCATTAAACCTGGGTGTTTTGAAGTACAGACATAGAAGAATGTACTCAGGAGGAGGGGATATGAACCAAGAGTTCAATTGGAGCAAGACCAGCTTATCTATATTCCTCTCCAGCACCTCTGTCCTCAGAGATGAGGATGCTCCTCTCTTCCTGGTATATAGAGGACACCACCTCTCAGTGGAGAGAGCCAATAGTTATCAAGGAATTTGTATGTGTTGGTAGACCAACTTGATTTGCAGGTGGGATGAATCTCAAGACCCAGAGAAAGAATGGAGTCCAAGTTGACCACTAGGATTTTTGCCATTCACTGATTGAAAAGCCAGACAGCTATCAGAATGACTATAGAATTTGCAAACTTATTGAAAAATGTAAATCAGAGTTATTTAAATTTGTAACTTTGGCCTCTATTATCTGTTCTGTCCATACGTATGATTTTAATTTAAGCTTTTATTTGATTTGCTTCCTAGAATGCCTGGTCATATTTTATTGGATTTTGGCGTTTATGTCTTTAAAAATTCTGTTTCATGTTTTGTCTTCCAGAATCCTTTCTCATTTTCATCTGTCAGGCTGTTAGAAAAAGAACAGGTCACAAGCCTGAGCTAGCTTAGAATTAGGCTTGCATTTCTGATGTTTCTATACATTCTGATCAACTTCTTTCTACCTTTGCTCCCAAGGCAAAGCCTTTGAGCATCTTAGGGTCCAGTCTAGTATAATCCCCATGATTGTGCTTGGTCAACAGTCTCTGAGCTCCAATTTCAGAAGCCCAAAATTGTAAGATTGCCTCATGCTTTTATAATTCCTTAGCTGTCAGTAAGCCCTTTTTAGCTGGGTGCCAGGCCTCCTCCTATAACTTTGCCTTCTCTGCCAGGTCTTAACTCCTTACGTTTTGCAACATAGGACTGGAATTCTACTCTGAAGCTACTGGGGAATTTTGTGTACTTAAACAATACATGATATGGTTTATTTGTCTCAGAAAGTTTGCTCTACTAAGATCAATGTAAATGAAAGATTGCAGAAGTCAACTATAGATACTGAGAGGCTAGGAAAAAGATTCTTTAAATTGACACTTGCAGGCAGGAGACAATGAAGATCTGAGTTAGGGCACCAAGTATAAACTATAGAAGAGAAAACAGAAGCAAGAAGCACACACACAGCGATATTTTAAATAGAAAATTAAGCTGTCACCATCTCTTAAATATTTGTGTGCATGTCAGAATAAGGATGACATGTTGCCTCATTAATTCTGTGTCCCTCATAATTTTAAAGGCTGGTCAAGGATGACTGGATTCTGAACAAAATAATCTACTCTTTCATATTTCTCATGGTTCTGATATTATTCTTGGCTGTGCAGATTTAAAGGGGGAACATATTTTAATTTTCCATCATTGTTCAAAGTAAGAGCTTGAGTAAGTTGGAGAGTTTATATGCATGATCTCTTTGAAGAGAGGCATATGCTCCATAATTCAGGAAGCATGGAAAATATTTAAAGCCAAACCTCCATTAGCCTGATGATAATATTTTATGGAAGAAGTTGAGCCATTCAGCTGGAAGAAATATATCAAGCTGAGCTGCTAATGCACACCATTTAACAATGCATTCGAGATGAAGCACTTGTTCTAAAGTTATTTAGTATTAAAATGAGTAGGAAAAATGATAACTTTGAAGCTCCTACTATAAACCATAAACCTAGTGTGTTCTAGGTATGCTCTAATTCAAATTTTAGCAAATTCTTAAGTAAGGTACAGATATGACGAGCCAAGACTAAATATTTGGTGATATTTTGTTTGGAATTACATAACTTGTAAACAGTAGAACCAAGATTGAAAATAGACTTGTTTTACTCTGTTCTCTTTTCTCTTCTCAAGGGAGCACAAATATACAACTGTCATACATTTGGGGGAAAATTGAATGAGCAGGAAAGGGAAATGTGGATCATATTATTTAGATTTGAGTAAAGCTTTACATTATTCCCCAAAATGAATAATAATTTCAGCTAAATTCTTCCCAAGTAAAATAATACGTTTACTCCTTTACTCATAAGAATATAATGTAGCTCATATGCTTACTGAATCCTGAAACATTTCATTGTGTACCTCCAAAACTATAAGTATGCTCTTATCCCCTCCAAGTTTAATATATCTATAACCAAAATACAGAAACAGCACAACTAGGTATTTTATAATAACCCTATTACGTTTCCTTTATCCCTTCCCTGTTCATGGGAAGTTCTCCTGCATGCATCATCAAAACCAGCAAAACTATGAGACAGATGAGAGAATGAACAGATGCGCTCACAGCTGGCAGTAATTTGGTACATAAAGGGAAATACAAAAGGGACTTACCATTCATTGTGTGGATGCTGTGTTGTAGGCATCTAATATTTAACTATTTTGTTTAATTCTTGTCACAATAAGCTTATAAGGTATATACTACTTTCACTTATAATTTGCTGATAGTACATGGAAGTAAAATGATATAGTTAATATACCTAAGTCCTTATAATAGTCAAATGAAAACAATTGTAAATATTTTCATTAATTACTTGAGGATTTCACAAAATGAGTTTTGAACATATTCTCCTCCAGATCCTCCACAATGCCTCTCAAATTCACGACTGTAACAACTTTGTGTCCTTTCTTTAAACTCTAACCCAGAAAGTCCATTTGATGCCGTCCATATAGTCTAGGGTCATCCGTTGGAACTTATTTGACCTACCCGTAGCCACACCCAGAAAAAAATTACTTTCCCTCATATGCCATCAACTGATCAAAACTCTTCAGTGAGAGGTGAAGGTTCATAAACCCCTTCTCATTCCAGGCTGGAATGCAGACTGGCTTGAACCTGTGCAGGTAATCATCCCTGATCTGAGTTCATGAGTACACTGATCCCGTCATTTCCACAAGACACTGATTTGCTCCGGTTATCCCAAACCTCTGATTCTTACTGTCTTTCCTTTCCTCTTTCGCCATGGCCCCTATGCTTTAGATTGAGGAGGGCGATATCAATAGCCCAACTATGGAAAACGCATCCCTCACACCTACTTTCTACATTTTGACCATTAGATTGTGTGTTAACCACAATTCACTGCACATAGAAACTTATTCGATAAGTTCTGAAAGCTTCACGAATCTATGAACATAAAGATACCAATGCAGAAGGGCATTTTAATGGTTGTCCACTTAGCAGAATAATTTAGTATTACTCATGGAGTCTGTGAGTTCCCCAACCATAGGGTTTTGGCCAGATTTACAGTACCAGATATGTTTCCTCTTGTGTAGTGTACCAGAAAATGATTGGTTGCCTGGTAAATGTGTCTTTTGTTCACCTGTAGTAATTGTCATCTCAGAAGCTTACTTCCTCAGTCTGCTAACCTAAGCCTTGATCTAGAAGATTCTTGTCTCTATACAATCTAATATAGACCTAGAATGCTTTGAGCCTCTGAGAATTACTGCTGGATAAGCTCATCATGTTCTTGTTCTTTCTGATCTCCGGTTGGTGGATTTAACTCAGTTGTTCTGGCTCAAAACTCCTCTCCAAACTGACTGATTTCAATTGGCTTCTCTTCGCTTCTCCATGAACTACTCTGCTTGACCTCATAGTAACTTTGGCAATTTCTTCTAATATTCTGACTCCTTCTTATTCTCTGGCTCATTCTGTCTTTAACTATGTCTAGTTTGTTCTTTCTTCAACCTATTTCTGTAAAACTCTCCTGGTAGAACTGCCTCCTTTTTTCTCTCCATCCTGCTTTCAAGAAAGTAGCTTGCCTATCTTCTCTCTTCTCATAAGAGTTGGGCATATTCTATTCTGTCAAATCTTTCTCCAAATCATCACTTTGTCATTTTCTCAATTAGACATCACTTTCAAACATGGGTTCTTCATTCTACAAATTAACTTTACCTTCTTGTTTTGGATTAAAGTGTGTGTATTAATGGTGTGTCTTTATTCCAGCCAGAAGGATTAGAGGTGTGTGTTAAGGCTAGACCACACCACAACTACACTTTTCTTAGTAAATCACAATCTTGGTGTTTACCATGAAATTGAATCCTGCAACATTGCCCCATTTTATTGATGACAGTTTTGAACCACCTGGGTACAATATGGCACCCAGGGATGTTGAAAGGTTTTATTCTTTAAAAGTTCCAATATCTTGGTTAAAATTAGCTCAGTTAAACATAGTTTCCTGGTAAGACACTGTGTTAAATTTAAAATGGATTACTATATAAAATATATTAAGTTAAAATTCGTACATAAAACCAAGTATTAAATAAAATATATATTCTAAACTTCAAAATATCCCTTAAAGGAATATAGAACTGGTAAAGGAAATAAAACCACCAAACTAAGCTCTCTCCTTAAGATAATGTAAGTCCAGTTCTATCTGCTGTTAATTTTTCCATGATAATTCTTATTTTATAACCTCATCTGTGAAATGGCAAAGATAACTTAAAGATATCTGTAAAATACTTTTAGCTTCTTGAAGAAAATTATCTATAAATAGAACTTAGCACGTAATTAGTAATTTCAGTACGATGAATGAATGTGACATGAACAATTTTTAAAGTTGCCCTTTTTACACTGTGCATTTACCATAAAGCTGTGAAATCCTTTAAGACACTTTGGTATGCAAAACATCATTCCTTCCCTTTGTTGTAATCATTTAATTAATGTGCTCCTATTCGAATGCCTCACAGGAAGCAGAAAACTAGCTAATACCCAACAAATTGGATCTTAAGAGAGAAAAGGAATTTCCAGTATCTTTTTGGATCATAATTTATACTTACTCCTTATCAAATCCACTGCTTTCAATATTATCAGAAGAAATTAATGACTGTGTTTGTTAATTCTATAGATCTTGGACATACAATTTTCTCCTAGATTTCTCTACCTTTATGGTACTGACCATTACGTTTTGGAATCATAAATATGGTACAGAATGTCATGCTCAATGTCATGGTTCATGTTTGACCCATTTTCCAAATGAGAAGTATTTATTGTTTTTCATTTTGCAAAGCAAAACTTTAAACTCATCGTATAAGCATTAAAGACCAATCATAAAATGCTTGAGAAATACTGGCTCTAATGCTGAAGAGTTTAGAGTCTCATGATTGAAAGTGTTGCTTGGTGATGAAATTGATTTTCCACCTTCATTGCTGGAGTCAGGGTGATGAGAAAGTAGCCTGCTGAGATAAGAATAATTCAGTCTGATTTTTCTACATAGATGATTTTGTGCAGGCTTTGCTTTAACATTTTTGCCATGTTTGAATTCTTCCCTATTAAGTGAAGTTTGTTAGATGGTTTATGGAGGTGACAAATTGATTGCAAATGTGTGTATGTGTGAGAGAGAGAGATGGGGGGACGAGAGGGTGGGAGAGAGAGAGAGGGAGGGAGGGAGGGAGAGAGAGAGAGAGAGACAGAGAGAGAGAGAGAGAGAAAGAGAGAGAGAGAGAGAGAGAATGTTATAATTGGGTGCATTAAAAAGTTGTTTACTGTAGTCATTGAAGTATGAGATTTTACTTTTATTGATTAAATTTTCAAAAATCATTTCTCTCTGTTTTAATTTCCACTAAAGTGTTTGAACTTTGAAAAAATCTAGCTGGTGTCATAATATTATAATGTCAGTGTCACCATAGGCAATTCAGAAATGAATTATTACTACTAAGGTGATAAGTTCTTACCTACATTGCTCACTAGGAGAGTAACTTTAGCATTTTAGGACTGTTACTTGGTATATTCCTTCGTTTGTTAAAATCCAAGATTGAGTGGGGGAGGGAGCAAATAAGTTTGTTGAGTTGTGACAGATTCATGTTTAAAAACAAACCCCTCAGTTCTTTACTGATGTATTTGTATCGCTTAAATGAGCACGGATGAGAGCTATTAGGCAGGGCAGAGCAACTTACTAATGGATTAACCATTGAAGAAAATGTCTCTCCCTCCCCCAGCAACCTGCAATTACCAGTAGCTTTCATTAGGGACATGTGGGGTCTTATGAGACCTGACCCAACACCATCCAGACTGAATGTTGGTGAGCCCAGCCCCGGGTAGATCCTGTGGAAGAAACTATGGCTGCTGTGAGGTCAGGGATGCAATAGCCATGTTACAATGCAAAGACATGATTTCATGGGACTCTTCCTCATCCTGCAACACTTAAATTCTTTCTGTGCCTCTTCTGCAAGGTTTCCTGAGCCTTGGAGAGGCTAATATTGATGCCTCATTTAGGGCTGAGCATTTGACCATAGCTTATTCTCTTAGCATCTTGAAAATAAGTTATGAGTCTCTAGAATAACCGCAATCCAATGCAAAAAGAGGTCTCTGTGACCCAGGCTGAGAACAGCGCTCATTGGTGAGTCCATTGAATCTATAGATTGTTCAGGGTAAAATAGCCATTTTCACAGTATCCAAGTCTTTAGATCCATGATCTTGGGAAACATTTCCATCTTCTAGTGTCTTCTTCAATTTCTGTCCTGTTTTTAAGATTTCATTGTAGAGATCCTTTGCTTCCTTAATATATTAAATAAGTTTAACTTTTACTTTTAAAATTTAGTTACTGAACTAACATGTATGTCGTATGAAATAATTAATCCAATTGTTTTGTGCACCATTAATCATTTGGGATATTGCTACATACCTGGACCCAATCTCATACTCAATGCTTTTCCTAATCTTTCATTAAAGTTTCATTTTTTAGTTTTATTATGCACATGTGTGCCACTAGATTATGTCATACATTTTTTATTCACTTTACGTCCCACTCACTGATGCTCTCCCAATCACCCCCTCCAACAATGCTTCGCCCATCTCCCTTCCCCTTCTCCTCTAAGTGGGCAGGGGTGTCTCCTGGGTATCCTGGCATAACATCCTGGCATAACAATTCTCTGCAGGGCTTGGCACATCCTCTCCCACTGAGGCCAGACAAGGCAGCCCAGCTAGAAGAACATATCCCATAGGCAGGCAACAGCTTTTGGGATGACCCCACTCCAGTTGTTCAGGACCCACATGAAGACCAAGCTGCACATGTGCTACATATGTGCAGGGAGGCCTAGCTCTAGCCCAAGTATGCTCTTTGGATGGCATTTCAGTCTCTGAGAGCCAGTGTCCAGATTGGTTGACTCTGTTGATCTTCCTGTAGAGATCCTATCCCCTTTGGGCATGCAATCCTTCCCCCTATTCTTCCGTAGAGTCCCCCAGCTGCATCTGTTTTGCTCTGTGTGTCTGCATCTGTCTGAGTCAGCAGCTGGTTGGAGCCTCTCAGAGGATAGCTATGCTAGAGTCCTGTCTGCAAGCATAACAGAATATCATTAATAATGTCAGGGACTGGTACTTGCCCATGGGGTGGGTCTCAAGTTGGGACAGTTATTGGTTGACTATTCCCTCAGTCTCTGCTCTATCGTCTGTCCCTGCATTTCTTGTAGACAGGTTAAATTTTTGGTCAAAAATTTAGTGGGTGGGTTCGTGTCCCCATCTGCTTCACTGGGGTTCCACCTGTCTACAGAAGGTCTTTGTTGTTTTTTTTTTATTATTATTATTATATTATATTTAAAATTGATGGTAGACACCAGGAGAACAATGCTCTATGAATCAACTGAAAAGGCTCTTCAGAACTCACAGAGAATGAAGGAGCAATCACAGGACCTACATAGATCTGCACCAGGTCCTCTGTGTATATATTGTAGCTTTCAGCTTAGGATTTTTATGGAACTCGTGAGTATGTTAGCCAGTAGGTCTCTGATCCTTGTGTGTGCTTTTGGGGCTCTTTTCCTTCTGTGGGTTGCCTTGCCTAGACACGAGGTGATATTTTTTGTTTTATCTTACTTTGTCAGGTTTGGTTATCTCTTAGATGCCTGATCTTTGCTAATGAGAGACAGAAAGGGAGTGACTCTGGAGGGGAGGGGACATGGAGAGGAGGTGGGAGGAGCAGAGGAGGGGGAACGTGAATCAGGATATATTGTATGAGAAAACAATCACTAAGAGGAAAAAAAGAAATTACGTTGTATTTCACTCAATAACAACACGAGGTTCACTACCTAATTCCTATACCTGTATCCAATTTCTGGCTTTCATATGCTTTTCTCTTTTAACTAGCTCTTACATATTATACACACACACACACACACACATGTGTGTGTAAGGAGAGATTTTTATGATTTATACTATAAAAAATTTCTTGTACACTTGATCCACTATTACTACTATATTATTCATGGTATGTAATATGATATAATTACAGTCCACCTTCTAAGGTGAGGTATACATGACTTTATAAAATCATAACTGTGTGAAGGTTGTCTGAAATAGCCTACATAAGCTTATAATTTTATGGTAAAGAATTACAATGAATATGTTGTCACAATATTGGCTTTGAAGTTATAAATTATAAATTGTGCAGCTAGACAACTGGATTGCCATATGATCTGCCCAAACATTGGATGTTAAAGGAGTACTAAGAACTCAAGAGTCAGATGGAAATGAACTGTAAAAGACACTGACTGGCAGGTAAGAAAGTAGAGTGTTAGCAGGAGATTCATTGTTTTTCAAGTTAGTAAAAGTATGTGATCCAAGATTCACTAAGTAGGAATTTCTTAAGACACATAAACTGCCCTTTACATATTGAGCAACCATCATTAATAGAAAGGCATTGTTGCTGGTGTTGCAGAATCCAAGTTATTGTTTTGGTCTGGTGGGTTCTCAAGCCTATAGTTCAAGTGATCCTAATTCTACACAGATACCTCTCAAGTGAAATAAATGCAAAGAAACTCAATGCTAAACTCCTTGTTAAAAGTGATCATGCTGTGAGTCTAGCTCCTTTCCACTAAACTGCACTGGCTTCTCTACTGACTTGAAGAGTGGTTTCCAGTGGTGATATGTTTGCCATTAACAATTTGCAGATGGACATTAGAAACCCCATACCATCACATTTCCCTTTGCAAAATTTCTCCTTATCTGCAAATGATGTATCTAAGCTTGTGGGAGCAAATGGCCAAAGACAAAGCTCTAACAGCCACCCAGAGACCTAACAGAACCTCTTAGACTCACTCTGTTCGATCAAAGACCACCCGAGCAGGAAGCTGGAGTCACTGAGTAACATTTACTTATGTTATTAATTCCTCTCTAAGCATGTAACCTTCTGCTTATAATAGTCTTTTGAGTATAAACAAATTGAATTAATTATAAGACAACATTTAACATGGCTGGAGAAATGGCTCAGAGGCTGTTCCAGAAGTCCTGAGTTCAATTCCCAGCAACCACATGGTGGCTTACAACCATCTGTAATGGAATCCAATGCCCTCTTCTTGTGTGTCTGAAGACAACTACAGTGTACTCATATACATGAAATAAGTAAATAAATATTTAAAAACAGAAAACATTAAATAGAAAACTCTAATGAATGCTTTGTGAACTGCAGCAAAACATATATGTAATCTGACGATGACTGGGCCTTGGGAATATTGTTCATTGTGCATATATTTTAAGTCATATCTGCTATAATCTTCTGAAGAGATAAACCACTTTACTCAAGTGGATTGTTAGATTTCCCTTCACAGAACTCATATTCAATAGAGAGAGAAAACGGAAGAAAGAAAAAGATTCAATCCTGATGTGAATTCTAAATTGTTCTGTGGACAAAAAAAAATGACTTAACATTTAAAAAGGGGCTGCTCATTTTTATTTCCGGTGAGGGCATAACTCTGGCAGAGAACTAATTAAGTTCGTGTGAATTATTGCAGTAACTATGCTTTGGCCACCACTGATGGAGGGCCTTGCATCCTTAGGAAGTAAATTAAAAGCTAATACACCAGCTAAGAAAACTAGGACTATAAGAAATTTTATAAGAACAATTCTATATATCAGGTCACTGGAGAAAAAATGTCTGGAAGTTTTTAAACACATTCTATCTACCACTAAACTACTTAGACATTCTAGTAAAAGCCCTTTTTACTGTATGAGGACTAATATGCTAAATAGTATCTAATATATGCTAAATAGTATCTAATCTGGGCATTAAGATATATACACTTCATAGTTTGTCCCCAGCTTCTAGTCTCTTCTATCTCAGTGGATGGTACCAACAATTTTTTTGTTGCCTGGACTCTGGACACTTGTGTCTTCACCTCCAGCTACCAATAGTCCAAAAAGTCTTGTTGACATGATCTTCAGAATATATCCCAAACTCATCACTAGCACATCCATCCCTGTTCAAGACATCATTTCTCAGCCCTACCATAGTAAGGTCCTTGTCCCCAGTGAATACACTGCAGTCTTTTATCCATGGTGTAGCCCCAATTTTATAACACGAATTCAGATTTTTGTCCATCTTTAGTTCCTCATCATATTCAGATTACGATTGATTCCTATACTCGGATGTATCACCCACCGCTCACCTGTTTGCTTCTCAGTAACCAGATTGACATTTGCTAGAGTCTCTGACCCTATACTTGATGTTTCCTTTCTATGGAGTTTTTACATCTTCACACATCATGGATAGCATGCTGGTCACTACAGAAACATCACTTCCTGGATAACCTCACTAAAATAGCAACAACACCCACATACACAAATCTCCAAGTCTTCTATTACTTTTCTATGTAGTCTATACTCCTACTGTATTGATTTATATAGCTATCTTATATACTTTACTGAATGGTGAATATTTATGTGTAAAAGAATCTTATTGAGCTGTATATGAAGGATAGTTAATAGAGCTAATTTCATATTTTATAACTCCAGTCTAATAATGATATGAATCTAAAAGCCTTTATTGATTTAATTAATTAAAATTATTTTTGTTTCCTCTTGCTTCCTTATCTATCCTAAGATAGTTGCTTTCTGGTCACTTAGGTGACACTATGTAATTTTTAGTAATTCTCCATTCTTACAAAATTGTTATTGATTTCTCACACATCCTTTGCATCATAATATTTACTCTATGTGCCCCAAGTACATATTGAGATTTCAAATAATGTATGTCTCATTAGAATATCAGACTTCCCTGAGATTCACAGCATCTCTAGTACCTTAAAATATTATAAGCATGCCACTAATTCATTCTAAAATTACTAAAGAGAAACACATCTTCAGTTTTTTCTTCATTTATTAGATGCACAAATTAGGATGCAGATTCAAATCATGTCTCACTGTTTTGAGTGAATAATAAGTAATACATCCCAACTTTCTGCAAATGGACCATTGATGTCAAACAAGTACCATGGCCATCTCCTTCACATCTCAGGTTCAGTCTGCAGTTTTCTGTCATCCTGCCCTTTTGCAGGGGAACAATTTGTCCACATAGATTACAGGTGAAATGCCTGTCATCATGGTAACCAAAGGTACTTGGTGCTTGCTACCTCTCCTAGGGACACAAAATCTTCCTATCCCTAGAAGGCTACCAGGAGGCACACACCACACAGCCGTCCAGACACTCCACTTTTTTCATCCCCCTCCCACCAGCCCAGGAAACTGCTCTTGATCAGATTGGAAGCCTCCCTCCCTGTCTGTGTTTGTCCAGAATATTTAGAATGATCTTGTTACTCTTAGCCATTTTATAAAAGTTCTCAGTTTCCTTGAGGGCCTGGGGTTTGGGAACACAAAGCCAGAGTGAATTGTAATGAATTTCTGTTTCTATCTTTCCAGAACCCTCAGTTGAATCAGTGAATGTTGGGCCAATTTCTCATAAAATTGGGGTGAGATGAAATCATAAATACAGAGAAGGAGGAAAAATAGGTTAAGACCACAAAATAGTTTCTCTCTGTGATGTTTTTCAATTGTATTCCTCAGTATAAGATTCAAACAACAGCTGAGTATCTGCTTTCTAAACAGTTCTGTATCACATACTGCCTGGCAATGCCCCTCCCTTTTATTTTCTCCTTCAAATTCAAGTGTGCGGGAAGCCTTCCAAATCATCCGTGTAAAAGAGCCCTGCTGATTCCTTTACAATAGTACCCAATATTTGCGTGGGACAGAATGAAACATCAAAGGTAATGCAGAGTATGAAGCTCTGGGTGCAGACTTGTCTGGTTCACTGACTCCCATCTGTAGTTTTACTCTTTAGAAATAATACCTGGAATTAATAATAGTGTCTATCATCCATTCCAGATTGTCCTATCATCTAACTCTATCTAGATATTCGTGTATATATTTTTATACCGGAGCAAATGTGTCCTTTGTCAGAATACTTCCTATTTAACCTCTGTGAATTGTGACATAGTTTTGAACTATAGCAAGAATTTCTTTTTAAAAATGACAACCATGACATGCAATTTCTGCCTGCTACAGCCTTCTGAAAAGAGTGCTTTTGCAGAAAACAACTAATCTCTGATTGGCTCAGTAAGTTGGCAGAATGTGGCTATGTGGTTCTCTCTCTCTCTCTCTCTCTCTCTCTCTCTCTCTCTCTCTCTGAGTTGTTCCTTGACCCACACATTGCCTTTCTCAGTGAGACTTGCTAACATTTTAGCCACACTGGTGCATGTTGAGAGGCTTTACCTGACAGCTCTGGTCACCACACCACAGCTCAGGTTCATTCACAGCCAACTGTTGTTTCGGCTGGTTGGGTTAAAGTGCACACTAATAAGCCTCAGGATATAAAGACCCTGTTATTTCAGGTGGCACTGTTTCTTTTCATGAGGTTTTAGCTTCCCTGACTCACAAAAAGAAAAATGTTTCAAAGCTGATTTCCCAGTCTCTTGAGATCACATCACTGAGCATCACGAAAGCATGGAACTTACAAGCAGCCTTCTTGGCAGCCCTACTTTCAATGTGATTCCCATGTGAGCTACATTATTTTATTAACATTTTATTATGTTAACAGATAAAAAGGGATTTAAAATCAACATTCGTGTCTCAGCTAAACATCATGGACCATAATTTGGCCACCAGGCAAAGCTAGTGCTAATTATGTTCCTTAGATCTCTGTCTACTGACAAGCAACACCTTGACTGGCTTCACCAGAAGACCATTCTATAAATGATGCTCATTTCTAACATTGCGTGCTAAATGATCTAACGTGTCACTGCTGTGATAACTGTAGCTGTATCAGGCAGCTCTTTGACTCACAGGATTCCTGTCCTTAGCTAACCTGTCCGCAACAAGTGCATGCCTCCTCCCCAGTCCATTGATTTAGTAGGCAAACACCTAAATCACTCTCCCTTCCTCCTTTACTCTCCCCATGCCTTCCTTCCTGGCTTTTGCTTTCGTTTGTATTCAGAACTTTAAAGTCATAATCGGTTCGTCTCAAACATAAAGATCTGAGGACACTGATCTAATTATCAACCTAGGAAGAGAAGATCAGAGGGAAAGAAGAAAAAAGATTGCCCCTCTCTCTCCCTCATCAAATAAACTTTCCTAAAACTTTACACAAAGTTGTATAGGGTCCAAGATCCAGCTCAGATGGGAGAGTGTGTACCTGACATGCTCAGGGCCTAGGATTAGCCCCCAGTATCAGAGGGAACAAAGTTAGAGTTAATGCAAGAACTGTGCCCCTGACCTTCAAGTGATTGCTATCTGCAGTCCACCATAACTTAGAGCTGGTTCCCTGTGCTTCAAAACGTCTACTCATCATCTCCACTCAAGCCCAAGTTCAGTGCTCCCATGTTGTCAGTTTGAAATCAGGCGACCAATGGGAAGGGAGTTACACAACAGAAATCAGCACATGACAGCTCAAGGCTTATTTTTAATAATTTATTTATTTTATTCATGTGGCTATGCGTAGAGGGGTGTGCAGAGGCCAGAAGAGGGCATCGGATCCTTGCAAGGTTGCCATCGTAGGTGGTTGTGAGACTTTCAGCGTGAGTGCTGAGAACTGAACTTGGGTCCTCTGCAAGAACCACAAGCACTCTTAACAGATGAGCCATCTCACCAGCACACTGAGGATTTTTTTAAGTACTAGTGGTTCAGCATTTACCAGCATACCACTGCCTCCAATAAATTAAACTCTTTATTTATCACTGAGTATATATTTCCTATATATTCATGTATCTTTAAATACTGATAGAAAAATTCTTAATTTATTTTAGTTGTAATTTGCACTTCTTTTTACCCAGGGTAACTTCCAGCTGGGGTGTAAATACCTCTGTTATGTTGCTAGGGAAATAATAGTCTTAGGAAATTTGGTCTGGCTCGAAATTGGAAGCTTAAAAGAGTTTGCAGCATTATCCAGCTCAGCCCCATTATTTCACAGATGAGGGAAGAAATGGGCCATGATTTGTCCAATATGATGCTCTTAAGGGAAATTCATAAAGGGAAATTCAATTCTGGGGGAAATCGAGGCTTAGGAAACCAAGGACAGACTCAAGGCTAGGAATGGAGACAGAGGCAGAGGCAAAATCCTAGCAAGCTTATTAATGAATCTAAAAAAAAATTATTGGAAAAAATTACCATTCCCCCATTAACGTTGTAATGGTGCTAGGCTATTTGTTCATTAATGTATGTGAACAAATGGATGTGTCTAGCAATTAAATATAAAATTAATTAACTTAGAATTTACTTGCAGGACTAATTGTTAAATGCAAAAAATGTTTTGTGTGATGAAAACTGTTGACAGTAAGGGAAGATAAAATAAAAACTAAAGGCTGTTCTCTTCTTCCCAATAAGACATTTCCTTATTGAGAAAAGGAGTTTGTATTTTTAGTAAGCAGTAAAGAAACAGAAGGCTGATTTTATGTAAGGAACATTAGTGGAATATAAAACAGGTGTATGCCTGATTTAAAATATAGACCACTTGAGAATAAAATGTGGTTTAAATTGTCTGTGTTTATCATACAAATTCAGTAAACTAGTATCATGTCAATCAACAGACAAAGAAAACATAGCTATCTAGTTTTTGTCCATACTTCACAAAATCATTGATGAGCCTTTTATGTGAGCTTGGACTATCAGAGAAGAGATCCATGTTTTTCTTGACATAAGTGAAGGTACGTTAGGAATATGACTTGAAAATTAAAGAGTATCGCATGACTATCTCCTTTACCTAAACAATGGGAAAACTCACTTCTAAGTAGGAAATCGATATCCTAAATATACAACATGCAGTGATAAATCTTTGACTAGGTAATACTCAGTGGTAATAGTCTTCTAATGAATGGAATAGAGCAGAGGCAATATTAATGTATCACAACCAAACATTCTTACTCCCTATCTTCTTGCCCAAAATTCTGTTCAAAGTCAATAATGTTACAAATAGCTTACTTAAAGTTGTTTTAAGATTCAAGATCACCGAATAAAATCATCTCTGTAAGTGCTTGCCTCAAAACCCAAGTTCTTTTTGGTTGTGTCCTTTCGATGGTAAATCCTCTTAGAAGAGATAGATGAATAAAATTAGAAGAGAAGCCCGCTGGGCTTGATATAAGTCTGTTTTCTCTTTATTTGCTTATTCCCAAGATGGATTCTCTTGATCAGCACATAGTATGAAGAGGGCTCTCGAAGGGTGGTCTCCTAACAGTAGCAGCACTCAGCAAATAAATTCTTATACTTCATCCTAAGACTACAAAACTCTGGGTCAGGGAAAGCTATCAGTCTTCACAACTGCAATGCTCACTAAAGCTTGAGAACTTAAGGAAAAAAGACCTTAAAGATGAATGCACAAAAAAGACATTCATAACTCCCTTCTTCCCATCCCCAAGTGTAGATAGAATCACTCAGTCTAATAGCATACAGCATGACTCTATGAATGTGAAATTTATATGGCTCTATGGGAAATCATTGCATTTTATAAGCTTTTTTTTCTTTTCAGATGGTGATTATTTTGATAATCAAGTAGGGCTAAGATCTGGGGATAAGGAAGGATGTGCCAAAGCAAGAAGTAGAGACAGGTGAGACATTAACAAATATTCAAGAGAAGATGTAGTCACTGCAGAAGCCTGGGAGGGAATGAATAGACGTGCTCAAAGGTCCTGCTGCATTCTCAGCCACTGGGGCCAGCTCGGTTGCCAGCCATTCAACTATTGGCCCTCTGTCCTACTGCCCTCCTCAAGATCAACTACTCTGGAAATTAAGCCACTTTTTTCAGTATCTGTATTCTAAGGTTGTGGTCATTCATTGAACCCTGTTAATTCTTCTTTGAAAGGCGTAAATGCCACAGACGTTGATCCGCATGGACGTGTTTGCTTGCCTGTAGTGTAAGCACTACTTGGCCTTATTTCCCAACCCTGGGAGAGAGTGTCCCCTGTGCAGTATGTTTGAAGACCATAAATACAGCTCTCTTTCGACATTTTGTGCTTTAAAACATTTACAGGGAAAAAAATCATTTTGGGATCTAGGTGAAGACTACATAGGAAATCTTTAGACTCACAGTGCCACTTTTCCAATAAAGTCGAAAGTACTTCAGAATTAAGTTTCAGGTTCCAGGGGCCCCACACTGTTTCCCTTTGTCTTCCTCTTTGCTGCTAGGCAGGTCTTCTCTTATGAAATCACAAGACTGCCTTCTCCACGCTTACTTCATGTAATGCAATAAGTATCTAATTACCCAGTGCCTTTCTGTCAAACAGTTCTGTTTGCATTTCCTATTCACATCATACTGTCAGACTTTAACTAGGTCAATAGAGATTTTTTGCTTTGAATCCTAAAATATGTACTATCTTAGAGAAAGTTCTATGTGTCACAGAAGAGAATGTGTCTTCTGCAGTCTTCCAGTAGGCTATATTGTAGTTGTCCATTAATTCCATTCAGAGTATAATGGCACCTAACACTGCTATTTTATTTTATTTTTTACATGAGCTATTAATGGAAATAGCATATTGTATTTATTCACTATTCGTGCATTGAAGTAGATCTGCTCCTTTCCTTCAAATAGTATTTGTTTCAGGAAATTGAGTTTGCTGATATTTGGTGCATCTGTGTTTATTATTGCTATATCCTGTGGATATGCTACCCCTTCATCAATATGAAACAACCTTTGTTATCTTTTGTAGAAATATGAATTGTTTTTATTTTCTTATTACTTTATCACTGTCTGATATTCTGATTTATTCACTTTTTCTTCAAGACCTGATATCTGTCTTCTCCTTGATCTACTGTATTGCTGAGGCTTTGCCCTGACTTTTAACTGTGATTTATTAAGCATTTATCCCTAAAATTGCATTGATATTTTCAGTATGTCTATGTCTTCATTGAATTCCTCAATCATACATGCACTGCTTTTATGTTCTATTCAACTGTTTGTTCTTATTGTTTTTTATTCATACAGGAATTTGTGTCCTTTTTGATTTCATGGAACATTTTTACAATTATCTTAAAATTATTTATTTGAATGCCTCATCTAGTTCAGTCTTGTGGTAATCCATTCCTGTGGAACTTATCATTTTCACAGGCTTTGGGCTTTCTTGGTTGTTTTTAACTTTTTTGGTTTTGGTTTTGGTTTTGTTTGTTTGGGTTTTTTTTTTTTTTCATTTTTTTCTTTTGCATTGTGAGTTGTATCTTAGAGTTCACTATTGGATTTTTCTTTTTCTCATCGTATTATTTTGTTTGAAGTGTTTTCATTTTTAAGTGATACTATGTTATAGTTAGGTTGAAGTGTCATTTCTCCTAACAAAACAGAGGCTATACCTCAGTAGTTAAGTCCATGGGATCGAGGTCGTGGCATGAGCTCCAGTGTCTAGAGTCGAATGCTAACTAGAGAAGCAACTAATACTAGTGCTAGTAGATCTGATATGTAAATACAGGAATAGTGAATTCAAAGGTATGCCTATTCAACTCTAATAATTTTCGAGAAATAAAGGCACAAATGTCATATAATACATTCGTACTAAGAGAGTATTCATTCAGCTTGACAATGTTGACATATCTGTGGGAAAGACCAACCATTTATTAAGCATATAATGAACACTTCTGAAGCTCATAGTAGGAAACTGCATTAGTAATAATTTGAGTTGGATAATGTTGTAAGTCATGAAATTGACGAGATGATCTCACAAATATCAATCCTAGACTGATCAAGGGAAGACCACAATTCAAACATAATTAGCCCAAGAATCTGAAGCCTACTGAAGAGACTGAAAAAATAGTCTACAGAAATATAAGCTATGTATAGTGTATGAAATAATAAATAAACATTTGTTGAATTAATGGAAAAATACACTGTGAGACTAGGAATTGGTATTGACTAACAGAAAAACAGGGAAAATAAATAGAAAAGTGAATTTGGTATATTATTGGCATAAATATAACTTTAAAATTTCTAAAACTATAGATACTTATAGTTATGTTGCAAAAGAAGAAGGTGTTAGGAATAATGTAAAGAAAAACATAGTTAAAATGAGAATGTACATGGGTTGTAGGTAAGAAAAATATGTGCTTAATAGACAAGGTACAGAAGCAGATAGAGTAATCCTAATTTAGTAATTAAGAACGAACTAGCACAAGCCAAACATTTTTGTGAAAGTTAATACTTAATAAAAATCTACAAGTCAGAGTAACATAAAGGTAAAATTAAAACATAATATAGCATGAACCAATCTCTTACTCGCCAAGCTAGATGTTGGATCCCCTTCCCTAAAAGTCTTATGGACCAAATGTTGGTGTCTGCATATCAAACCCTTTAGCCCAGATTGGCAGGTATGAAATATTTCCATGGGGTCCAACACCTTACATCTTAGGTTGAATTTTGGCCCGGGTATCATTGGGAGGTTTCTTGTATGGAGTGCAGTGAGCCCACACCCACCTCACACACTATTTTCCTCATATGTGAGTGACCAACTTTACCTTGTGTGGATTTCGGTGTCCAAGACTACAGTGAGGTTACATCTTTGCTTCTATGTACCTTTTGGCCTTACCAGTGCACTGGCTCTCTGTCTTAGCTTGAAAGAGTTTATAGGTGGTTCTGTGGTCCTCTATGCCCAAAGTCTTAGGAGGGCAAGCTTCTGAGTTTGAAGTCATGATTGAGTGGAGTTTTTTCTCTGCCCCAGATTTACTCACACCATATGGGATGGTTAGCACTGGGCAATTTCCCAAATGTGTGCTGTACGTAGGCTTGTGTATCTTCCAGAGCTTTAGGTTTCTCTATCTCAGCTTCCCAGGATTTTGCTTCTTTCTTTGCCTTGCCACCCACTAGGAGAGCAGGAGGAACTTCCCACACTCCCTACTGCTTTGTTTGATCATCTGGGTTAGATTCTACTCTTTCCTTAAAAATCTAGCAATCACTATTTCTGTTAATCTTGTCCCAACTAGTCGCCTGATGGCTGTTTCTTTCTTGTCTTTCTCTGCCTCTCACTTATTTATGGAGCCAATGGTCAGGTGTCTTTTTCAAGACTTGAGGGGACATAGGAGAGAGCTGCTCGCCCCTAATCCACCATCATTCCTTGAATGGGTCATTTTTTTTAAAGAGAAGGCAGCAAGCATGGGGGCTTCAGGTTAATATGTTTTATGATGTGCTCTAGATTACATAAAACAAACTGAGAAGTATCAGGGCAATCAGCTTATGCGTCAAGAAAGTAATATTGCCTTTGCTATCTAACATTAAGTAATCTCTCCAGGACAGTAACTAACTGAAAGTCAGTGGTAAAGGAAAGGAACAAAGGGGGAAATTAAACATGAAATGTTTGATAAACATCAAAAAATTTAAATCAAAGATGTTTTAATTATTTACTTATTTATTATATTTTGCATGTATATCTATCCATAAGATACATACAGTGTCTGCCGAGTCCAGAAGATGGCATCAGGTTTCCACAAACCGGAGTTACAAATATTTGCAAGCCTTTTTGCAGGTGTTGGAAATCCAACCCAGATCCTCTTGAAAGGCAATCAGTAATCTTTTTATTTTTAATTAGATATTTTCTTTATTTGCATTTCAAATGTTTTCTCCTTTTCAGGTCTCCCCTTTGGAAACCTCCTATCTCATCCCCCTCCCCCTGCCTCTATGAGGATGCTCCCCCACCCACCCATCCACTCCCATCTTCCCTCCCTGGCATTCCCCTACACTGGGGCATCGAACACTCTCAGCCCCAAGGGTCTCTCCTCCCACTGATGTCCAACAAGGCCCTCCTCTGCCACGTATGCAGCCAGAGCCATGGGTCCCTCCATGTGTACTCTCTGGTTGGTGGTTTACTCCCCGGGAGTTCCAGGGGGTCTGGCTGCAACAGGTAATCTTAACCACTGAGCAATCTCTTCATTCCCCAAATCAAAGGTATTTAAGCTATGAATTGAACAAATCAGGGGTGGATTTTTAAATCTCTCTCTTTTTCCAGCAAAGATAATACTAATGTTTGGGAAAATTAAGAATCACAAAACCAGTATAAAGTTGGAGCCTGTTTGAGTCTGTGTTGCTCATATACCCAGCTTGAATATTGGACTAATAAAACTTCGAGGGATGAAACTCTCATCTGAGTTTCTTTCTAAACTGAAGCTTACGTTAGACCTGGCAAGTTATCTCAACCAAATAGCACCATTTCCACTGAATAATTTTTTCCATGACCTTCTATGTGGCATATTTGGCTAAGAGTGTCCTAAGTCTTCTGCAATAAAAGGGGGCAGCAATAATCAAACTATATGGAAAGCAAACATCACTGTGTCGGGTAATAAACACCCAGCATTGACCCAGAATCACATTTCCTTGTGAAAATCGCATAACTTGCTGTCTCAGAATCTCAGAATATCCAGCTCAAGGAAATCAATAGTAGATGTTGTTTGTATTGTGTTTTATTGGATTGATTATTTAATGAGGTTTAACACTTTAAAAACATAAACAAAAATCGTCAATAGAGTCACTCACAGACATTGGCCCCTGTGATTTTTTTGGTGCCACTCTACCAACCTCATTCCATTTAGAATGTCCTGTTTCTGAGGACTGCCAACTAGTACAAAAGTCATGTCACCCACTCACAGGAAGGAACCATAATCCTGTAAGTTATTTAAAGACTGTGTCCTATTTTGAAGTCTCTTTTCTTTCATTCATCATATACTGTTAGAATGGTTTAAAGAACCATAAAGGAGATACAATCTGGCTTTAGAAGTCACTAAGAAACTCCAACACGGTTATCAAATACCAACATATACATTTTTAAGAAAAGTTCACTTTACTTTTAAAATTAGAAAGGGGAGTTATAATGAAGATGTACATTTTCATAGCCCTTAGTGTGCCTGAATCCACAAAAATATCATTAGAAGAAAAAAAGGCGCATGGAAGTGAAAATTATGAAAGCAAGCATGCAGGCTGGACAATCATAATAAAATTAAGTTCACTGCAGAAGCCTTTATGTTCACATTATACACTTGGGCATATATGATATCGCTCACTCTTTGAATATCATTGTTCATATTTTATAATGCAAATGAAAATAGAGCATTGTTCTGCCAATATGCCTAATCTTAGAAATCAGATAGTAAGAACATAGTCCTTCAATGTAATTCCGTAGAGTGCTCTGTTAATCTGACATGCAATGATTCCACTTATTAAAACAAGATCTACTTGAGGAAAAATGATGTCTGCATTAGGAAAACCTTTCTGAAATAAAACGGAGAAATGGAGCTTGCCACTTCTGCCATAGCCCTTGTTACATACCTGCACAATTTCCAGATGCACTCACATCTAGGTGTCTGTCCTGGGTTTTTATAGGATTGCCATATATTTGATGGTCACAAAACTTTTGAATCCAAAAGTATCCTGGAATCAGTTTCTTGATGGCAGAGGTTATGGTTTATTTAGTTTTGAATTTTGCATCCTTGAAACCTAGCATTTTGGATACTAACTGCTAAGTGAAAACATTGGGAAATGATGCACGGAAATGAGAACATAAAATACTTAGATTGTACACATCTCACACTCTACTGTGAAGTTAAGTATAGGCCCTGGAGATAGAGCATCCTACCCCAGCTTGGTACTGGACTTGCCCAAGGAAGTTCCTGGATTCCTCCAAAGGGTATCTTTCCTTTATCATCCCAGGGCAGGTGATATTTAAGCCCCCCCAGTTATGGACAGGAGCTGCTAAGTTTGAAAGCCATCGATTCATAGATAGATTTCATGTGTTTCTCACAAATGATACATTCATTTCAGTTTTAAGCTAGACAAGTACAAATATAGAAAACCACACAGTTTCCATGTTTTCATTTCCAAAACAAGAACACTGAGCATTAAAAAAAAAAAAAAAAAAAGCAGATTAAATTACTTCTCCAATGATAAGCATCTAATAAATGTCCAAGGTGAGATTGAAATCCCATCCTTCCCTGGGCTAGTGTTCATTTTTCATGCTAAACTGAACTATTTCTCTCATCATCTTAGAGATGTTTTCTGGGGGGGGGGGGAGAAATGAAAGCTGCTTCCAACTATAAGGTGCTTGTCTGCCCAGGTTCAATTCCAAACACACCTTAGAAATCAGAAGCAAAGAAACTGCATTTCATTGTTTTCTGTGTTCACTGCCAAACACAATCCTCCCAAGTATTGTGTCATGTGTAATGTAATTAGGTGACTTGATGGAAAAGAAAAAGTGTAATATATGATGTGATATGCAGCCCTGGACATGCATACAAAGCTGGTAGAGAACTGGTTTGACTTTAAATTCATCGGCTGTTACAGATGATAGGCAAAATGATAAATGTCCTAGAGCCCTGCCATTCCTGATTGTGTCGTAATGCTAAGCTCCCCTACATATAATTGTCATTTGGCAACCTTAATGAGGAAAAGGACAAGCGGTCCTGTTAGGAGTTATCTACCATAATTCTGCTTCATTTAATACTGAGAGAAAAGGGAAAATAATTAGTTGACCTGATCTTTCTTAGCCATTAAATAGCTTTCAAATTAAAAAATAGAGTTGAATTTTTATTCCCTCTTAATTTAAACTGTTGGTATTACAGGAATGTCTGAGTGTTTTCTTTTTGCTAACTTAAGCCAATATTTTATAATATTTTATTGTAGTAACTGCAATTTCTCTCAAAAACACTATCAAATATGTATGCAAAGATACTTTAGCTCATTAAACTGAAAAGCTAAATGTTGAAAATTAGAAAAAAAGAAAATTGATTTAAAGTTACATTATGGAAGAAATTAGTTTTATTCAATTGTGCTGCTTTTATTTGTGCTGCATAATTGAATCTGAAAAATAGTGAACATTAAGAATGTTCACCTCAAATCAAATTGTTCTGTGTGTGTTGTTTTAAATATAGTGTTCACCACATGGCAAATTTATAGATTCATTGTAAGGATGTGATTCGTTCATTTGCTCCGGTATGGAAAAGTCTGGGTCAGTAATGACACTACCTTATGTAAATACAGCTAGATTGGTACATCCGTCAGCCGAAAGGATGCTGAAGCAATCTGCCAAAATAGACATTGTCCGCATCTATATGAATGTGTAGTGGGGACAAGATGAATGAGCTATACTCTGTTAACGGAAGCAATGCGGGTCTGACTACTATTGGTAAGAAAGGGTGCTCCTCCGCTTACGCTGGAACATTTGTGGATGTCTATGACGTGTTCGGAGATGAAATGAACTTCATGAATTTCTGAAGACTGGTACTTCCAAAACACCCACCCAGACCCAGGCTCTGATGAAGTCTTTGGAGAATTTGAGATATTGCTGCATGATACTTGGTATTATTACAATATGTTGATGATCAATAGAAAACAGAAAGCATAAACTTACACAATGAGAAAAAAAGACAACAGTCCACACTTTCACAGGTACTAAACAATTGTTGAAATTTTCCTTCTACTTCTGAAGCTGGCACTTTTCCCACTGAACTATCTATTCAACTCAAATTATATAATATATACTTGTGTATGTATAAATGGGTAGATAGATGAATTTTAAATTTATTTATTACAGTTTTGAGACTATATCATTTCTTCCTTCCTTTTCCTCCCTCTAAACTATCCCATAAACTCCATGTACTGGCTGGTTTTGTGTTAACTTGACACAAGCTGGAGTTATCACAGAGAAAGGAGTTTCAGTTGAGAAAATGCCTCCATGAGATCCAGTGGTAAGGCATTTTCTCAATTAGTGATCAAGGAGGGAGAGCCCCTTGTGAGTGGTACCATCTGTGGGCTGGTAGTCTTGGGCTCTATAAGAAAGCCAGCAGAGCAAGCCAGGAGAAGCAAGCCAGTAAGTTACATCCCTCCATGGCCTCTGCATCAGCTCCTGCTTCCTGACCTACTTGAGTTCCAGTCCTGACTTCCTTTGGTGATGAACAGCAGCATGGAAGTGTAAGCTCAATAAACCCTTTCCTCCCCAACTTGCTTCTTGGTCATGTTTGTGCAGGAATAGAAACCCTGACTAAGACACTCCTATACTACTCCTTGCTCTCTTTCAAATTCATGGCCTCAACTCTCACTAATTTTTGTTACATTCATACATGTATATACATATGTATTTCTAAATACAACCTGTTCACCTATGTAATGTTACTTGCATATATGTTTTCAGGGCTGACCCTTCTAATTGGTATGTTCTTACCTGAGGAAGGCCATTTCTACCATTCTCAGCATTTCTTAGCTATGAGAAGTTCTTTCTGTAGGGTGAAGGCCTCACAGGCTTTCTCCTGCCCACTTTGGCGTGTCTGTTGGTGTTGTCCTTGTTCAGCTCATTCTTAGGCAGTCATGTGGTCTTTATGGGGACCATGTCTGATGCGAAATGGGGTCACCAACACAATGTTTTGTTTGGTTGTCATAAGAAAAGTTTCTTTGATGAGGAGTGAGAAATACACTTATCTGGGTATCAGAACAAATATTCAGAATGTAGTTAAGAATTGTGTTGCTTTGGTAAAGTGATGGCTTGTAGGTTCTCCTCTATGATCCATGATTTCGTTAGCCCTGGGACATTGGCTAGGTTTCCAGACCAAGCATGGTGTCTCTCTTACTAAGTGGATCTTAAGTCTAACTGGAAAGCTGTTGGTTATATCTGTCAAGGTATGTGTGCCACTACTCTTAAGGTTACTGTTCCACACTGGTCATTGTTGTGGTTCACAGGCCTCATGACTGTTGGCTGCTTCCTTCCTTTAGACACTTGCATGGCACCTTCTGGCATCATAAAAGCTAGTCCTCAGGAAGGAGGCATTAAGGTCAGTCCTAGTTCAGGGGCCCCCGAGCCATGTATCCAAAGTATGGACTGTCTTCAGCAATAGTGACTTCCACTTCTGGGGTTGGCAACCAAGGGCAATAGCAATACTCTATAATATTTTGGGAGCCTCTTGTACAACCGTGATCAGCAACTCAAAAGAGGGATTCTCATGCCTGGTGTTGGGTTTTTCTTAGATCTTGGAGGGAGCATTGTCAGCTCAGATGAGAAATTTTCATTTAAATTATATGTGTATCTTTATACACAGATTTATATACAGTTTTTTTAGGTAGAAGTTAATACTATGAATTATTATTATTTTTTCAGAAATTCTTACTATAATTTTGCCCTCCTATATTTATCTTCCCTTCCTAATTAAAGCCCCCCTTTTCCCATCACTTGTACCCAGCTATTCCCCTATATATTACTTCACAACCCCAAAAGAAGCAATGGTTCCTTTCTACCTTCCCCCAACCAAGACATTTTTAAATAGTTGTTCAGTGTCTGAGCTGTCAATAGTTCCACATCTGTAGTAGTAAAATAATTCCAATAAAGTCAATGGGGATAATTTTGAGCATGAAAATCTTTTTAACTATTGTCTATACTTCTAAAAAACCTTTTGTTCTTATCAAGATTGCTTATATCTGTGCAATGCATTTTGTGGAGAATCTATTCTCTACTAACCCAAAAGATAAATGTGTCTTTTCTCAGTTCTGGAACCCAGTGGTCTTTTGCCAGTTGGCTCCAGATTACTGACTAAGAGGCCATAGGCATCCATTGCAAGTGCCAGGCTGTGACACTGCACTGTGCACAAACGGCAGGTGCTGCTCAATACTCTGCAGAGAGGGTGGTGATTCTACACCAATTTCAACTACCAGCTAAGACTTGCCCACAGTTTTCTGGTATGATCGCATTAGTTTTGCAGCAGGCAACATCTGAAAAAAAGAACACATTATGTAACTGCTATTGTCTTTCCTGTTGTTATGAAGCATTTATGTTCACATCAGTGCAAACCATCAGCACTCAGCCAAGTCAACTGAAAATTTTCCTTCCTCTATAATTTTACATTGGCTCAAAGCACAGCACTAAATTGCAAAATGGTAGTGACACCAGTCAATGTGTGATGACATCAAGTCTTTTGGCGTGATAGTCTGATTATAAAAATTGTCTATTAATCAATCAATTTTAAGATTTGTTTCTGTATATTGTGTGTGTGTGTATATGTGTGTGTGTGTACACATATGTGTGTGTATGTAATTATATGTAATAAGTTTAAATAAACATTTAGTGTGTGTTATGTGTGTGAGTGAAATTCACATTTAAAACAAGCTTTTATTTTATACTCTTGAAGCAATCATGATTGCTTCTGTTATTTATCCTTTCTTTATTTTAATCTTTCTGATGTTACAGTGATTTTTTATGGAGATTATTATGCTAAATCATGAATATAAATAGATAAATGAGTGAGCACTTAAATCCTATGCTTATGGATCAATACCTAATTATTTACCATGTTCTACTGGGACAGCTTAGCAAAGCTAAGATTGCAATTCAGGAGTATAAAATAAACTGGAATAAATGATTAGAAAGAGTAATAAAGGAGATCAGTAAGAGTAAATAAAATGAGGGAAATTTGCCTCTTGGTTTAAAATTGTGATGTTGTATTATGTTGCTTAATATTAGGTATATCGATTGTTTATAAATTCTATATCATTCATTTTAAATGCTTCAAAAGAAGCTTTATTTTTGTAAAAATGTATTAAATTATCTAAATTTCAGAAAAGATTAGTCTGCAAGCATTTTGCCCAGAAATGTCTTAGAAATGATAACCAGGTTCTCTTTGACTCATTCCAACTAGCATTTTAGAGCCATTTTGGTTTAATAAATGTAAAATAGAAGTGCTTATTAAAAGTTTTTCACCATAACAAGTTCACATACCCTTTTTCTGGTAATGACACTCTGCCCATGCTCCTGTAGCTTTGACTTTTTCTGCACCAGCTACTCTCTACAGCCTCCTGACCCCTGTCAGCTCCAGTTGTTCTTCATCAGTAATCATGGGGTGAGAAGATATGGGAGATGAGACAAATTACCTTTAGAAACCTTTGATTTAACAGAGCCAGCCTACAGAAGTACACATTTCTGAATAGGCACTGAGCATTTCCCCCTACTGAGCTATTCTGTGAGTTACCCCTTAACTCTTTCCAGAAAATACTTGTGCAGCAGACTGACTAGAAGCTTGAGCATAAAGGGAAAGTTCTTAAGTGGTTTCCAGTAGGAAAAAAAATGTAACAACTAAAAGGTCCGATGTGCTCAATGTTTTCTATGGACAGTGTTTTATGTTGATCCACTAATTTTATCTCAACAATACTCCTTATGAATAAGATTATTATGATTTTTTATTTTAATTGAGGTTTTGGGAAGTTAAGTGCCCAGTAGTGACTAAGACATCTGAAGTGTGCTTCACATATCCCTATAAGCAAATGCAGTCTATGTCCTGCTTATTAAAAACAAAACATAAATAAATTAGACTTTTAAAATCTTTAATGCACATGCTTACTTAGGTTAGAGTTCTGGTCACCATGCTGTCACTTTGTCATTCCATATTTGTACATGCAGCCTCTAGAAGAAGTCATGATAACCTGCTTCTAAGCCTCTGAACAATCTAATCTTCCAAGCTAACCAATTCAATCCTGCTTCTCTTGCCTTTTCACTGAAATGCTCTACTTGGCCTCATACTAACTTGGCAATGTGTTCTAATTTTCTGCCTCCTTCTCATTCTCTGACTTATTCTATCTTCACCTGTATCTAGCTTGTTCCTTCTGCCACCTGACTTTGTAAAACTCTCTCAACACACACACACACACACACACACACACACACACACAAGACCTCTCTCATGGCACTGCTCTTAAGTAGCCTCCTCCTTCATGTGCTGTTCTCTTGAGAGTTGGGTATATCCTGTCTCTGACTCATTCTGTCAAATCTTTCTCTGATTCATCACTTTGTGTGTCCTGCAATTAGATGTCACTTTCAAACATGGCTGCTTTCTTCTACAAGCTAATTTTACCTTCATTGGAAGGGATTAAAGGTGTGTCTGTTTTCTAGGCAGATCATACTGTCATCCAGAGCATGTCTACATTCTAGCTATATCACTTTGACCTAGAAAGTCTGTGGATATGATCCCTGACTAGAGCATCCATGTTGCTGGATTAAAATTCCTCGACAGCTTTCTCTTAATTCTTAGGTCTATATAACCTCCCTGGGCCTATTGCCACATCTACAACAAAAGAGTGTTAGGCTACATAATGGTCTCATTTCCCATAGACACCAATATTTCTGTGGTTTTCCTTTGATGCACAGCAGAATAGCATATAGAAGAGACTGAAATTTTGCTTGGTTTCATACATACGAGAACAGTATAGATATCTATCAAAACTCTTTCCAAACTCCTAGTCCTTACTTCTTATTAATTCATAATGCTATTTCTTGGAGGCCAGTGTCATCCCCAGTACAGTTGGAGAGTTGTCTCATAGTGGTAAGTAGTAAAGTTTTGAACTTAGCTCTGTCTTATCTGGCTTTATCAATAATAGTAAATAGAAATATCTATTGTCAAATTTATGGCATTGATGTTTCTAGGAATTCTCCAAAGGCAGGACTAAAAAAGTGAGTTCAGCAAATAAAACCCTGTTTGTTGGTGACTATAAATTTGTATAAAACCATTGCAATGTTCAGTTAATAGAATTTTAGTTGGCACTTGTTTCATATATAACAGTGTAAGAATGCTGCTTGAAAAATAAAATCTTAAGCAACATACAAGTAGATGCTCCTACAAGCCGAGTAGTAAGGTCTCAGTGATCTCTCCCCTACTGCTTACTTGACGGGTTAAAAAACCAAATAAACAAAACAAAACAAAAACAAATAATAACAACAAAAACTTTGTAGATGGCAGTGCAACTAAAAAGTAGCTGCCAACAATGGTATGGAATTTCCACACGATTACCCCAGATCATTATTATCTGAGGTCTCAGTGACTGTGGCCATCCCTGTTGTAAGAGTGGACATGAGAAACAGAAAAGCCACACTCATGCTAGAGAACCATTTCTTATTTCCATAAATGAATGAGGACAGAAAAAAGCAAGGATGTCTTGAAGAAGACAGATGGCATACTCTTGGCCCTTAAGAGCATTCTTTAAAGCAAAGTTGAAACAATGACTACCCCTGAAAAGAATATTTTTGTGAGTCTGGGTGCATATTCCTATCTGTCCTTTGAGGGACTATGCAACAAGTTCTTCTTAAACATGAATGGTGATAAGCTAGCAACCACTCCCTCATCACTGAAACTATTTCTAAGATAGAGACATAGAATCAGCAGTTGTCTTCTCTTACTTTGCATTTTCATTTCAATAGTGAAGTCTTAATTTCTATGTTATTTTTCTATTAGTATATATACCTAAAATTACTAGGCATCTTTTCCCTACACAAGTTTACAGTGGGTCATAGAGTATTTATCTACTTGTATGTACTGTCAAACACTATTGAAAAGATTTTTGTAAACAATTTGCAAAGCAATTGGACTAAAATTAGGAAAAACAGTGGTATCTGGTTTCTCCACTCATTCTGCATAGTACTTGAAGTGTTAGCCAGAGCAACACAAGAGAAGGAAGTAAAAGAGAGATGAAAGAAAAATGAGGATGTCAAAGTGATCCTGTATAAGAGACCCTTGAGATAAAAGTGCCCTCCCCAGAGTGATATTCATTGATAAAGGTCAACAGTCTACTTGGAACTGAACTTCACCTGTATTTGAACTGAGCATCTTTTATTCTATATTACAGTGATGCAGTGGATGGTTGTACCTTCATCTAAATTGGTAACTAATTTGCCCTTGTGGAAGTATGTGACTTACTGGCAGTTGAAGAATTGTTCTTTGTTACTTTGATAGAGCCAGCTCTTTTCCAGTGAAGTAGCTTTCCTTGATAGGAAGCGCTTCCTGAGCATATGATTAATAAGAGCATGTAGAGGATTTTATACCTTAGAAGAGTTTGGAATAAGAAGCTTAAATATTAGGCAGAAGCATGGTAACAATAATTCCTTTGATTCCAGTTATTGCACTGCTGCCAGAGTGTAACAATTTCTTCTTTCAACAATTATATTCATGCCATTGTGATTATGCTTTTCACTTCCTAGTTGTATGGACTCGTGGGTCTCTTTAGAGCTAGATTTTACTATATTCTTAAATTAGCAAAAAACAACTTGTATTCTCAGTGTGAGCAGAAAGAAATCAATAAGTAGTTGCAAGAAAGAAGACTTTGTAATCATTTTATGCTTTCCAAATCAGCATAATATTTAAATACTGGTTTCTTTCTTTTCAAAAGAGTCTGTCTACCTCTAAATTAGCACAGCAGAGATGTGTGGCATCATGAGCCCATTTACCTTAATAAAAGCTACTTAATGAAGCTTACAGATACTGCTTAGAAACTCAGTGGTTTGACTATTGTGTTCTGTGTCCTTGATCTATAGTTAATCCTTAAAGCCTTTACTAAGACATTTTACAGCTAGCGTTTGTATCTCACCAAATAATTTGATTTTTCTTTGAAGCATTGATATATATATGTATATATATATAATATCTAATAAATGACAGTAGTATCAAATTCCATTAAAAATATATATTATATATGTATATATATAATATATATCCAAAATTATTCTTTCATTTGATTTCTAACTAAGCTGTTTTCTTAATTAATGGTTGATGTAGGAGGACTCACCCCACAGTGGACAATGCTACCTTTGGGGAGATGGCTGTGGATTATATAAGAGAGCAGGCTAAGCAAGCCATAGAGAACAAGCTAGTAAGGATTATTTCTCCATTTTCTCTGATTTTGTTTCTGCTTCCAGGTTCCTGTTTCGAGTTCCTGCCCTGACTCCCCTCACCCATGGGCTATAATTTATAAGATGAAATAAACCTTTCCTCCTTCCAGTTGGTTTTGGTCATAATGCTTATCACAGTAACAGAAAGAAAATTAAGAGAGGCTATTTCTCAATGTGTCTCCAGGAGTATCTCTTCACTTGTGGCAATATTTTAGCAAAAAATTTCTATTGGTTTATTACTTAATATGTATTATCAGATTTTATAGAAAAATTTGAGGTTCCGGAGAGAAACCTGCAATGTCTTTATCCCTATCAGCTGTTCTGACACCCAAACTGTTTGCTTAGAAAATACTGCATTCTTCCTTCTGGCATTTTCTGGTGACCTAATTAAGCTGCCTTTGCTTGCCTGTAGGAATGTCATTTTCTTGCAATGTGCCCTGTCTGAAAGATGTAGTGTCACATTATCTTAAGGTTAGTGTGACGAGGCTAAGGTTATACTTCTTCATGTCACAGGGCCGAATTGGCATTTTCAGAGAAAACTTAACATTTCTATCTTTCTGATAAGGAAGTGGTACCATGACCAAGGCCCTTTTAGAGAAGTTTTTCATAAACAACAATACAGGTGAAGGAAATGCCCTGTGGCCATTGCTTTTGTCCAGGCTCATCGTTCATTTATGTCACTGGCACAGTATTCATTTGCTAGGCATGGCCCAATTATTTGAAGTTAAGTCTGTGTTTACTAATCATAAGAAAATTATGTCGGCTTCAATAACATTTTATTTCTTCCCTGTGTATCTTCAGATCAGCTCAAATCCCATGAGTATCTGTGATGACTAGGCCACTATTAAGACCTAATGAAATACTTACAAAATACAGTTGTTCTTTTATTGAATATGAATATATAAAAGCATTGCTTCTATAATCCTTCCCCCATTTCAATGTTCCTGATATACTTGTTTTATGTCTAGTTAAACTGGAGGATAACTTATCCCGAGTATTAAAGAAACCACTTTGCAAACAAGGTTTTTTTCTGATGCAATGCTTTGTGTTTTATTTTACTGTTGTCTACTTTGAAGTTTGCTTTCCTGTAAATACTTGAATAAATCATTTATAACTAAGATAAGTGGCAAGAATTCCTTTTGAGATATGTGTTTACTATCTGAGATGTCCTTATTACTTAGGATCATTTCCTCTCTATTTTCATGCTTAGGAATAAAGATCTGATAGATGCAGAATTCCAGGAAATATAAATGTTGTTTTCATCCTAGGCTCCTCCTATTTCAATTTCATAATGTGACTTTTGGGGAGCTAAATAGAATGTCTTACTAGATTATCAGAGTCTGCTTTGAGTAGCCCTATCTCAGAGGTGGAGTCCATGGCTTCTGAAAAATGTCACTGTGTATGGCTCTAAGTGGAACCTCAGAACCAAACTTTTAAAGGTTACCTTCATATGGAGATAATGGAGTGGGCAACTGGAAAGGCTAAGGTCTCAGCAGTGCCCCAAGTACTGCTGCTAATGTAAAGAATTCTGGAGTGCCTGAAGATTTGGGGTGGTTTCCTCCAAAGTTGCTGAAACTCTGCAAGGGAGAGAATTGTTCTAAGAGAATCATAAATATTTGCCATGCATAGCAAAAATTGAATAAGGAACACAAGTCCCTGTTCAAAAATGGACTCCCAGTTGATCTCACTGAAGACCCAGTATTTTTGTTCTATATTTATATGTATATCTGTGTAAGTATATGTCACATTATGCAGGTACCCATAGGAGCCAGGAGGGTATCAAGTGCCCTGAAGCTAGAGTTACAGGAGGTTGTGAGCTGCCCATTATGGGTGTTGGGAACTAAACTAGCCAACGTAAGAAGTTTTTAATGAGCATTTATTAATTAGCAAATGTTCCAAATTCATGAGTATGAATGAATGTGCATTTTTACAGGTCACCTCCAAACACTAACACATTCCGACTACTATCTCTAACTTTTCCTCGTGTTTTTTTTTTTTTTTTTTTTTTTTTTTTTTTTGAGATACTCTCACACTGCAGCAAGGGCTAACCTGGAACTTCTCAGACTAGCTTAAAACTCACACCAATTCTTCTATCTATATAACCCAGGTTGGCTTAAAACTCACATCAATCCTTCTACCTATGTAACCCAGGTTAGCTTAAAACTCACACCAATCCTTCTATCCTGAGCTTCTCCAGTGCTTAGGTTATAGCCTTGTGCTACCACATCTGGCTCTCTCTTCATTTTAAAGTAGATTTCTCAGTGAGGATTACTGCTGCCATCACCATTAATAATTGATTACAAACTCAGACAGCCATGTTATGGATACTCTTACCTTACAGCCAAGATATATTTCACATTGATAGTCCTATGTATCATGATCCAATGGTTATTTTATGAGCCTCATATGTGTATGTATCTTCCATGGAATTGGCTGTAAAGATCATTTGTGAGGGAATTCAATTTCATTTTTATACTTGTTATTTATTGAAACCATTCTTCTTGGGGTTACAGCCTTGACTTGCACTGTGTCTGAAGTTTACATCTGCTGATTATCTTGAGCTGACCATGTTATGCAAGCATTTGACAAAGAATGCAGTTCACTCTTCAGTCAGGAGGTGTAATTTTAATAATTTGTTCATAAGCAAGTTTTAAGTAAAATATTATGCATTTCTCCGTGGAGAATGTGTTGAGTAGGAGCTCTTCTGATTTTGGCAGATAAATATTTACTATATGCTGATGCTGGGGGGGGCACATAGTTATAATTGCCAATGGTTTAGAGATTTTGGAAGGCTGATATGATATGTGAGATCCAGTGATATATTTATTTAGGACCCCTCCTATCACTGAAAAATGTATGAATGAGTGAGATTCTTATAAATGAGGGACATTCTTCCAAATGTACTAATAATTATTTCTCACATTTAGTAGTGAAATATCCCAATGTATGCTTATTTTCCTCTATTAAGAATTCAGAATTTCCCCCACTGTAGTCCAGTGAGTAATATGTAATCTTAGGTTCCTGAGAAATTTTAAGTGGATCTTTTCTACATATTATTCTTTTATTTACATTTTGGTCATTTATTGAATAATAAGAACATCAATAACTTTTTATTAAGTCACCAAAAGGAGGTATTTTGGTTTTCTTGCACTTTGTAGCACTCTTTGTCCTATATATTATCTGTCCATTTCATCTCCTTACCAAAGGAGGACACCTCCATGTAACTGCTTCGCACTATCAGTAGCAAGACTATAATTCTCAATGTCATTCCACACAGATAGCAATAGAATCACATAGTAAGGCCACAAGAATAAATAAGTTTTGTATTTTAAAAAATCACCTGGAAATTGCTTTATCAAATCAAATCAACCATCCTGAGTTTATTGTGAGCATATTCCTCTACCCACGAGAAATCATATAAAATAACAATTAATTTTCATACACTCTAGGTCATCAATTAGAAACTGGTATGAAATGTTAGTTTCATGTGGTCTGTGCTCTTTTGAAATCAAGTCTCTTTTCCTCTGCCTTGAAAACCTTAGCTTGGTGATAAATCTCATTAATTATTTACATCGAGTCTCTCTTGCGGTGTTTCTGCTATAGACACCTAAGTCTCCTTGTTATGCCTCCTGTCAGTAGTCCGACTTAAAATGCTGCAAAATATAATTTAGCTTCTTCTAAAATCACTTAAAGTTTCATTGGATTAAATATACTATGAGAAGTACTTGGCTAGACCAAGCAGGTTATGAATGTAAAATAACATGTGAAGATGGTATAATTAACCTAATTAGTTTTTTTAATCTCACTTCATTTTTGAAGGCATATTTAATTAATATGACAGTAGATTAGTTAGTCCCTAATTGCATCTGAACTTTGCTCAAGGCTGGCCATTGTGTTGACTCATTTTAAAATCTTATTGCCACCTCCTAATTTGTTCTCACTGGGATTCTTTTCTTAATAATTTAGGAGCTACCAGGGAAGGGATAATAGATGATAAAAGCTAAGGCTCCATCCATTAGACTGTAGATAAAACCTCCTGTAATTCTGCTGACCACTGGAGTCAGGTACTTAATCACTCCATTTGGTAGGGAAGAATGATGTAGGTGGATTCCATGATTCCGCGTTGGTTAGAAAGGGAGTGAAGAGTTGAGTATCAGTTAATAAGCTGCAACATAAACAGGTTTTAATCACTACCGTTTGTCTACATTTTTAAAATTAGACTCCTAAGCAAGGATTCTTTGCTCCAGCTGTTGACTTCCCCATCTGTTCCTCAAAAGACAAAAAAGTGACCTTTAGACAATTTCAAATTCAACCATGCCACTCCCTTCTTAAGACTCTTATTTGGCTTTCTCTTCTTTTCTGGGGCAAATTTCAAACTCCTTGAGATTGAGCACATTCTTTCATATGGTTTGTATTCTGCCATTGGAGATGCACGTCCTGCTCTGGTTCACACAGTTCTACATCTGAAGCTAGCTGACTCTCAGACTCACCTCCTGCACCAGTTCTCATACTGTGTACTCCTGTTCTAAGTAATTTTTTTCTTTCCGGAAGCCATCTTCCTTTTCAGTTTTGAATGGATATCTAATAGTTACCCTTCCCAAATAGACTCTCTTCTATCCTCCTTCCCTTACTAAATCCTGATTTTTTTTTTCATTCAGTAAATTCAATATCAGATTTCAGTCTCTTCCAGAGGCCTCCTGAGAGGCACCACTTTGGTCTTTCCTCTGCAGCCCAGAAGCACCTGGTCCATTGCTCATGCATAGTTTTACTCTCGGTTTACTTACACTTCTGCTTCCAATAGACTGCCAACATTTTAAATAACAATGATGGTTTCATTCATCACTGAACTCTAGGTTTCCCAATCTTCCCTGGGATACATATACTGGATCATTCTAAAGCAAAGGCTCATTCAATCTGTGAATGACAAGCTCTGTCTTCAAACCAAGGTTCTGACAACACCTTACCACATCACCTTTGGTATACTCAAATAACTGGAAGATGTGGTGGTTTTCTTAGTTTACATTCTGTTGCTGTAATAAGCACCATGACCCAAAGCAACTTGGGAAGAAAAGGTTTATGTCAGCTTACGATTTGTAGTTGATCATGAAAGGATTACAAACAGGAGGTCAAGGCAGGAATCCGGAGGCAGAAATTGAAAGAGGGGCAATGGAGGAGTGATGCTTACTGGCTTGCTTCTTCTAGATTGTTCAGTTTGCTTTATTATACACTCCAGGACAACACACAATAAGCTGGCCCTCCCACATCAGTCATAACAGAGAAAAATGCTCAATGGTCTTTCCTACAGGTCTATCTTATGGAAGCACTTTCTCATTTGAGGTTCCTTCATCTTAAATGGCTTTACCTTGTATTAAGTTTGGAAAAAAGTAACCAACTCATTGGTTATCCTCAGGTGTAACAAGAGAGATCCTAGTCTCGGTGGGGATTATAACTGCTCAGGGAAGTCTAAAAGGCCCTTGAGCATCTAAAAATAGATGTGGGGAGCCTGGATGGCCGTACTGTATGGTTACACATGTCTGTTTCTTTATTCATGTTTATATTTTTGAGAGAATGATAGGGGAGAATAAACTGAAACTTATAAAACTTCCCTTCTTTACTCTTTTTCCTGAATTTCCTAAAACATTTTTGCTATTGAAGTATACAAGGGTTGTCACAGTTTCTAAAGCTTTATAGCTCTGTCATTCCCAGTGTAGATGAGAGAGTATTCCCTTACTATCAGAACAGCAGCAATTTCAGATCAAAGCTCACTAATCAAATTGATTAGCTGCCCCTGAAAATAACTTTCTGGAAAAGAACACATTCCCTTTTTTAAACTATTTTTGGCATTATCTATTTTTCAGTATTGGGTAGAGTGAAATTTTATTGCTTAGGGATGTTCACTTCACTTGGGAAAGCAAACTTGAGAAAAAGACAACTAGGGACTGTCTTTATTGAAGAAAAATGGAAGGATAAAACTGTTAAGAAAAAATGGCTTTAACTGTCTTCTATAGCAGAAAGGCAAGTTAAATAATTGGGGATAGGCTGTACTATCCATAATCAAATAGACCTCAGCCTCTGAAGATTATTATATCAGGTCCTAATCTTAGCAGGTAGAGATATACTAGAGGCTTGATTCTAAGTGAAGCTTCTGCAAGCACCAGCTTGTACCCTTTTCAACCGGGTAAAGTAGCTATTGAGAAAGGAGACTATAGACATTAGAAAGCTCAGTGGGTTGATAACTTGCTCTAGTTCTTCACTTGATGACTTGCAGGGTGGGGTGGAAAGGAATAACTTTGCTTCTTTGAGTCTCTATTTCATAACAAAAGAAGCACACTACTAGCTATTGCCCATATAACTTAGTTCTGAACTTACCTGATCCTAAAGTCTTAGTTTTTATACACTTGGAAACCATTTTATCTGATCTTGGTCAAACTGAACACTCCCCAAACTGAAAGAAAGAAACAGAAGTAAGTAGAAAACATGAAGAAGGAAAGGGGGATATGGAGGAAGAGAGCTTGGGAGAAAGAGAGGGAAAGGGGGCAAGAGGCAGAAGGAAAAATACAGTTAGGGAAGGGAAAGTTTTAAAAACTACAGCTTTGGAGAATTTTCAGATTGCCAACCCTTACAATAAAGCAGCTATTTCTACTAATATAAATGGTGACTACTGTCTTTCTATCATGCACAAATAAGCTTAGTTCATTAGTGGCAAAATTATCATTCAAGTATATGAGAAATAGAGTTGTCTTCTGATAAGAATAAAATTTGAAAGATCTATTCTAAGGTGTACTTATTATATGTGCTTTCATTTGTTTTTTATAAATATTATAAAATACTTATCATAAAATTATAATATAACACTTCGTGTGATATACTTTTTTTTAAAGACAATAGATGTTGCTGACAAGCATGAAATAAACCTAAATATTCAGTTATATTGACCTTTAATTTTAAATGTGACTCTTTGTATATCTCACATGTATCATATGAATAGATTTTCTTTTCTTTCATCTTCTCTCTCTCCTCCACCAGATATACTGTCCATTTACAATCAGTCCTACTTCCTTTCTGATTCTTCCATAAACCCCCTTCTTTTGCCCCTCTCCTTTCCCTATATAATCGTTAGCCACTGTAGCTCTTAAGATGAGAATTCTATCATTTCTATGGTATTACAGATAGGAGATCCTTCAAGTATGGGCAGCTAAATGTAACTTCATGTGGCCCATGGTACACACTAGAGTTTTGTGCTGATGGGTCTTTTTCCCTGGCACAGGCCCTCATATGAATATTTCTGTTCAGTTGATGCTGCCATGTCTCCATAAATTTTGAGTAGTGGGGGAAAAGGGCTTGGAGCTTTGACTTGCTCCAGAGGACCTGGAAAATACTTGTGAAGCTGTTTATGAGTTATGTGCTTTACCGTCGCAGGCAGTTGGAATTTAAGTCCTACCCTTCAACTGACTGTGTGACATGAGCAAGACACATGTGTGTCTTGAACCTTAGAGATCTCACAGAAGGAAAAGATAAGAAGTACATGTAGGTGCTTCGCCTGTGCTGTGTGAAGGACATTTTTTTCTTTCCTGCAGAAATATGAAGAACGTGCTGTGGGTCCACCTAAGTGACCAGTGTAGAACTATAACCTCTCAATGTGTAACTGTAACCTTGGGCCATGTAGAAGTCTCAGCTTTTGATGGAGAGTCCATGAACACAGGTTTCAACAAAGATTCTGGGTGATGTTAAGGGGTTACAATGCTTTAGAAACTGCCTGAAAGGCTTTTGCCCAACTGTAAAATAAAAACCAATGAGAAATTGATTTGAATATGTGGTTTCCAGTTTCTGACCATGCATTCCTTTTGTTCTCTCCATGTTTCCTTGTGTTCTGTACATTTGCACTGAAAGAAATGTATCCCAATGCAGACATACTTGGAGCATTAAAAACTCTTGCTTCTTAATTTCTTAATGTTTGAATATAAATTATCAAGGCCAACCCTGCAGGTTTGTATGGGCATTACTTTAATCATCTCCAACAATATGAGATAATTTGAAAGCTGAGAGTATTAACAAAATAAAGAGATGTTCATGTCCAAACTATGTAAATGTTTAAAGGAATTTTTACCAAAATACATAGAGTCCTGGCCAACTTGTGATTACAGAAAAGAGCTAATCTTGACAAAGTCAAAGTCTTGAAAGAGGAAGACAAAGTCAAAAATGTTCTCTGAATAGGAAGGTTTTGTGATCTAATGAGGATCTTTCTGAGTTTGAAAAGCTTATTTTTATTCATTTATTCCTAGTTCAAGAAGCACCATTGTATCTGCATGACTCCCAGGGTGATTCTAGTAAGGTCTGTGCTGGCCAGAGCCGCATGGCTCATTCCACCCTACAGGGCATGTGTGTGGCGCACACCAAACACAAAACCGACCTTGCTAACTGCTTGGTAAAATGCACATGTAGGCTCAATTGAATTAGTTATACAAATTATTAGTGGTTAATGCAAATGGATTAGTGTGTGTGTGTGTGTGTGTGTGTGTGTGTGTGTTGGTTTGTTTGTTTTAAAGCAAGCACTATTGCTATTTGAAACAACAACTAAGTGAGCCAGAAAAGAACCAGTAAAGAAAGCCACAGTGATGGAGTAGTTTCTTAAGCTGCCCTCTAGACAAGCAGATAGATAAGAATCTTGACACTTCAGAGTCAGATTTCTGACTGATCAATGAAGTGAAGGTGCAAAGAGAGCAGAGGAACACAGAGAATGGGAAAATCCCACATATACACAAGGGATATGCCCTCTGTCTGCTCTAACAGGCAACAGCATTACCAACAAGGACAGAGAAGCAAACTGGCTCCATTGATTTTCCCCTGGCTCTTCCTATCCCTTACTAATGTACCAGAGGATGTAAATAATGCATACAGCAGATTGCATTAGAGACAATTGTCTCCTTATTGCATGCATAAGTCAAAAGGCATGATTAGTGCATTAGAGACAGAGACTCCATTCCAGATTGCATAGTCTCTTTTGCCGAAGCAACCAAACAAGACTTTATCTTTGTAGTTTGCCTCATGGAATACCTTCTTTGTACCATAAAATTTAAAGAGGTAGTTTATGGAACAAACAAATGCTTACTGGGCGAAACTATCACTAAATAGAGAAAACATACAAAGTTGTAATGGCCGAATATTGCACTGTTCTTTGTGATGCAATGAGAAATATAACTGCTATCTCTTTTTAAGTGCAGAGAAGGCAGATAAGCTAATGTTCCATGCCCTCTGCGATTGCCTCTGTTGTATCTTCTATTGCTTGATCACGCATTTATATATGACCTACTGGATGTTTAATCACGGACATCTTTTTTAAGTATTTAATCAGTATGTATTGATTATACTTAATAATAGGTTTCATTGTGGCATTTTCATACATACATCTAAGGTACATTTCCCATATTCATTTCCTGCTAACTTCTTGCCCTTTCTCCTTTCATCTTCTCTTCTAGTCCCTGTCAACTTTTAAATCTTTTTTTTTTTTTTTTTAATGTGACCCAGTGAGTTTTCTTAGGGAGGCTTCTATAAACATGGGTGAGAGAGTTTTTACAGGATCAGGAACATCTCACTTGTGGCTACACTGCTAAGAAACATGTCTCTTCCCCAGCAACTATCAACAGATGCAGCAGAGGCAGCCATCTCTGTGAGTTCAAGGTCAGCCTAGACTACACAGTGATTTCCAAGTCATCCAAGGGTTACATTCCTCTAGTAGAATCATCATCAGTCGCATACCTTGGCTTTCTCAGAACAGAGGAATTGCTGAGGCCACTGCCCCCTATCTCATGTGCTTCTCCAGGATCTTGTCTCTGACAGCCTCCTATGGGGTGCTCAGTGTGTTTACTCTAGTATGTGCCTTGTGTTTTCCCATCCCCTCTAAGTGGAGTCTGTTTAATAGCAGAGAGCACCAGATGACTTTTCAGGTACGGGGATTTGATGGGAGCTATAAATAGGAAGCTTATAGCCTAGACATCCAGTAAAGACTAAGCTAGTTTCTATTCAATGTAAGAAAAAACAAACTACAGATTAAAGAGGAACATGCTCCTTTTTAAAAAATCTCTGTTCTTGCTGGGCATGGTGGCTCATCCCTTTAACTCCAGCACTTAGTGGGCAGAGGCAGCCATCTCTGAGTTCAAGGCCAGACTAGACTATACAGTGATTTCCAAGTCACCCAAAGGTTACATGGTTTCCTCCCTCAAAAACAAAACAAAATCAGTGAACAAACAAAAAGTCACAACAATAACAATAAACCTTTTCTCTATTCTTTATTCATTTTGTCACTTTAACAGACCTTCCTCCTTACTTGATAGAGTAGTTCTGCATTTTTTAAAAGACAAACTTTTAATCTTAAAATAGTTGTAGATATTGCAAAGGAGTCACAGAGGCTTCTCCTAAGCCCCAAGTCAAGCTTTTCTTGATGTTAATGTACAATACCACTATATATGATAAAATATTATGCTACTATGTCAAGGTTACAATAAGTGAACCAATCTCTATATGTTGTTGTCATCAGAAGTCCAGTTATGACATTTAAATATATTATATATGCATATTAAACTAAAAAGATATATTCTCAATGTAATTAAATATTTGTTTGTTAAGAATTTTGAATAAAGACCAGTTAGAATGTGTATGCAATAAGAATTACATTCCCTGTCAATTCACATGAGTTTTTCTGTGGCAGGAGAGATGGCACACAGTTAAGAGCATATGCTGCTCTTTCAGAGGACCTGATTTTAAGTACCAGGACCCACATGGTAGTTCCACAACCATCTGCAATTCCAGTTCCGGAGGTTCTAACTCTGGAACTCTGTGGGCATCATGTGTGGATGGGTGCACACACCCATGGGCAGGTAAAACATTCATCCACATAAAATCAATACAATTAACGCACCTTCTGATTTGATTTTTGAAAAAGTTAACCTTATCCTGCCGGTCAATTATCTCAGTAGTACCTACTTTACTGAGGACTTACTATAGGTCAGATGATTTAAAAGACTCTTGGCCCACATTGTCTTTTGTACTATCCATGACTTACAGAGTCTAAACCTACATTCTACATGTGAGAACTGAACTCAGTGAAACAAATTTCTATAATTACATGGCCTGGAAATGATAGATATAAATGAAGGGGAAAGAAAGGAAGGGGAGAGAGGACCAGGAAGAGAAAGGGGAGAAACGGCAGAGGAAGGGAGGAATGAAGGAAGGGAAGAAAGAGGAGAAGAACTGATGAAGAAAGAAATCTAAGAAAAATAAATACCCAAATCATAATTTTATAAACCTTCATGTTTGCAACAGAAGATTTTGCATTTGAATTCCGATCTTGATTAGTAAAATGAAGTGTTTTGTTATCTTTGAATTATGTAAATAAGGATGATTGGTTTAAGTTGGCAATTTAGTCAGCCTGGTTACTTTTTAAGTAGTTTCACCTGCAGATTTATCAAAGAAGTAATAAAGACCTATTTTACTATCGAAAACTGTTATAAAGAGTAAAAAAATACTGATGAGCATTACAAAGAATGGTCCCATTTTTTTCCTAAGAGATATAGAGCACAGTTATTTGTAATGCTACAATAGTGTTAAGATTTTTAAAATTAGTTCAAACTTAATGACCTATATTAAGTGCCTGAAAATGAATTGTGTATTCTTATCTTTCTACACTGGTCTGTACTGGTGAGTTTCTGCTGACCAAGATTCCTAAGAAAGAATAGTAGAGTCTCTGTTGTTTTCAGGGTGTGTGTGTGTGTGTGTGTGTGTGTGTGTGTGTGTGTGTGTGTGTGTGCATGTGTGTGGCAGGGGTGGGGATATAAGGTAAGGACAATATTCTCTGGGACATGTCCTAAGCTCCTAACCCTGAATTTCTTTTTTGAATGACAAATGACAAAATAAATACAATTGAGAGCATCATCTGGAAATGTATCACTGCTGTTTGATGACAGTCATTTTTCTGTCTGATTGTCATAGCAGAAGTCTCTTAAATACTGGAACTCTGACAGGCTCCTGTTGCCCAATTTTTGAAAGTAAAAGGAACAACTTGGACTTAGCAAGGTCACTTTTATTTTTTTATTTTCTCTGAGTCTTTTACGGATTAAACCCAGGACCTCTTACATGCTGGTCTGTCACACTGCCCCTTAGCTGCATTCCCCCAGGGGTGAGGTTACCTTTCATGTGAGCATTATAATTGGTATAAAACCATCAGAGAATGCTTTTTGTTAGAACCACATATTAGTTTAGAAGTAAGTTTCAAGATGAAAAAACACACTAAGGTTTATTCTGCAGGTGTTTCTCCACTGCTTTTGGATTCAGAGTAACTCACATCATGTGACCTGAGACTTCCTTTTGCATCCTGAACGCACAGTGGCCTTAAGGTTTGGTGAACACAGACGTGGCACCAGAAGAACGAGTTCCTTTGTCTGTTGGTGTTCTTCTTTCCATGACCAAACTGTAAAAACACCAATGTGGTATTAATATTTGTACGTTGGTGGTGAGAGGAGAGGAATCACAAGGTTAAATCTTTTCTTTCAAATAGCATTTAAAGGGTGGGGGTGATCTCAAATGTCACACCATGGACGCTCAGTGTGGCTTGTCTACTGTTTGTGTTATGGCCACCGAAATGAAGGTCCCCCAGGAAAGAGAGCCAAGCTTGTTTCTTCCACACCATCTCCTGAGGACTCTCTTATATTTACTCATGGAAACAAACATCTATGTGACAAGTGTCTTGAATGTGAACCAACTTCTAGTAACTGACCACCTTGCATTTAAATAACTGGTTTATGGGACCTTAAGACCAATTGATCATTAGTGAAGTCTCCCTAAGAGAATCAAGTTTACTCATTTTTCTGGGAAAACTAGTATCAATCTTATTTTGATTTCATCATAGTCTCTTGTACTCATGGGGCATCCATTAATAATTTGTTGCATTAAAAATGTGAGACATTTTTAAATATATTCAGGGTTCAAATAAAGAACGGACTACAAAAATGAAAGCAAAAGTGTCTTACACACCATTTGTACACACCTACTTACACACCAGTAGCACACTCAGTTGCATACCAGTTGCACACACAACAGTTACACACAATCACACACATACACCAGTTGCACACACTCACTTGTATCCACTTGCACACACTCACACACCAGTTGAAAAGCTAGGCAACAGACAAAATAGGAAAACAAAAGGGCCTAGAGCTTTGGGACAATTCCCTTTTTTTAACTATTATATTATTTACATTCCCCACAGTTTCTCATCCCATTCCTCTTCCCCTTGCCTCCAAGAGGGTGCTCCTCCCCCACCAGACTTTCCCCTTCCCTGGGGGCTCAGGTCTTTCCAGGATTAAGCACATCTTCTCCTACTGAGGCCAGACCAGAAAAATCTCTGATCTGTATGTGTCTGCGGGCCTCAGACTTGCCTGTGTATGCTCCTGGTTGGTGGCTCATTTTCTGAGAGTTCCCTGGGGTCTGGGGCAATTCTTAGTGAAGTCAACGTGGCTGCTGGCCTTTTCTTTCCTAAATTGCTATACCAAGAGAACCAGTGGTGGGTTTTTGTTGATGATGTTAGTTTTGTTGTTTGTTTTCTGAATAAAACAAGAAGTGATTAAGCACACCCCCAAAAGCAATTCTGAAGATGCCCATGCACAACTGGACTTTATTCCAACCCCCACATGATTGGCCTTAGAGTTAGAAGCATGAAATTTAATTATCCTGTTTGATTTAAATGGATGATACTCACCAGCAATTTAAATATTAAAGTACATATGAACTTAGACTCCAATATATCCAATGTGTGAACTAACTGTAACTATCCTATCTAGCAGGTCATGTGTTCATGCAAATTCTTTGGAATAGACTTTGCTCAGACTAGAAGAAGGTAAACTTCATAGAACTTCTGGTCACTCAGACAGACATTTGCTTTTGTTTGATAACAAACACCTGAGATATAAAGGTAGCACATGTAGACCAGGATCTCCAGCTTTTATCAATAACAACTGGAAGTTCAGAGGATAATATTATTTACCCAACAAGGATGGGGTAAGGATCAACTGAGGGTGTCAGTGTTCTTGGGGTGGGTGGTTTCATTGAGTTCTGACATCATAATGTGTGTGAAAAAATAGAAAAATGAAAAAACAAAGTATATAGAAGCATCCCTCCCCCAAAAATACTTTGGAAACATTTTTAAATTTATATTAAAAACAATTAACGTACTGACATTGCTATTGTACTTAAATACTGCTTAGGTGCTAATTTAGAAAGTATAATCTCTGAATCTAGAGGCAGGAGAATCAACAAATACTAGAAACTCAGATGTCTACGAAGAGATTTGACAGTTTGATTCATGGCATGTCAACAGTAGACCAGAATGGAGATCATCAGGCCCCAGAACCCTAGAGCTGTAGTCACAGGTGCCCAACAAGAGCTAAGGTCCCCACAGTGTTCCCTTAGGTTCCTCCTGTTTTGTTAATTCATTTGTGTCTTTACTGAGCAAACATTTTGAGTGTCTATATGCTCCTTACACAACTTTAGATATTGGCAGTCAAGCTGTGAGGGAAACCTAAACAACATAATGATATTGTAGAGCTAGTGTTTACATGCTGAGTTGAATTTTGTTTTATATATATATATATATATATATGTATATATATATACACACACACACACACATATATATATACATATATATATATCATATGATACACACACACACACACACATATATATATATATATATATATATATATATATATATATATACACTAAAGTAATAATAATAGCAACAACAGTTCCTAGTGACAGGATAGCAGCAAAGTATTTTCAGAGTCCTTTGCAGAATTGTTATCTGCACAGAGAATTGCATTATCAAGAGCTAGCTATAGGTGTATAAACAATGCTGACAGACAAAATAGGAGATAAATCTTCTGGTTAAGGATCCCAGAAGGGCTAGAGAGGTAGAGGAGGCAGCAGAGTCGGGCCAAGAATACCTCAGTGAGGCTGGACATGTAGAAGGACACTACAAGTAATCTGAAGAAAGAAGTTCCTGAATTAGCATCAACTTAATTTTAAAACGTTCTCTGTTCATGCTGAAATTGGCCATCCTGCTCTATCTTTGAATACACATATTCATTTTTATTCTCAGCGCTCACACTGCTTCAGCAAAGCTAGGAGCCCTGGACCTCTCCCCACTAAGATGTCCCACCTTCCTGGATAACCTTCTCCGTCAGCATGGGCTTATTTCTAGCCAGTGCTCATACCGTTGGTGCGGTTTTGCACATCTGAGCATTTGGGAAGACCATACGGCCCAGTGGGGTTTTATTTCGCACAATGCATCTTCCTAAAGGACAAGCTGAGAACTTCACAGTGCAAGATTCAGGGAGATGTGGTAGAAAAGGCAATTAACTGGCTTCCTTTCTAAAACTGCCTTGGTGTCAGAGAACGTTTCCCATGAAACTTCTTCACGACTGGCAAACTCTAAGCCCTGGGGAAAAGGCGTTGAGGTGTTTTGTACTGAATTCTTGCTCTTTGCTTGTATACGGCATTATTGCCAGAGGATTTTCGACTCATCCATAGAAAAATGTCAGCATCTGCTAATGTAGAGAGGTCATGCCATTTAAACGGGGAGTTGAGTCGTATTCTGTCCTCATAAAAAAAAAATACTTCACTCAAGTTGGAAAATACACTTGAGGCCCTTATTTCTTAAAATTCCTCTTACAGATATTACCATAATTAACTGAACAAAATACCGGTTTTATCTGCAGTCTTTTCTGATTAGAATGTTGTATAGTACAAAGAATAGTGTGTGTGTGTGTGTGTGTGTGTGTGTGTGTGTGTGTGTGTGTGTGTGTTCCTTAGACTTGAACTCAGGGCTTTGCACATGCTAGGTAGCCTGTTCCATTGAGCTACATTCCCAGCACCTTTTAACTTTTCATTTTGATACAAGATCTCATTACTTTCCCATGCTTGCCTTAACTTCAAAATGTAGCCCAGGCTGGCCCCAACTTCAAATTGTCCCACCTCAGCCTTCTGTCCAAATAGCTGGGATCACGGATGTGCACCATTACCTCAGTTCTTCAATTTTACCAATGAGGGGTTAATGGCTTCATTATCCTTTATGAGGTATATGTAGAGCACAGACACACACAAAATAATAACTTCATTCCTTTCTCTATGCTGCTTCAAACATAAATTTAGATTTATAACTGTTGACTTTTCTATTTAAGTCAACTTTTCTATTAAGGAAACTTTTGCAAACGTTTTCTAATTTCCCTCTACCCTACACTGAGAAACCCACAGAAACCAATTTCCAGACCAGTGTGAAAATTTTTACAATAGCATTGCATGTTGGCTTCAGACTTGTTTCTCCACAGGCTGGAAAGTCAGGATTGTAAGATGTCCAGTGTGCAGGAAAAGACAGAGCCATTGGCCACCTAATTGTAATGATCAGGGGTGGTGTGGAATTACTATTATATAAGAAAGTGGTTGATAACAGGTAGAGAGGTGTTGGTGCCGGGTGTAGGGCTAAGAAAGTAACACTATATGCAGCCAAAGATCTCAATCACAAATGCACGAGAAAGACGTCATTATGCACGGAAGAGAAAACCCATGTCAAGAAATGTGTGGTAGCTTGCCCAGCACTCTGCTTCTAAGTGGATGAGCCAGATTTAATACTAAAGCAAAGCTTCAGAAACATACCCAAGCTGTGGTCTCATGAGGTTGGAAAAATTACATCTCTCTGCTTTTATTTTCTTGGCTGTTAAGTTTTTGACATTTGTGCTGCCCTGATTTGATTGTGTGAGCACTAAATGAAATAATGCATTCAAAGCACTAAGTGAAATATACACCAACACTGTTGGCACGCAGCAAGCTAGTGCTACACGATAGTACAGTCTATTTACACCACAACTCCCTTAAGTGGCAGCGTCTCATCTGAAGCTCCGGAATATTTGATGCCTCTTTGAATAATTTAAATATGGTGATGTAGAAACTAGTGCTTCAATACTGATCTACCTAAGCCAAGTGGCTATCCAGGATATAATTGCATTGCCCTACAGAAGAAAAAAACATGTGTATAATTTCTCAAAGCTGGCACAAATTATGCATTTAAACTATTTTGAATTTGACCTGGTGAAATATTTGATTCAGTCTTTCTTTTTTTTTTTTTTTTTTAATTCTTTAATCGTTTTTGTTTGTTTGTTGTTTTTTGTTTTTTTTACAGTCCAGTCTTTATCCCCTCCCGGTCCTTCCTCTAACTGTTCCTCCTCCCATCTCCAAGAGGATGTCCCATCCCTCAACCCTACCCCACCAGATCTCACCACTCCCTGGGGCCTCAAGTCTCTTGAGGGTGAGGTGCTTCTTCTCTCACTGAGGCCAGACCAGGCAGACCAGGCAGTCCTCTGCTGTATATGTGTTGGGGGCCTCATATCAGCTGGTGTATGCTGCCTGGTTTGTGGTTCAGTATCTGAGAGCTCTCGGGGGTTCCGGTTAGTTGAGACTGCTGGTCTTCCTATGGGGTTGCCCTCCTCCTCAGCTTCTTTCAGCTTTTCCCTAATTCAACCACAGGATCCCCAGCTTCTGTCCATTGGTTGGGTGTAAGTATCTGCCTCTGACTCTTTCAGCAGCTTGTTGGGCCTCTCAGAGGGCAGCCATGCTAAGCTCCTCTCTGTAAGCACACCATAGCATCAGTAATAGTGTCAGGCCTTGGAGATTCCCCTTGAGCTGGATCCCAGGTTGGGCCTGTCACTGGACCTCCTTTCCCTCAGGCTCTTCTCCATGTTTGTCCCAGAAGTTCTCTCAGACAGAAACTATTCTGGGTCAGAGTTTTTGACTGTGAGATGGCAACCCCATCCCTCCACTTGATGCCCTGTCTTTTTACTGGAGGTGAACTCTGTAAGTTCCCTCTCCCCCATTGTAGGGCATTTTATCTAAGGACCCTCCCTTTGAGTCCTGAGATTCTCTCATCTCCCAGGTCTCTGGTACATTCTAGAGGGTCCCCCCACCTCCTACCTCCCAAGGTTGTCTGTTTCCATTCTTTCTGCTGACCCTCAGAGCTTCAGTCCTGTCCCCCTCCCTTCCTGATCATGTTGTCCTTTTCCCCTCACTGTCCCCTTTCCTACCCAGGTCCACAGGGAGGGTGATTAAGTCTCTTTTAGAGGAATTTATAGACAAAAAGATCCATGATTTCTCTGGAAATGTACTAGTTTGATATCTGACACCTGTGTCAGAACAGATTGGGAGGAAACATCACTCCATTTAAAAAATCATCATACTGTCTCTGTCTTGTCTTAGCCAGGGTTTCTATTCCTGCACAAACATCATGACCAAGAAGCAAGTTGGGAAGGAAAGGGTCTATTCAGCTTACACTTCCACACTGCTGTTCATTACTAAAGGAAGTCAGGACTGGAACTCAAGCAGGTCAGGAAGCAGGAGCTGATGCAGAGGCCATGAAGGGATGTTACTTACTGGCTTGCTTCCTCTGGCTTGCTCAGCCTGCTTTCTTCTACCAGCCCAGGGATGGCACCACCCACAAGGGGCCCTCCCCCCCTTGATCATTAATTGAGAAAATGCCTTACAGCTGGATCTCATGGAGACATTTTCTCAACTGAAGCTCCTTTCTCTGTGATAACTCCAGGTTGTGTCAAGTTGACACATAAACTGGTCTACAGAGTGAGTTCCAGGACAGCCAGGGCTACACAGAGAAACCCTGTCGAAAAAAAAAAAAAAAAAGTTGACACATAAAACCAGCCAGTACACAGCTATTGATAAAATTACGAGAATTGCTATCTTTACTTTCATTTTTAGAAAACAGTCCATTTTAAGAATCCTGCATTGATTAAAAAAAAATGCTACATTTAACTTCAAGTGTGTTCCAACTTCATGGAATTAAAATACTAATACGTGTTCTCAACACTACTGTACGTTGTTCTGACAATCTACTTAGAGGCTGCTGGCAAAGGTGGGATCAGAACATCCAAGTGCTATGGGGGTTATAAAATGATACCAACATCTGATAAAAAAAAAAAAATGGGCTTGAGAGAAAGAGGGGAGGGGTGCTTCCTCTGAGGGTTTCATTCGATTTAGGAGAAATTGAAAGACATGGATGACAAGGATTAGGATTTTTTCCAAGTAAAAGAGTAGTATAGAGTCATTTGTGACTGTCATATTTGAACACACAAAACTAATTTTTTCAGAAAGTCAATTTGCTTTATGGATGGCCTCCGTTTCTTTTCTTTTGTACGTTTCTAGGTGAAGTCTATTCTTCTAAACTTTTCTGACAGCCCTTCCAACTGGAAATCCTCAGCTATGTCAGAAATCATTATTTCAACCACGACTGTGCTATGTGATATTGTGTATTTAGGTTGAGACTTTCCAGCAATGTGAAAGCTAAAATATTAAAGTGCTTTAAGGATCATTCTTGTGGGATCCTCAAGAGGAATCACATTTGAAGAGTAAGTGGCTTTCTGCACTTTACAGAATATTCTGGAGGGATCTACCACACAGAGAAGAATGGTGCCCTTGGGTCTCCTAGGTCTGGCCAGCCAGTTGGAGTCAGGGAATTACAAAGCATTTAATGCTAAAGGGTACCTTCCACCTCCTCAGGACAACTCTTTACACATGAAAAAGAGGAGCCATGAGCTAGAGTAAGAATTCTAGTTTCATGGAGGACTTCTGCAGCATCTTAGTCAGCTAGGGTTGTATTAGAAATGGGGTTGGTGGGGTGCTTGCTGTTCCTAAGGTATACTGAAACTTGGGTACAGCCCAATTGACTATATTTTACTTAGCCTTCCCATTGACTCTGATGAGAACTATAGCTTAAGAAAATTTGCACTGAGTTTTAATAACTGCAATGCCTAACTCAGAGGGTGTGTTCTTACCCGAAATGCTAAGCCTCTTTCTATCAGAGTCCTTCTTTTTATGATTGAAGGGAGCAAGAATCTACTGGGAATCCAACTGTGTCCTCATGCAACCAACCAATGAGAAATTATTCAAACTACAACTCAGAACACACCTTCACCTGACCCAAGAGTCTGAAGGTGAAGGTAGTACTCTCTCAGAGTGTAGGTAATTGTCTCACTTCTTATGCACACCCATTACGTGCCCAATCTTGTCTGATAATTGTCTCAAAACTCTGATTCTCCTAGAAGCTCTGAAATTCAGACTCATGCCTCTAGCCTCATAGTTTATAGAACACACTCTACCGGCTTGGTTAAAACAAGTTACCCCTATGCATCTTTACCTGTCCTGCTGATAAACAATTTCAAAGAGTGTCAAACATCCTTGAAAAAATATTCCCCTGCCCGGGAGATACCCAATACATCCTTAACTACTCTGTAATTTAATGCATATTGCTTTGAATTCTTGATGAGTATTTTGAAATGCTAAGAATGGAAGAAATAAGAATTAATACATATTGTATTTAATCACTAAAAGCAGATTGCTATTATTGAACTCTGAATAATATGTAAATTGTCCCTTTGATTGGCTTAAATTGGTTTACTTTGATTCATTATAATTCTCTCATAAAATTATTGTAATTGTCCCTTTGCAAACAAATCAGGTACACGTTTTTAATCAGTGAATGCCTGAAGATTCAACGAGAGATTCTGCTAGGAACAGAGGCTGATTTACCATCAAGCTAATAAAGCTTACACAGAGAGCACTTCTACAACCTGGACCCAATTTTGGCCTCATAAAAATCTGTCCCTAAACTTTGCCCAGGGAGCATTCTCTGTCAATAGATTGCTGTCCAAGCTGAATTGGGTAGAAGCTTTTCTGTTTATGCTCAGTGAACATTGAACCAGAATGAGTACCTGTGTCAGTTTTAGAATAGACAGAAACTGTTTCTGTGGAAGTGCCTTGACAGTTGCCAGTGGTTTGGGATTAACATTAGCCTGGGCTGTCAGTCACTGCTTTAGCATTTTAGATTTTCCATCTCTTGAATAGAGAAAGACAAGAAGCACTTAGCAGCTTTCCATAATATTAGGCAGTGGAACAGTGCAGTCACACTCTTATGTAAATTTCTAAATGCTTCCAAAAGAAAAACAGCACCTTTATTTTGGCCAATTCTGGCACCAGACATTAAAAACAAAACAAAACAAAACCAAGCAAACAAACAAAAACCCTGTTGAGTTTAAATTTGGGGGGAGGGGGTGGGAAGGATCTTGATTCAGAGCCGAAGTCGATGCCAAATACTACTGTCTCTGATTTGATTTGTTTGTGTGGCTTCTGTCTCTGAGGTCAGGAACAATAGCAAGATTTACATCTTCATTTTAGTAGAAGGATTTTATTTTATTTTTTTAACCACTGAAGGAGAAAAAAGACGCAGTTGTAAATATTACCTAATTTAAGTAGTCTTGGATGTTATAACTAATTTCAGAATTCCTGAGGGATATTTACATGATTACTATGGTCTTTTTGTTAGTGTTTTAAGAGCTGGTATGCTGAAAACAATGCTTCAAAATCAGTCTCCTCAGTGGAAAGGAAATTACACAGGAGAAGAAGCCACATAGATCTCTAAACAAGGGCAGCAACAGTGACACTCGGCATCCAACCAAATTCCACCATCTACATCCAGTTGGTTTATGGTTTCAGACCCACTGTCTCTTTTATGAATTTACTGTTTAGTTTTTATAGAGCACATGATAATCTTAACCTCAATTTTCTGAACTATGAAAATATCTAACCACTATCATATAATATCCTTTCTCTGAGAAGACACCATCCCTGGTCCCTTCTTACTCTCTTAGAGCTCAGAGGGACACTGCTTTTGATGGATGTAGTGGAAACCAGCTGCTTTTAAACATGAAAGAAGCAGTAGCAAAGGAACTTTGATGGGTGATTTGCTGAGACTTGTATTATTTTCACTTTTAACTGAAAACCAGAATACTTTCTCATTAAGTTATGAGATCAGTTTCATGAGACTGAGCTCACAAATCTCACAAAAGACTGATGTCCGCCACAAAAATTCAGAAGTTAATCAGGATCAAATCTATTATTATTTTTGTATTCTTTGAAAATGATTTCAACCTCTAATGACATAGCTGGCAAAATTTATATTCATTTAAAGTTAGAATTGCTTCCTCTTTTGCATGATAGTGTGAATAGAGTAGCGCATAGTTGTCACATGTGAAATTATTTTTACACATAAGATGTTGCTGTAGAAGGAAGAACAAAGCAGGTTGCTAAACAGAAAGCCCTTGTGTCAGGTGACCGTTCATGAAGTCAGATCTGCTTTATCTGAAAGAAGACTGAAAAGAGTCCATAATAGGTGTAATATGCAGAGGTGATAAAATGTGAGAATTCATCAAATTCTGCTGCCACTGAGGTGTTTGCTATGTGAGCTTTGCATCAACCTGTCCTCCTCTTTCTTGCCTCTCCCAGTGGAGACACTCTATCAAAACCACAGACTCTCCAAGTCTCCTTTTACCCTGAACATGGAATTCTTTCTGAAAGGAAAAGTATTGGCTCAAGAATGCCAAGATCAGTTCTCAGCACAAAGGAGATGTCTCTGCCCCAGAGGGATAAAGAGCACGGAAAGGAGACAAAGGCAGGAGATAGAGGATGGAGGAGAAGGGGAAGGGAACGAGGTGGAGGGGAAAGAGGTATTTGTCCCAGAGGGGACCTGGACAAAGCACTGCCTCTGGTGAGGCAGGAGACAGATGTGACATATAGGAAAATGGTGGTGTATAAAGCTTAAGGGGAAACCCCGTGTTCGGATGAGGGTTTCGTTTTAACTGGGCATGTTAATTAGGTGAGCCAAAGGGGGGTTTTGATTGACGGACTTCCACACTTTGATAGCTGGACCTTGGTAGTTAGCCCCAGGAGGAGGAAGTGGCCAGATAAGGGAATCTTGAGTGACTAGCTTTAGGAATGTAATCTAACGGTCTTTAGCAAGGCAGAGGGAGTCAGGGAGAAGGGCAAGGCCTGCCAGAGCCATGCTTATCTCACTCAAGCTGGTATGAGTCCCTTCATCTTCCACAGTAGACCTACCCATCTGTGCTTGACTTTTTTCATATTTACCATTTTCTACTGCACCCAGGCTAACAGTTACTACTCTCTTAATTCAGCCTTTATTTGTTAAGTGGAGAAATTAGAAAGGAAAATTAGTCAAATAGGACCAAACCTTAATGGCCCCTTAAAACTCCTTCAGAGTTTCCCTCTGTTTAGACTACATCCAGAAGAGGATGTGTGAGTCAGCTGTCTGTCTGTCCACCCCCCCCCCATACACACCTAGCGCTCTCTTAGCTAAGTTTTGCTTCTCCATAATAAAGCGCTTCCTTTCTGTTCCATACCTTGGGCATTTAAGAAATATTTCTATTACTGCAATTATTGAGACCATCTCAGCAGCACTATGCAACCGTTCATTTTTGTTTTTAATTATCTTGGTTTCAAAGAATCTTCCTTAACTGTCAGTTGTAGACTATTCTGTACTCAAACCCAAGTTACTCTTCAATATATAATTTTATAAACTTTATTAATAAATGGAAATTGTGTCTTTCTTCCTACTAACTTGTCTGCTTTAATTAGTAACACTTGTCCAATAGAGTTTGAAAAAATAAATTTGGGGACAGATTTTGTCAGCACTGTTTAGGGTACATTTACAGCATCCTGATGATTCTCAATACCTATTTGGCATTGAATCTCTTGTGAAAGTTACCAAGAGATGTTAATGCATTAATATAATTGGTGTGTCTGTCTGTCTGTCTGTCTGACTGTGTGTCTGTCTGTGTTATGTTTCTTTAATAGCTGTTTTAATTGTGATGGTGAGGGCAAATTTGATCTTTAGTGATGGCATTGGGAAACTATTATGTGATAAACATGGACCAGATCAAAAAGAAATGCAGATTGAACCGGAAAATGAATTTGGGTTGATACATTTGGCTTTACCAGTAATAAGAAATGGTGCAAAGAGAATGTCATGTGTCCTGGGCTTCAGTGGCTTATAGTTCCATGAACAAATGTCAAGATAATTTTAAAATAATTCCTGGAAATATGCTAACTGCAGCAGAAAATCATTTTAATGTGGGTAAGATGAATTCTTCACCAGGTTACTTTAAGGTTTACCTGCATGATATACTGGAGAATAGACGCACGGAATTCTGCAGCGAAATTTTCCTGCTTCGTGGATTAACTCACATTATGTAATGACATGGCATATTGTGTAACATTTACAGAAGCTTTCTTCCACTATTTTGTTTGAGACAAGAATCTTGTTTAGTTAAGACTTTGAAAAATCTCTTGATGGATTCTAAATTATAGGCAGACTAGGACCTAGAATTCCTGAGAGTATGTCCCGTCCCTAACACTAGAGCTTAGTGGGACATTTGTAGTTAAATTACTTCCACTTACTTTAAAAAAACAAACTCTAAAGTACATTTCCAGGTATTTGGGGAGAATTAATTAGTTCCTATTAATTAATTTGTTTCCGTTATGGCTTTAATAACTCTGTTTTACCTCCGGTAATTCACTGTAATGGTGTGGAACTCATTTGCCTAGTGTAATACAATAGCCTATTGTGTGAATGGAGTTCTTCTGTGATGTCAGTCAATTAACTAAGGTGATTTTTAAAGGCCTACCTAGTAAGCCACATTGTGCCAAGGCCTAGTAGGTACTCCCAAGAGTGATCAACTAGATCTCTCAATTCACAACTTTTAAATATGCATGGGAAGAAAAGATCAACTTAGAACTATCAAAAGTGAATATAATATGCAATTAAGATTCTGTAATAACTAATCTGAATAGAAAGTTATAGGGGCTGGGCAGTGGTGGCGCATGCCTTTAATCCCAGCACTTGGGAGGCAGAGGTAGGTGGGTTTCTGAGTTGGAGGCCAGCCTGGTCTACAGAGTGAGTTCCAGGGCAGCCAGGGCTACACAGAGAAGCCCTGTCTCGAAAAAACCAAAAAAAAAAAAAAAAAAAAAAGAAAGTTATAGGGACTGTCCTATGAAAGCTAGGAGCAAACTCGGCAAAGGCTCATTCTCATAGCGTTTATCCCATTTAGTTAGACGACCCTTTGATGTTTAACATCTTTCAGAATACCTACTTTTAGTTATTAGCATTTATGTAGTGCTTAGAGGGAAAGAAAAAAGAGAGACGAAAAGGATAAATTGCTTGGAAGTGCCTACTAAACTGCTGTGTCTGTATCCATATGTTTCTATTTAATCCTAATGGTTATCCTTCGAAATGGACTTACCTGCTTTGATAATTGAGAAATCTCGACTTGGAGGAGGAAAGAGCTTGCAGCAAATGGCTCATTAGGAAATGCTTGAGACAAACTCTTCTCCCTCCACCCAGGTTTCTCTGCAGGGCCATATAGTTACTAGTGTTGTACAGTTTTGAAGTCTCTAATAGCAAAAGAGATTAATATAAGAGTTAAGAAAAAATTTGGTTAGCTCTCACTAGTTTCTTTTATTTGTGGTTTACTCCACTGAGCTTAAAATCAGTCAAAGGCATGATAATTGCTCAGCCATCTTCAGAGACGCTTCCTCCTGCAGCAGAGGGGAACAAATACAGACATTATGCAAAGAACAGTCAAGCTGTAAATAGGATGTCACCATCAAAACTCCCCCTCCGGGGATCAGGAAACCTCTCAGAAGGAGGAGGCAAAGAGAGCATAAGGGCCAGATGGGGTGGACGGCACCAAGGATACAAGACCCTATAAACCAACATGATCGGCACTCATACGAACTCACAGACACCAAGGCAGCACGCACACAGCCTGCATGGGTCTGCACCAAGTCTTCTGTATGTGTATTGTGGCGGCCAGTTTAGTGTTTCAATGGGATTCCTGAGGGTGGTGAAAAAAAGCAAGTCTCTGCTTCTTGTGCCTTGTCTGGGGGCTCTTTTCCTTCTGTTTGTTTGTCTTGCCCAACTCTGGTGTGTTAGTTTTTGTCTTTGTTGGAATAGTTATTATATTTTGTTTTATTATAGGAAAAAAATGAAAGAAAAATACATGATAAAATGTTTAAATTTCCCTGGACATATGTGGCAGAGGAGGGCCTTGTTGGCCATCAGTGGGAGGAGAGGCCCTTGGGCCTGAGTGTGTTAGATGCCCCAGTGTAGGGGAATGCTAGGGAGGGAAGATGGGGGTGGGTGGGTGGGGGAGCCTCATAGAGGCCGGGGTGGGGGATGGGAGAGGGGGTTTCCAAAGTGGAAAACATTTGAAATGTAAATCAAGTAAATATCCAAAAATAAAAAAATAAAAAAAGAAAGAAAAAGAGGAAATGGAAAATGTATTAAACTCCCTTTTCAAAGATGAAAAAAAATTTTCCCTGGACTGGGCTCATAACCTTTCCAAGATATCCATAAACTTGGCATAGGAAACATTTGAACCATTTGTGTGTGTGTGTGTGTGAGAGAGAGAGAGAGAGAGAGAGAGAGAGAGAGAGAGAGAGATTATTCTCCTTTGCCATTATAATTTGAATTCTTCCTTCAAAAGACAGCCTGTCAAAGAAACTGAAGTTCAAAAAGTTATAGTGAAATTATGCTTCTTTATTTTATTCATAAAATGAAAAAATAAAAAGCTATTTCAACTCATAAGATATTTTGGTTAAGTTAAACAATACTGCAACAAAAATTGCTTCCCTTTTTGACTCTAATGTATCATACTTTCATAAAAAAAATGACAAGTTGTTGGTTTCCTTCATTCATTCAATACTAAGCTAAGTTCTTTTCTTTTAACATTGCCTACAGCAGGCAACAATCATATAAGAAGTTTGTAATACCTGTATCTGGCATAAATTTGCTTATTTTCTGCATAGCTGTATAATCATTTACCACATACTAGTTAATGTGGAGATAATTTAGCTCCATCTATATTTACAAAGTTGTCCAATGTTTACTGGAAATGTGAGAAAGGCCATTTTAGTTATAAAGATGTCTTCTGAACATGATGTGGGCATTGTACTCATGAACTCATTGTAGCTGCGTTGCCATTGCAAGACCTGCACAAGATTCGACCTGTCACTATTTCACCTGGAAACGAAGAGGCTCATTAGGCCCCACCCCTTTCTAAAGGAATATTGGCAGTGAATGTTTGTTGGCCAAGGGACTTCCAATTTCTTTAGTAATGTAGCTGCTGAAAAGTTGCCCTTGCTCCATCTAGTAAATAACCTCCCACTCACGCTAAGGCAAGAAATTTTAATTAAACCAATTGGGTCATGGGAACACACACACACATGAAATAAAATGTGTGGGAAAATGGTTAAGTATGATTCAAGAAGAAGCAAGGGGATGCGAGAGGGAAATTCATCATATAAATGCATGAAACTCTCAAACAATTAAAGATAGATATATAGAGATATTACATTTTTACATATATTATTTTTACATTTTCTATTCATACATAAACCTCTTCTGAAATACCACTTAAAGCTCCTAGGCCTCTTCAATGTCCACCAATAAACACCTTTACTGAGACCACCTCATTTTTGTCAACTAGGAAATGTAGGAGTGGGTGCCTCACTGGAAGATTTTTCTAGTTCATATACTAAGACCATAAGCTTCCTTTCCAGAAGGAAAAACTAAAGGTTCAGGTTGCAGAAAGAAAACCAATCCACAGCAGAGCTGTAGTGCCTAGCAGTACTGTTCTCCTCCTTCAGCTATGTCTGCATAGCTGGAGAGAAGCAATGACCAGTTTCAAATGCTGGATTCTTGCTCTATCTCACAACTGCAGGTCTTTATTCAAAGCAAAGAAGAACTTAGTGGGAGCCCCTACAGCATCTGTGTCTCTAAGGTGGTCCTTAAGTTACGATGAACGATAAATTATGGAAACTTGGGAGCAGCTTTCCAGGCAATGAATTCCAATGTGACTACTCAAATAGGACGCATCACACTTTCACGGGTCCTTAGCATTGAGCAATCTACAGCTTTAGATTGCTAGGTTGTTCTCATTCAATAGAGTTTCACATAAAGTGTTTTCTATTTAATTACCAATCAACTGGCAGCATGATATAATACCAAAGGTTTTGAAGTAAGTTTGATCTGCAAAGTCTAGCTCTAGAAACTTCCATTTTAAAATGAACAGGTTTTAGAACATTGGTAAGCCTGGCCTGGGTCATTTGTCTGCTTCCAGCAGTGATCTTCAGGATTTATTTGAGAGAGAATAAACTAAGAGTATCCCTAATAGTTCAACACCTTTCTAAACTGTAATATATATATAAAACCCAAGCACCCTCTGGATACTCACTCTATTGCTTCTATATGGTTACTTCAGAGTTATAATTTTCCTAGGGCAATCAATCACATGGAAGTCCAACATAGAATGACTCAGAAAGCTGGTCTTTGATCATACTCTAGAGGGAATGCTTCGTTTCAACCTTTTCAAGGATTAGAACATAATCATATATAGCACAGGCATTGTCTCTATGATGTACATTTTCTCCTCTGTTTTTTGTTTTGTTTTGTTTTGTTTTGTTTTGTTTTATCTTATAAAACACTGGCATCCATTCCTTTGATTCAATCCTATCAACTTCATCTGTCTGCTGGGTCAAAGGACACCTTAAATCCTTCATTCTAGATTTCCAGACTTAAACGTAAGAATCACCTACAGTTTAAAAATGCCATTCCCTGAGTACTGGCTCTAGATATAATAATTCAGATTCTGAAGTAGTAGCTAAGAATTAGCATCATAACAATAGTCTGAAATCACCTACAGTTTAAAAATGCAATTTCCTGAGTCCCAACTCTGGATGTAATAATTCAGACTCTGAAGTAGTTTCTAAGAATTAGCATCATAACAATAGTCTGAAATGTTTCTAAGCAACAAACCAATGCATGACATTATTTCTTGGTTTTGCCCAGAGAATTTATTGCCAAAGTGTTCTCCTCTAAATGGACTTCTCATATTTTTATTAGCTCTTTGGTACTTTCCTGCACTATATTTGGTCATAGTCATCCCTTTCCCTTGACTCTTCCCAGATCTATCCCCTTCCCTACTCACCAAACATTATATCATTTTGTCTTAGTTACTGTTCTATCACTATGAAGAGACACCGTGACCAATGCAACTTATAAAAGAAAATATTTCATCAAGGGCTTACTTACAGTATCAGAGAGTGAATCCATGACCTTCATGGTTGGGCACATGGCCAGGCATGCAGGCAAAGTGCTGGAGCAGGCTCTGAGAACTTACATCCTATCTATAAGCAGAAGGCAGAGAGCATAAAACTGGGCCTAGAGTGGGTTTTTGAAACCTCAAAGCCCAACCCCAGTGACAGACTTCTCTAACAAAGCCACACCTCCTAATCCTAAATAGTCCACCAGTTGAGAACCAACCAAATATATGAACCTCTGGGGCCATTATTGCTCAAACTACCATATCTTATAATATTTTTAATTACCCAAGACCAATTTATCCTGCCCAAGTATTCTTTGATCTTCCACTGAAGCATGGTCACTTTACCAGGAACTACACTCTTAGAAAAAAGACTGTCTCTCCACCTCCCAACAGCTAATAATTGACAAGTACCTCCATAGCTAAAGATAGGATTGTGTGCCCAACCCATTCTAGGGTTTGGTCTGTTTTGGGCTTGCAAAGATTGTTTACACCCTGTTAAAACTACTATGAGTTCATAAGTCTAGCTGTCTGGCTATGTCAGAAGACCCTGTTTTCTTGAAGTCATCTACCACCGCTGATTGGTACACTTTTTCTGTCCAATATTTGACAATGATCCCTGAGGGAACTGCAGGATATATGCTCCCTTTAGGGCTGAGAATTATGTAATCTCTTATTGTCTTCACCATGGCCAGTTGGGAGTGTCTGTGTTAGTCGCCCTCTACTGCACTGCCAATATAAGCTCCTCAGATAAGGATTAAGAGATGCATTGATCTATGAGTATAGTGATGAGACCTTAGGAGCAAAGTAGTAGAGTCTCCACCATCGGAGTGTGTGTCGGAGTGTGTGTTGGAGTGTGTGTGTGTGTGTGTGTGTGTATGTGCGTATGTGTGTGTGTGTGTATGTGTTGTGGTGTATGTATGTATGTATAGATATACATGATTTATGTGTAATAAATATGTATATATGTGATTTATATATAATACCCTTTTTGAAAAATACAATCAAATTTCAAATGGACATCTATTTACTCTTTGGCTGAATTATGCCAATCTATGGAAATTTAAGGTCTAAGTTTCTGTAACAGTGAGTCCTTAAAAAGTCTTTTTCACATGTCATAGAAAATACCAGTCAGAGTAAATAAATAAAGCTTGTATTTCCTGCCACAGGATAACAAATGTATAAAAAGTTATGAACAATTACCTTTGATAAGAACACAGGAACACACTGGCTTCCTTTTGTTATCAGTGACAATATGAACATTTGTATGTATGAGAGGTTTTGAATAGATTCTAAATCAAATTAGCTATAATTTTCTTTTTGGAGAGGCAAGTAGGAAAGTATGTGAGACAGAAACATAAGGTGAGTGTGTGGGGAAGCTGTTCTCTTCCCTCGGGAACATCCCCTACCACTACACAGGCGATTGCGGAGTGGTATTTTGTAGTTAAGATGCTAAATAGATATTCATTTCTTAAGGTGTCCTGTGAACTATCCAATCAACTGCTAAGATGCTTTGCTTACCTGCTATGGAGCTATGTTCTTTTAGCTACTACTGACTAGAGCCAAAGGAAAAGAAAAAAGAAATTTTGCTTTTAATATAAGTCAGCTACCATAGAAAAGGGTTCAAGTAACCTGGGGGGAAGTAAACCATGTCTCGACATAGAATAAAAAGAACAATGCAGTGCTTTATTCTGTGGGGTTTGTAGTGCTATGGGCAATCACCAATCTCTCCGTGTTCCTTCTCCTTTTCCCTTTGGCCTTACATTTGTGTTCAGATATCAAACATTGAAGGTTGTCATTGAGTGCAGAGATTAAATAGTAAAATGGAAATAATGATTATTTCACTATACAAAGAGAAAATTGTAAAACTTAATGTTACCACCTTTATATTCAAGGAAACAATTTGCAATGAATGGGAACTTGTGGAAATCTGGTACGCTCTTGCATTGACCTGGGAACTGAATGAGACCAAGATGCTGAAGGGATAAGATATAAGTACTACTCGGTATGGGAAAAGATGGGCTGAGTCTTCTTAGGGCGCTTAAGAACTATATTATTTGCTTAATTGTTTGCTTGCTTGCTTGCTTGCTTGCTTGGTTCTTCTCCATGGTAATTGTACTACATGGTTTTGAGTAATTTTGAAAAATTATTTCATCAGCAGGAGCTGGCATGACCATCTCAAGAAGATCAAACTTGTCAGATAAGATTTTAGTTGGAGAACAAACAAAGATGAATTAGCCACAAGCTTTCCTGCTGTCTTCTTCTTCATTTCTTAAGGGACAGAACTGAGGCTTGGGGACAGTACCCTCCCTTGTCACCATTTCACTTGGGAAGAAGGTGATGCACATAGAACTAGAATCAAAGCCTGTGACCTTTTTCTGTTCCACCTACCGTGGTGTTGAAAGTCGTATAAAGAGGACATGATTTTTTTTTCTTTTTGACTTTCATATATTCCCCAAACATTTAGATTTTTAAAAGAATATTTTACTCCAATGAAGGAAATTGTTCTGTCACCCAGGAAAGCAGCTCCTTTTTCTACAGAGACTTCTTTGCCAAAAACTAATTGCTTAGCATCAAAATTCTGCACTTGTTTCGGGCATTAGTGAAATCAATTCTCTCCACTATAATACTGCTCAGCCATTGTGGCTGTCAGCGCTCCGGGTGCAAAGCTAAAATCTGAAGCTGTGTCACCAGACACAAAGCATAGAAAGGTTGGCCTCATGTATTAATTTTAGGGTTGATTTTGCACATTGTGAGCTCCCCAGTATTGTGCTGCTTTCTGTTCTCCTGCTGTAGCACAATATTTGGATCTGGGTGGGTGGGGTGGTCTTACTCCTCGATAGACAGAGATAGACAATGAGAGACAAGAAAGGAAATGAGGTGCCTGTGTTTGTGGAATTCAAAACATTGAACACTTCCCTTGTGCCAAATATTAGTAGAGATCAGGAGTCTGGAGGCACGCAGCTCCTATTTTTTAAAATGACTATAAGCTAATGTGTGTACTGGATAATGCCTTTAAGATTTAAAATGGTAAGTGGTTGAGCAAAGGTAAACACAGATGGGGTGTTGTCAAAGCACACAGAAGGGAGAGTAGAAAAGAAAAAAATCCCACTGTATTTTTTAAAATACTAACTGTATTTTTTAAAAAAAAATAGATAGTGGGTTTAAGAAAAAGCACTATATGTGGAAATCTTTCATCTTATTTAAATTTCAAGAAAAGATGCTCACACAAAAATTTTACACTGTCATGTCAATTGTGAAAGTTGTAAGCTGCAAGTTTGTCCCTGTGCATGGAATTATGCTGCTTATACCAGTGGCCACCTTATAAATATGATCAAGAAATTCAAGATCAGTTTTTTCCATCGGTAAAATGAAATATTTTAAAGTAAGTAGCTATACTGGCTAGTATCATCAACTTGACACAACTAGAGTCCTCTGGAAGGAGGAAACCTTGAGAGAGCCTCCATCAGACTGGCCTGTCAGCACGTCTGTGGGACGTTTTCTTGATTATTGCTTGATGTGCATCCAGCCTATTGTGAGTAGTGCCGCCCCTAGACTGGTGGGCCTGGGTTGTATAAGAAAGGCTAAAGCTAGACATGCTGGTGTATACCTTAATCCCAGCACTGGGAGGAAGAAGCCATTAAATCTCTATGACTGTAAGGGCAGCCAGGTCTGCATAGTGAGTTCTAGGCCAGCCAGAGTTATATAGTGAGACCCTGTCTCAAAATGAAATAAACAAATAACAAAAATTAAACAAACAACAATAAAAAGCAGCAGAATGTCCAAGCCATGGAGAGCAAGGCAGTGAGTAGTGTCCCCCGTGGTCTCTGCTTCAGTTCCTGCCAACAGGTTCCTGCCTTGAGTGCCTGTCCTACCTTCTCTTGGTGAAGTAGTGTCACCTGTAAACCAAATAAACCCTTTCCTTCCTAAGTTGTTTTTAGTCATGGTGTTTATCACAGCAGCAGAGAACAAAGTAGGACAATAACACATTCAAAAGATTAAATCTTTGATTGTGAATTCTCCTCATCCATCCCTATACTATCAGTGGCTGGTTGAACACTTTGTTTGAAATGGAGGAGCTGGGGAAAGTCAGCTTCCTCCGCTCTGCAGAAACTGTTCAGTCTAATTAAAGAGATGAGGTTGCTACAGGTACATAGGACTATGTCTCCATATATTACTCATGAAGGCCATCAAGCATAGCTACAAAACAGTGAAAAAAACAAGTGAGAAATCTTTCATTCACATTTGAGTATTATTTAGATGCCCGCAGTTGCATCGAAAAACAGACTGCCTTTTAATTTGAAAAAAAAATAGGAAGAGGTTCAGAAATTTTTGTTCATGATAAACAGATATGATTTCATAATCAAAAGACTACTAATTAAATATACCAAGGAAATCATATTAGATTAAGTTGCATTGGGTCAGGTATTTGCTTTCATTTCACACCTAATGGCCCCTTTTAAGATGATAGCAAATTAAGAAACAGCAATCTAACAAACTCTAGTCTTCCTATTAGAGAGGGAAAACCCCACTTTGTAATGTAGCATCCAATTTGCCTAGATAATTTTAATTAGTGTAGTGTGAGCTATTGGGCAGTTCAGCAGCAGCTTCATCTACAAGGAAATGTGTCTCTGTAGCCCTAGGCTCTTGGGACAGGACACAAACTGGGAAAGCTTGAATAGAGAGTTTTTCCCTATTTGATAGAAGGTAGAAATGAAGTGAGTCAAGTCTGAACAAATTAGGAGACTGCCCTGTTCTCTCTCAGGAACTGATGACAAAGCTGGGTAAGATGGAACTAATGTCTCAGACCATTGCTGAGAAGGTAGGATAAGTCGATGCAATGAACGAAATGGATGTGTGTACCTGCCTCCGTGCACAGCTGCCGGTGACATCCTTGCTGCTGGATTTTAACTTCAGCTGCTGTACTAGAAAGGAGAATTCTCTGTTTGAGACAGGACTCACTGGGTAGCCTAGGGTAGCATGGAACTTGCTACATGGTCCAGGCCAGCCTTGAAATTTCAATCCTTCTACCTCATCTTAAGCACTGAACTCTGCCACTATACCTGGCTTAGATGTGCTTTAGCATTGCCCTGGCCTGTTTTCATAGCTCAGTTATGCTAATCATGTTATAGTCTCACAATTAAATTGCCTGTTGACTAACACAAAAGGCCTATCTCCTACCTGCCAGTATCATTGATTACAGTCCTGTTAGAAGCTGTCCATGGCCATTCTCACATACATGCAAAAACACATACAAACACAAAGACAGACACACACACAAACACACAGAGTTGGGGGTGCCATTAGAGCTATACTTTTCTAGAGGATCTAGGGAAGAATCCATTCTTTGACCCTTCCAACTGCCAACATTCCTTTGTTCATGACAGCAACATTGATCTCTGCTTCTGCCTTGGCATTCCTACCTCTTCTCTGGGAGTAATCTCTCTCTGCCCCTCTCAAAGATGTATGCAATTTGCTTGAAAGCTCATTCCGATAATGCTATATCATCTACAATCCCTTACTCAGTTCTTCAAAACCCTTACCACATAAGGTAGCATTCAAACCTTGTGGAGATTATGGGGGCCATTATTAACCTACCACTATAGATCTCAGGTAATATTCTGTATTTCCAACAATTGTTGAGATGGCGCTGCTGACCCCATCATTTTGATTAGCAAGTGGCTGTATTGTAATTTTCTGTCTGATTCTTCCCAATCAAGGCTGAGTTGTACTTCCCATTTTCATACTGAACCACATGAGAGCAAGGGACATAGTGAACAGCGTACAGTTTCTAGGAGCTGGGACCTCTGAGAGTTAGGCTCATCATTTGGAAGCCAAGCATCTCTTTGGAGTGTCAGGATGGATCCTTGTTTCTAGAGGGAAGACAGCAGTGGGCGGCAGTAATCCAAAGTAGAAGCTCTGTGCTATTAAACTGAGATGACAACTGAGAGCAGAGAAGAAGGATGAGCCACAGGTTGATGAGACAGAGTCTAACATCAGGTTCTACCAACCAAAGCCAGGCCTGTTTATGAAATTAGTGCTATGGAAAGTGTGCATGGCTCTCAAACTGCTGATGGGGTAGACTTGGACTAGTACTCTGAATATTTTGAACAAATTATCTTGAATGGGTAATTAGGAAGCACCTTTGAAAAATGTGGCTCAATCTGGTAAAAGCACTGGATCCTATTAATGTATTTAGATTTGAGTTGGACAGGGCAAGTCTGAGTGACATGGTACACTTCCCAAAAAATAGAACACCAACAAGGTACAAGGAAGTTTCATCACTAAGGAGATATTGAGCCTGAGACATTTTCTTCAGAAAGCTATAAACTATAAACAATTGAAAGTATGTAACAAATGGTTTATTAGTATTATACCACAGAGCGTGTTATGTTTACTATAACATCTATATCATCAATGCCTAGTTCATTATAATGTGTAAAATTACAGTGGACCTGACACATTAAAACCATATTCCCAAAATTAAACCATGCCTGGCAAGTTCTCATTTACCCATTCCTAAACTACCATGGCCAAGCCGGAGTGCTGTCCCATGGCATTGAAACCCCACAGTGACCTGATTTAGAACATATGCTGGGCATTATTTAACACTCAACTAACCAATTGTGATATATGTTAGACTCCAGTGGCTTGGGACTATCTTCCCCCTTATTACACTCAATCCAAAGAAGATGGCTTTGGTATTATGAAACATAATGCTATCATAGGAATATCTTTTTCTACTGCCCACTTCTGACATTAATCTTTTTGTGTGTGTGATTGACTAATTTCTGGTGCTTTGTAAGCTATAAGATCTTTAAGAGTAGGAATCATGTGTCTTTTGTTGTATATTTGACTCCAAAGATAATATCTGAGTGCTGGTTTTACTCAGAAAATAGTTCACAAGTGAATGGATGCAAAAAATCATGAGTACAGAATACGGTGACTCAGAAACCTTTCCCAATGGTGCCTCTTCTCAACTCTCCTTATCCTCTGATGAAGCCCGGCTGCAGTTATTAAAGGTTCTACAAAACCATTTTTCCAAGAAAGTCTTCCAAAGTAGAAGAGAAACCAGGGGTATCGTTTAAAATTCTGTTAGTGCCATCATTCTCCAGTTGAGGGTGAAGGAAGAACCCAAGCCACTGCCTCAGTGCCCTCCCCTTCCCAAGCAGTCACATGCATGCTGCCTGCATCCGTAATCATTCTAATCTTTATACTCCAGTGTCTTTTGTGTGGTGGTCTTAAACATTTCAGGTATTCTCCATTGTAGCCTCTCTCTCTCTCTCTCTCTCTCTCTCTCTCTCTCTCTCTCTCTCTTTCTCCCTCCCTCCCTCCCTCCCTCCCTCACCCCTCCCTTTCTCCCTCTCTTCCTCTCTCCCTCGCTTGGCTGATCTGAACAACTCCATCTCTCCATTTTCTAAGCTGGAGAAAATACCATGTAAGTGAGAATCAGTGTGGTGATTTGAAAGCTATGGAAATGGTAAAAGTGAAAAACCAGCAGCTAGTTTTTAAAATTGCTTTCGGAATGCCCTTTCCAGGGGAAACAGAACAGTCCTATTCAAACTGGAATAATGAATAGCAACAGGCGGTGCTGTTCAAACTGCCACTCTGGGCTCGAGCGAGTTATCTATTTGATGCGTGTAATGTAGAAGAAAGAAGAGGTTGCTGGTATAGCTGGACTTATGTCTTGCTTTGTCTTGTGGCCGAAGGTATGTTTGTTGTCCCTGAACAAAACCTCGGGTGAATCAGCTTTCTTTAATGAGACTTATCTTGGCTTAGGAAAAAAATCTGAGTTTTCAATTTTCTTTCATACTCACTTTTATCCCAGCAGGTGTGATTTCTTCTTGGCAAGAAAACCAAGGTGACCTTCTAAAGTTTATATACATACATATACATGCATACATACATACATATATACATATACATATACATACATACATATATATTATTTGTAAGGATAAAAATCTAAATTGTTTAAACTTTCTACTGTCCTTTTAAATTGCCCTTTAATTCGATATTAGTAACATACTGGCCCTATGTCTGAAAGTTAGAGGGTGTTGATAGAGCCTCTTTTCAGTCCAGATCACTTGTCAATCACATGAAGCTGTAAAATGACTCTTGACGACTCTGTGTGGCTACTCTTCCTCTCAAGGACCCTTTATTTGAGTGCCATTGAGCGTGTACACTGTGAGGAAGCCATCTATTTCGAATAACAAATGGGATATTTAAGAGTAATGTATTCTGGCCAACCCTTTGGCATATCTTATCTTTCTTTATAACTCAATTTTAAAATCCCATTGGGGGGCTGGAGAGATGGCTCAGTGGCTAAGAACTCTGACTGCTCTTCCAGAGGTCCTGAGTTCAAACCCCAGCAACCACAGGGTGACTCCCAACCATCTGTAATGGGATCTGATGCCCTCCTCTGGTGTCTCTGAAGACAGCTACAGTGTACTTACATACATAAAATAAATAAATTAAAATCCCACTGAATGAAACTTGTGGGTAGTAGGTTGATCGTGTGTCATTATTTTAATTCCTGATGAAAAAACAAAAAAATCACTTTTTTTAACTTTTACATTTTCTTAAGTTTTTTATTCTGACTATGGTAAATTTTGTCAGAATCCTGCATATAGCAGTATGTGTAATCTTCTGGAAAGTATTAGAGTTGTGACAACTATATTAGACGTCACAGAGGGAAAAGAATGTGTGCCATACATAAGGACTAAAAAATACTCTGATATTCCTCAGAAGAATAATTGTTACAAAAAAATCAGTAAGAAACATAATAGAAATGGAAATGCTCAAGATGTTTTGTTAAATTATTTAGATACATGGGGAAGAAATAGATAAATTTAATAAAAAAGAACTAAAAGGAGCCATACCATAAAGTATTAATAATCACATAGTACATCAGTTAAAGGTAATCACGACATTGCTGTGAGAAAACACATTTTGTTTTCTCAAGTAACTACACTGGCCTTAAATCAGAGGCTCTCTCATTGTTGATCTTTTTCCTGCTTTGGATAAGGTGCCACGCTAACCCCAAGAAATAAACAGTCCTTGCTCATAAAGAACTTACTATCTGGATTTCTCACCTATCAGTGTTTGAAACTGGGTTGCAGTAAGTCACTCAGGCTCAGCACACAGCTCCTTTGTTTTTCTAGCCTTCTCATCTATCACCTGTCCTTCATTCACTCAGTAAAAGCTGAGCAGTTGAGTTTTCATTTTGTTTTAACGTTGACCCTCAAAAAAAGAGTCAATGGTCACAAGCCATGTGATGTTGGATATAAATGTAGCACGGCGTCTCCAATCGCTCTGAAGTATTGAAATTAGTAAATAATAGTTGAGGACACTTTGGGTAGCTGACTAACAGAAAGGTGGACACTTTATGTAGTATAATTGTTTCTTCCAAATGAAACAAGAATATATTAACAAGAATCCAAGGGGGAAGGCGTAGGCCAGTTGCAGAGGATCTTTGAGTTTGCCCTAGAACAAGAGGACAAGACATTCTGAAACACAAAGAGCATCATATGCCAGAGTTGAGAGCTGAGATAAATATATAGATATGTTTGTTCTCAGGCAACAAGCTGGATGAAGCAGAGGAATTGGAGGTTGGCGGATCTGTCCTTGAAGAAAACAGTGGTTAACTCGCCAGCTTAATTTCTTTTATACTCGCATTTTTGTGAGTTTTGTAGTAGCACTGATAAAATGTTTCTGTATCAAAGGCTGCCAGCAATGGGTAGACAAATCTTCCCTGATGAAGATTTGTCATTATGTGAGGGGGCAGGGCGTAGTTATTTCTAGGATGGGGAATTTGGTGTTAGTAGTAGCTCGGGCTGCTCTTAAATACACAACAAACATTCAAAATGTCAGCCCTGCCTCATTTAAGAATCCATTTCAGACACATTCTTTCAGATCTTTCCAACCCCATCCTAACTACTTGTTACTGTTTTTCTTTGATGTAGTTTGTTAACCTATAGGGATCAAAATTTAGTTCTTATGAACTAATTTTGGTCTTTCTGGTTATTAGCAGTTATCACAAAACCTGTCATCCTTTGTCACCATAGCAGCTGTATGTCATTAGGATCCCCTGGGGGAGAGGGTGGCGGGGGGGGGGGGGGGGAGGGAAT
>CM052703.1:28329186-28371734 GCA_028551405.1 Uromys caudimaculatus
TGTAAATAAAGTATCAAAAATAAAGAAAAAAAAAAAAGAATAAAAAAAAAAAAAAAAAAGAAAATATCATCCTGAGCGAGGTAACTCAGTCACAAAAGAATGAACATGGTGTTTACTCACTGATAAGCGGATATTAGCCCAAAAGTTCAGAATACCCAAGTTTCACTTTACAGTAATGGCTGGACTGAGAGTGAGGTCCCAGATGGAGGAGTGGGAGAAGGGACTGAAGGAGTTGAGGGAGTTTGCAGCCCCATGGAGGGAACAACAGTGTCAACTGGCCTGATCCCCCCAGTGCTGCTGGAGACTGGACCACCAACCAAAGAATACACATGGAGGGACCATGGTTTGGAACACATATGTGGCAGAGGAGGGCCTTGTTGACCATCAGGGGGAGGAGAGGCCCTTGGGCCTGAGGGTGTTAGATGCCCCAGTATAGGGGAATGTCAAGGTGGGAATATGGGAATGGGTGGGCAGGTGGGGGAGCACCCTCATAGAGGCAGGGGAGGGGGGAAGGGGTTTCCAAAGTGGAGACCTGGAAAGGGGAAAACATTTGAAATGTAAATAAAGTATCAAAAAATAAAAATTAAAAAAAAAAAGAAGACACATGTCTAAAAAAAAAAGAAGGCGTAGTGGCAGAAGTTTGAGTCAGCCAGTCTGCATCTGCAGTCAGGAAGCAGGAGATGGATGCTGCTACTCAACTCTTTCTACTTTTATTCAGTACTGGACCCCAGCCCACAAAATGGTGCTACCTACATTTAAGTAGGTCTTCCCCTCCTCACAGCCATTCCCAGAGGCTCCTTTCATAGGCGATTCTAGGTACTGTCAAGCCAACTGAAAGCATCACAGTAGTATTTTCCTGAGATGACACATGAGGAAGGAGGAAGCAAAAGGAAGTTGCAGAAATTACCTAGGGCTACATTGCAAGCAATGGGTTAAAGAGAGTAGGTCAGTCTCCTCTCGGTGTCTGTTATAAAATGAGGGGCATTATGGACCAGAGATTAGAATTTCACCCAACTCCAAGCCCTCTCTGATTACCTCCTTCTCCTATGTTTCTTCATTCTGGTTGAAATTCTCCTGTGAGCATACTCTGGAATGAGCTTCATTCGTTGTTCCTGAAAAGCTGCCCAAGAGCCTAGCTGAGTTCTAGATGAGACCAAAGAAGCCCAGAAGCTAATTATACGTTAGAGTCTCAAACTTCTTAGTCTCAGAACCCCTTTTATTTGGAAGACATCAAAATCTTTTAGTTTTATGGTATCCCTTTGTAGAACCTCTTCCTTTATGTCCAAGCCTCTGTCTTTCCTTCATGTAATTACATGTATTGTTTTGTGATGGTAATTGAAAAGTTGAGGAACACTGAAGCAGCCTTGGAAGAAGGATGCAGAACTGGTCACCTGAGTCTCCACAGCTTTATTGTCTCCTTAGTGAGTGTCCATGTATGGATTATGTCAGGGTTTTCATTCCTTGTAAAAAATAAGCCTTTCTTTGAGATGTTGGAAAATTGAAGCCACCCTTCTTTGTTGTTTAATAAACTGACTCAGAGTATTGTGGCTGTCATTCTGATCTATAATTCTGTCAGTTTTATTCCTGCTCTAGAATATTATTAACTTCATCTGCTGCTTTGAGATGTCTCTGGGCCTGTTGAATTTGATTTGGTTCTAAAGATAAGTCAATGAATAATCCTCACCTTTGGGATTCCTTTGGTCTTAAACTTTCTTTTGCTTGAATATTTTAGCGAATCCAATCCAGAGAAAATGGATACTTTATCCAAACTAGATGGACCTATCCCAGGAATAGAAAAATGTCTTTATTATTTGAAAAACAATCATTGTAACTCAACATAATAACACAGAGAGAAAGAAAACCCCAGTATCGTCTCCATATTATCAAGATCTCACTGAATCTTTAAACATCGGCCATCTATGCCCAAAAACAACAGGACTCTCATCAGACAGGAGAAGGGCAACTTGATTGTATTGGTCACTCGGACTGCCACAATCAGTGTGTGTTTAAAAGAACAGAAATTTGTTGTCTCATGGTTCTGGAAGCCAAGAGTCCAAGATCAGGGTGTAGACATGTGATTTCTCCTTTCCTGGCTAGCAGTTGGGCTGCTTCACTCTGTGCCCTTGCATGCCCTGTGTGCATAGAGACGACTACAATTATACAGAGTTTTTACCTTCCTTATTTCCCTCCTTCCTTCCTTTGTTCCCTCTACAGGGCTGGGTCTTGGGCCCAGGGCTACATCTATTTTAAGAAAACTACAATACTGAGCTATATGCCCAGACCTCCTTTTACTTACATATTTTGAGAAAGAGTCTCACTTGCCCAGACTAGCCTTAAGCTCACTCTGAACTTTGTAACTCACTTTGAATTTGTAATTCTGCCTCTGCCTAACAAAGTGCTGGGAATACAGGCTCCTATCAAGATGCTGAGAATATAGGCTCTGCTGTCCCAACCAAACTCAGCTTAGTCCCCTCCTTTGTAAGGAAGTCAGTGCTATCAGATCAGCATCTAAGTCCACTCAGAGTCACATTTAACCCTTACTTGCCCCTTACAATATTGTCATATATGTGCTTAGATCTCCAGCATACTTTAGTGTTTTTCTATTTGTTAAAACTTGGTAAACATGTTTGTTTGTTGGAAAAACAGAATTGAAATTTAAATGAAAGTCAGTATTAGACACAGATTGCTAACTCCAGTTTGGACTTTAGATTTACTTCCTTACATAAGAATTGAAAGAGGTTAACCAAAATGTTTAAACTATGACATGACTTATCTAGACTCATTTCCTCCCCTTCTTGTTGGCTTTCTTTGGTTTTGTTCCAACTTTTAGAGGAAGGCCAATGTTTTACCAATTCAAAGCATAAGTCAGTCCTCTGAGGTCAAATGCACCCCTATAGAAAATATTACTTTAAATTTTTTTCAAAGACAGAGGGAGTAGAAACATATGCCTTTAATCCTAGCACTTGGGGGAAGAAGGCAGGCAGAACCCTGGGCTACACTAGTCTACATATAGAGTTCTAGGCCAGCCAGAGCTACATAGTGAGATCTTGATTAAAAGGAATACAAAAGAAAGAAAATGATCATGGAAGTAAAATATTTTGTCCATATCTGAGCTTAATCAGCAAAGTCTAGGTTATAGGTAAGATGTTCGCATATGCGGATTCAATTTACACTTTTTGTTGAGTAAAAGTGTTTTTCTTCAAAGAGAATTCTAAATAGACAATCTAATCAGTAATAACAGTGTTTAGACTCAAGCTGACTTACATCACAAAGACAATCAGATGTTTGGAGGGGATACGGGATATAATTACTTGGATTTTATGTCCTAAAACTCAAATTTTAAATATAATTTAAATCTTGTTAACGTGACTGAAATTCTGTTTGCCCATTGCTAGAAAATGTCTCCTTGAAGCTAAAACTGATGTGAGAGTCTGAGTTATAACATTAACTTTGTAAATGACAAGGACAACCACTTAGTATCTCTCAGTTAAAAATGCCAAAATAACACATCATATCAATAAAAATATTTTTACCAATGCTTCTATATGAATATTTACAAGCATGCCCATCCTGGGGAGGTGAGAAACAGATCACGTTGCCACTTGTATGTTATAGGCTCATCAAAAAGCTATATGAAGACAGAGAAAATGTTCTCTATAAAAACACATTCTACTAAGCCTATCAGACCTGAAGCAAGCTCGTGGTTATAAACAGGCTTTTAGTAATTGATGGCCTACAATGGCGACTAAACTGGCCTTAGCTGACATCAGTTTCCATTCGTATGATGGGTCTAGCTCTTAAGAAGGAAATGTCTGTGGAACTGTTCATGAGGCAGGGACAGGTATACAGCATCTTAGGGAAGGTTGAGCAAGCAGGCAGGCACAAGCACATCCAGAACTCCTGTGTTTACAGTCACTCACTCTCAGGAAGACTGCTGTACCACCTCTACTCCATACACTTTCCCTCATTTTCATACAAACCCTTATCTTTGCATCTTTGAAACTGTTGATCATTCCTAGTTGGTTTCAGTGACTCGCTTTGTTCTGCATCCTTGCCTGACTCTGCCTCTGCTTCCCAAACACTAATTAAGTACGTATGCCACCATGCCTAGTCATTTTCTGTTTTACAAATACATACTAGACATCACTCCACAAACCGTGGTCCAAACTGATACCCAGTGATTCAGAGATTCAGAAGAGGAGCATAGGAAACCACACACTCATAACGTTTCCTCATCCAGCGTAACATAACACAAAAGGGGCTCCCTTGGTACCTTCAGTGGTGCCTTTATCATGAAGTCAGACTACTCAGCTTACACACACACATATACAAGAAAGAATTTATTGGAGCTTACACCTTCAGAGGGATATTTGTGATCACATTCTTGGTGTCCTAATAAACCGAATTCAGCCCCCTTACATTGTATATTGTGTTTGCATCTCTGTCTGAACCCTCTTAGCACACAGTTCTTCTCAGCACAGAATCAAATCTTTGTATCTAGACTAATTCTTCTCATCTTTTATTTCCCAGAAGAATGTATTCTAGATCTCCAAATACCACTTTTTTTCTCCTGGAAGAACTATACAATAATTATGTTTCTCCTTAAATTTGATTTGCAGTACACTTGTGCACATAAAGATGGTCTTCATGGCGTCATTCACATATGTGAAAATGGGGAAAAAATGAAACGGTGGTAATATGATACCACTTCATTAGAGACAGTCACGCAGCCTTTAAAATGTGTGTCCTTAAAAAAATGACACCACGGGAAAATTAAAATCAACATTTTTATAACATAAAAAGCATAATTTAGTTGTGATAAAATACTTTAAAATGTATGCATAAAAATAAAATGTATGCATAATGGGGTTGGAGAGATCCTGGGAGGTTAAAAAGCACTTGCTACTTTTGCAGATGATTCAGGTTTGGTTCCCCACACTCCTGTGGGGTCACTCAAAACCACCTGTGACTCTAGTTCTGGAAGACCCAGTGCCCTCTTCTGGCCTCCACAGGCCCCTGCACACATGTGATGTACATACGGACAAAAGCAAGCTCGCATGCATGCGTGCACATACACACACAAATAATAAATATAAAGAAATTATAGTATATGTGTATATGTACATACATAATACATGTCCCTGTGGTATGGTGGAGCATCTTTGGGGTATATGTCCAAGAGTGACACCACCCTGAATGAGCCTGTTCTTGTCTGTTCTCAGAGCCTAAGCAGGGTTGGGCCTGGTTAGTACTTGGATGGGACTCACACAATTAATGAGTATATTTTAAAAACTTTTAAAATAGTAAGTGGATGAGACTACATCTAATGAAGAAAACAACCAATAAGCGTTCAGTAGGATGTTTTAAAAAGGAGAAATTTGTTGTTTCTTTTTTTTGGTTTTTCGAGACAGGGTTTCTCTGTGTAGCCCTGGCTGTCCTGGAACTCACTGTGTAGACCAGGCAGGCCTCAAACTCAGAAATCCACCTGCCTCTGCCTCCCGAGTGCTGGGATTAAAGGTGTGCGCCACCACTGCCCGGCTAATTTGTTGTTTCTTGAAAGGTTGAATATAAGTTTATCAAAGGTTGAATATAAGTTTATCATATCACCCAACAGTAATGCTCCTGGATGTCTTAGGGAGATGGAAACACATCTACACGGAGCAAGAAACATACAACAGCATTATTCATAGTGGTCAAAATGGGGGGAAATGAATATGAAATATGCTATATTCATTCAGTTGAATAATAGTGGATAAGAGGACAATGACTCAGAGATGTCTGCAGCAGTAGGATGAATCTCAAAGCATGCCAGGGGCAAGTGGCACGGCGGAGAGATAGTAGCTCGTCTCATTCACCTTAGGTCCAGACAGGAAAGTCTGAGGGACAAAAAGGAGCTTAAATTCCTGACACTTTGGAACAGCAAATAGAAGAGAGTTCTAAATTGAACAAAATATTATAAAACTAAATGTGATGGCTGCGTGCCTTTAAATTCACTAAAATTCACCATCCTCCCATACATTTAAAATGGGTGAATTTTATAGTATGTAAATTACCTCTCAATAAACCTGTCAAAATTTTGAAAAGAATACTCTCTAGGAGAATCAGCCCAATGGGAAGGTGTCTGTCACTTGCCCTGTGCTCCTGTTATTTTCTCTGGAAATGGTTTGAAAACTTGCTTGACACTAAGGCTGAGCATACAGTCATCAGCTTCTTTTAACTGCAGCAATAACAAAATTGCACAAGTCAAATACTACTTCCTGTTTTCACATCTATACCCTTCTTGTGGGACCAGCACTATCCCAAGGGAAGAAAAGGGGCCATTTCATTGGCGCACATAACAGAAACATTCACCCAGTGGAAAACCTGGGTCAGCACTCATTATGGCCATCACAGAACATCAAGATAACTAGATGCCTGTGATTCATTCCTCTCTGAGGTTTTCCAATTAAAATAATAATAATAACTCAACATTGAGCACAAAGCATGAAATATGTGACTGTTTTAGAAAACATTTGTCACTTCTGTGATCAGGAGCACTTATGATTAATTCCTAGGTAGCATATTCAAGAATATAATTGAAAACCTTATATGCATATGTCTAGGAAAACACATTTGCATTGACCAAAGAGTTTGATGACTGAAAGATTTGCAGTGTAATTTCTAAGTGGAAGTCTTTTCCCTTAAATTTCTATTTCATTTTGTGGTTTCACTTTGATCTGAGCAACACATAGAAACTTACAAATAACAATGTTCCGCATCGATTGACAAGCTCATTTTTCTTCTGGTTTGTAACTTTTAAACAGCATCCATCCACCTTTCTTTGGGGGCCAATTTTAGCGCTCTTTTGTGGTTTTTTTAGTCTCTTTATTCTGTATTATTTACTACCAGCTCGGCTAAAAGTCAGCTTGGCTAAAAGTGATGTTAAAACAGTTCTCTGTTATTGTAGTAAGTGCCTGAAATAAATCAACTTATAAGTAGAAAAGGTTTACTTTGTCTCACAGTCTTTCAGGTTGCAATGCATGGCTGTGGGCCCTGTTGCTTTGGGACTATTTGGGCTTAGTATGTTGGACGTGGGTGATAAAGCAAAGGTGTCCATTTCATGACCAGGAACAAGAGAGAAAGAAAGAGGCACAGGCAGTAACCATTACCTTGTTTGAAACCGTGTCCTCAGTGATCCATGAGGGCTCTGTTTAGACTTCAGCACTGAATGGTGAGGCAGTGGTAGGAGGGCAGTGAAACACTGCCATCTAGGGAAGGCATGATTGCTGCCATCTTGTCTCCTGATAAACACTGCCATCAGGACCACACAGCAATGGATAGCTTGAATAATAAGATTGGGTACCTCCAACATTCCCTCATGGATAGAGAAGGTGCCCAAGAGACCACATCCCTTCCTTGAGGTACTATTGGTTCTTCATTGTTGCTGCTATGGGAGAGGTACCATTTTATTCAGAGGCATAGCTCCTGGGATAGCAGTGGAAGGAAGAAGGGCTTCCTAGGGACAGAAATCAGGAGGTGGCAGAGGGATGGAATGGTGACATAATGGCTTACATTTTATATATGTATTAAATTATGTTAAAAGCTTTAAGATTCACAATGTTCCAATATCTCCACTCTAAGAACAAGACTTCAACACGTGGGCCTCTCGGAACTTTTAAGAACTGACTGGGCTTCCTGCATTGCTATCATCTTGGGGATTGATTGGTATGCTTGGGATCATTCTAGATAATTTTTCTTAGGTGAAAAGGTTTCCACCAGAGCTCTCTTTTGATCATAACTGCAAGGGAATTTGGATTATGATGTCAATCTGTGTTGGCTCTGTGAGGTTTTGACTTTAGGGAATTTTTGTCTTGGTATTGATTGATTGATTCATTCATTCATCCATTCATGGAGCCAGACATTTAGTGAAAATATACCTTAGTGCCATGTACCAGAAGTAGAAATATTAAACAGATCTCTGCCTCAAAATTTCACAAGCTAACATTGAACATCATATAAATACCGTTCTAGTGGAAGGGAAGCCATGGAGACATGGAACAGGTTGAAAAAAGAGTCGTGACGATTTCTTGTGTGACCTTCCAATAAAGCCTTGATCAAATAAGCCAATTAGAGAGGGGATAAAAGATTTAGCCAGCAGAGAAAAAATCTGGATAAACTTGTAGAAATACAAACGAAGCTGGCCAGAGTGGTACATGCCTTTAATCCCTTAGGAAGCAGAGGCGGGATGATCTTTGAGTTTGAAGCCAGCCTGTGAGTTTCAGAATAGTGAGAGCTATGTGGAGAGACCCTGTCTCAAAAGAAAACAAAGCATAGAAGAATGAAAAGAAAAGAAATAACATATTGGGTTGGGGGAATTATCATAAGTTCATTGGAGAGTGGGCCCTTAGCAGAGAACATCTGTGGATTGTGTACACTCTAGTTCCTCTTTATCTGTGCAACAGAGCGTGAATGAATTAGATAGAATTAAGTTGAAATAAACTGGAAGAGAAATGAAATTACCTTTAATTATTTTAACAACAGCAATAAAAAAGAGGTTAGAGTGTATGAAGCCACTACACAAGAAAGCAAAATTAAAAATATGATATATGAATGTAGATCAATTAAGGTGCTAGTCTTTATTATAACAACATTATTCATAAGGAGAGAAGAAGGGAGAAAGGAAGGGAAGGAGGGGAAGGAATTTCACAGTTGCTATGAAATTATTTCAGATTAAAATTTAAAAATACAAGACTAACTTGGGACTTAATGAAAGACACCCCACACCCTGTGCCAATGGTCAAATCTCATTTGTTAATTTCCCGTGAAAGCCACCTGTTGACCAACATTTGGGTATTGGTCAGGAAAAACCAAGCCATGTGCCAAACTGTAATTAGGTAAAAAAAAAAAAAAAAAAAGAAAGAAAAAGAAAAAAAAGAAAAGAAAAAGAAATGTCCTAGACAGATGGTCATTTTGGCACAATTGATCTAAACAATGTACGAATTAATGTGAATTGTTTGAACACATTATTTCTCTTCCAAGAAACTTAATGTAGACCCCATGTGACTCCTGTTTATTACTCAACAATAATTATAGGTCTAAATTAATCACTTGGTTTACCAGTGGCTAATTACTCAAGTTGGCCCCTCTAGATATTTCAGTGACAAGGAAACGGTTTAGCTAGGCAATATTAAATAAAGAGCCCAAGTATACACTAGCAGAAATGGAGATGATAAATCTCTGGTATGAACTGTCCACATAGTTACTATAATACAGCAATGTAAAAAACAAAAAAATCCCTGTCAGGTTTTGTGGCATACACTTATAATCCCAGCATTCCTGTGCCGAGGAGTGAGGAGTCTGAATCTGTGCTCTTCGATGGAACAGGTTCCAGACTAGTTAGAACTATCCATGGAAAACTCGCCTCACTCGAAACAAAACAAAAAGAATTTTTCACAGGCCTTGAAACTAATTAGTCGCTAACCAGGATTAAAGCCAGTAAGTCAAATCACTTAATATTCTTGGACAAAGAAATTAAATTTTGAATGAATAAGAAGTTTTGGTCAGGCTTTACGACCCTGAGGAAAAAATCAAGTTCAATTGCATCAGCTTGCATATTCGTTTTTGTGATTACATGCTCTCGGCTTATAACTATATTCGACAGTTGGTTTTAGAAGACAGAAATCAGCGAGACCTTAAGCATACAAAAAGCACTGACTCTCTGTAATTCATTCTACAAATTAATGTGATTAGATGAGAAGATTGCTGGGTTCTGTTTGTTATTCAGCGGTGGTTTCGTTTATGTTTTGTTTATTGACAGACCTTGGGAATCAGAGTTAAGCGTGCAGGAATAAACGTATTGATGTCAGACATTTCCCCCCAAAGCACAGCCATGTCTATGAAAATGTCTGAATCATGTCTCTAGCACTTAAGGTAGTGGCTCACCACCTATGGGTGGAGACCCTTTCACAGAGGTTGCCTACCATTGGAAAACATGTGTATATTTACATTGCAATGCGTAACAGTAGTACAATTAGTTATGAAGTAGCAAGGAAAATAATTTTATGGTTCAGGAGTCATCACAACCCAAGGACCTATATTAAAGCGTGGCACCATAAGGAAGGCTGAGAACCCCTGAGGTAAGGTGTTCAGTGACTGGACTTAGGACAGCTCAGATCCCGGCTGATCAGGAGTATTCCACGCAAGACGCTAAGGTTTGAGCAAGAGAGTAAGCTCTGAAAAGGCTGTACCCTGGTAATGAGAGGGGGTTTGCCCTTGACCACTGAGTCAGGCAATATCTAAAGGTGTAGTTCATCGACTCTTTGCTTGTGCTGTTTGCTGCTTTGCTTCCTATGTGTGAGTTTGCCTTTGTTTATTTGGGGTTTTTTTTTCTTCATTTTATTTTATTTTCCCCCTTTGAATTTCACATGCCAGAAGCCTCTGATGGAATGGCAGCAAATAGAAATGCTTGATTTAGTTAATTTTCCTTGAGTCACAGTATTTCTAAAGAAAGCCTTGAGTATGCAGGACGTGGTGCGCATTGCAAAACACTAAAGAAGCAGTAGGTTGGCTCGTCTGTATGCGGTGCTTAACTTAGTGGCTGGACACTTTGTCATGACTCCACATGATGACTGCTATTTCAGATTCCTTCTTAGTCAAAAACTCTGCATCCTGCCAAATGTGGAATACTCCAAGTAGCTAATCAGAAGTGGGTGGAGCAATGATCCTCTCACCAATTATGTGATTATAACAATTAGAGTTATGATTGATAATTCTATTGTCTATCACTAATATACTTAATAAACCTTGACATTTCATCAAAGAAATAGTATGGCCATGCTGGGTGGGGTGTGTGTGTGTGTGTGTGTGTGTGTGTGTGTGTGTGTGTGTGTGTCCTCTTTGTAAAAACAAAGAGTTACTTTTTCTTAGCTTAGGTATGTTATTTATTTTTTACCTTTCCTTGGAATAATAATGGAAGTATTTTTAAGTCTTAACATCTAGCCTGAATAACCACACAGTGGTAAGAGTCTCCTGACTGAGTGTGTGGCATGCATGTGCTACAGACACATACACAGGCAAAACACCCAGACACAGAGCATAATAAAATAAAAAGATTTTTAAAAGTTAATATTAACTCTAAACTTTCGGAAGTCAGGATTTTTAAATGTAGTTAGTTCTTACTTTTCATTTTGTTGTTAAAAGAGTAAGTAAGTTACATTTGAGAAATAAACATTTTCTGGGCTATTAAATTCCAAATCAAACTGAATGAAAGGATTTTATGTAAGTTATTTTATTAAAAACTGTGATATATTTCCATAGTAAAGCATTTGCTCCATCTGATAAAGGTAAACAATTTCCTATTCAAATGTATAGATTTCCTTTGTTCTCTGTCCTGTACTGGCTATGTGACCTGGAGACACTGCTCTTAGTCTCTGGATCTATAGGGCAATATACCAAGAGCAAAATCCCTGAAACTCAGCAATTTCCTAATAAAATTGAGACACTTCAAGCATTATTATCATTGTTCTTAATACCACAGTGACTATATCACTCTACTTCCCAGGGCCTTCAGTGAACCTGTGGACTTTAAATGATAGCAGAAAATTAGTCTTTTTATTTCAGTATAGTCAGCCATCTTGCCTGTAATAATTGGGAGACATGTAGCATTTAAATTCTTAGGCCAGCAGTAGACAAGATGCATAGCGTCAAGATTGTGAAGTTAGTAACAAGAGTTGATGGGTCACTGAAGACATAAAAGTCTCTAAAACTTATGAAAATTTTACTTTCTTTTAACTTTCTGAATTTTTGTAGATAATACTGAGGGGCTAGGGTGTGTGTGTTGGGAGTAGGGACATAAATCAGAAAATAATTAGCATGGGCTAGCCAGCACTAACTACTAAGAAGCAAGGTCTAGCCAGTGCTAACTACTCTAGTTCTTTTCTTGGTTGTCCAGTTGCAGATATGAACTGTGGTTTTCAATTTGACTTACCTTTATTTATTACCCAAGAAGCAACAGGGAACTAAAACAAATTAAATAGCTAACAAAAGGATAGCAGAAATTTTCAAAAGCCTCATCTTAGGTGCCACATGTTACTGGGGAAGTTGGGAGTCTGCTCTTTGGGTTCCTAGTCTCCTTAGTAAAAGAATTTAGGAACAGACTCAGGGGAAACAAAATGGAAAAAAAAGCATGACATTTTAAAACAGCCACATGACAGACGAGCAACCACACGGCAAGGAGGGCAGCTTCAGAGAAAGGGTGAGGAAGCCCAGGGATTCCCAGAAGAGCATGCCGAGACTGTGGCAAAGATCAGAAAAAGAAAAAGGAAGAAGAGAGGGAGGAAGAGGGGAGAAAGGTTGTGTTTGTCTTCAGAAAAGCCCCAGAACAAGGAAGAACCTCAAAGCCATGGCTCTGCCTGAAACCTCCAGAGATCCAGTTCCAAAAGCTGTTTACCAGAGGAGCTGGTGTCTGGACTAGAGTTTGTTCTCATGTATACATTCCAGGCAAGGGTGCTCAGCTAGGAAGAGACAGGAAACCAGGGGTCCTTTCTTGCCTTCCTGGGCGGAGAACCAAGGACATTCCTGGAACTGTAACTTTTGGGGTTCCTTCCTCCAAACTGCCTAACCAGTTTCTATCTTCTGCCTTCATCAACAAGACCAATCAGGACTTTTTCTTGAACAAACCAGCAGAGGCCTGGAATGCACTGGATTTCCATCTGACCTCCAAGGAATTCATTGCCTTCAACCCGAATTACATTAGAGCTCTCTAAAATCACAAGAAGAGTGTGGTTTCTGAAACCATAATCCATGCTCTTATCTTAAATCCCTGACTTCTAACTCCACTGACTCTTCCCCCTTTTAAGTTATCAGTTAATTCATTCTGGCACGAAAGCTCAGGAATCACAGAACTACTGAGATGCAATAGCAGAAACTGATTTTTATTATTATTAACTGCTCATGCTGATGTTAAAAACACTTTATTTTGCTGGTGAACTGAGGGATATTCTATCTTTCTGTCACAAATATATTTGAAAAAAGACAGCCAGTGATTTTATCCAGCAATATGCTTTTGTTCCTTTACATATTTTCTCTCAATGTTATCTTACTTAAACAAATTATTTCTATTCTAATAAAAAATAGATCCAATTCTCCCCCCAATTTCAGTCCCAGTATAGGTAATGTAAAACCTATGTTTCCCCTTTCCAAATTCCCAGGATAATTAATTACATATGAATATCTCTAAAAAGTTTTAATTAGATATTTAAAATGTTTGACACTTGATAAATATTAGGAGAAAAATCATCATTCATATTCATACTCAATAAAACCCCTGAGAGCTTTTTTCTTAACTTGGTGTTTAAAAGCAAGCAATATTTATATTTGGAAAAATGACAGGCGTCACCTGACTGGATTCAGCTGACTGAACAGATCACTAATTGGTATGGGATGTGAGGATCACCCGCTGAGGGTTTGGATTAATACTAGCACTTAGGTGTAAAAGTAATTCCCTGGCGCCCTTAAGTGTAACTTACAGTAAAAGCCCCCAACGATTTTGAAGTTGAAGTAATTCTCCACCTCTTTTAAGTGGTGCTGATAAAAGCAAAAGAAAACAAATGATAGAAAAGAGACTAATCCTCCAACCAACCCCAGTCTCCTCTCTTATCCTAGTCTCCCTTCCCTGCTTAGCTTCCCAAAGGAGACATGACTAGACACATTCAAGATGGTGCAACTTGAGATGATCTGAGTGCTCCCCACCTATGGAAAGCTGGATCTAAATTCTGAGTAAAGGTTACTGACAAAGTGCTTTTTTCTTGTTTAATGGTGAGACTATGCCATAACTATGTTTATCCCTCTTGTAAACGGGAGACATGTAATGTCTAATTCTCTTCCTATGCTATCAATGCTTGACATCCATTGTCCACATCTATTTGTTCCAGGTTAGTTTAGATGCTGTAATTCTTTATTACCAGAAATATTTCTACCCACAGAATTTATGGATTTTAATTATTTTAGTGTTTCCATTTATTAATGCTTAGATTTCTTCATTCAAGCCAGTGGGAGCCTCCTTCAGTTTCATTCTGAGTTGTATGGACATAGATATAGTTGAAAAATCTTCTTTGTTTTTATGTATGTTATGATTTTATAGGCCTTACCCACCCAATCCGCCTTTGAGAAAGAGCTGCCATTCATAAAGTCAATCTGACCACCAGGTTGCAGCCACTACTGACCTGACCAATGTTTCTAAGTCTTTACAGCACATGGAGATTCTTTTTATTGGTTATTGTATTTATTTACATTTTGAATGTGTCCCCCTTCCCATTCCCCCCTCCACTTTTGCCTCTATGAGGGTGCTCTCCCACCCACCCACTCCTGCCTCACCACTCTAGCATCCCCTTACATTGGGATATCAAGCCTCCACAGGACCAAGCTCCTGCCCTCCCATTGATGCCAGATAAGGCAATCCTCTGCTATATATGCAGCTGAAGCCATGGGTCCCTCCATGTGTATTCTTTGGTTGATAGTTTAGTCCCTGGGACCTTGGGGGGTGGGGGTGGGGGAGATGGAGGGAGTCCAGTTAGTTGATATTGTTTTTCTTCCTATAGGGTTGCAATCCCCTTCAACTCCTTCAGTCCTTCCCCTAACTCTTCCATTGGGGTCCCCAAGCTCGGTCTGATGGTTGGCTGTATCTGCATCTGTATTGGGGACAGCTATACCAGGCTCCTGTTAGCAAGTGTTTCTTGGCATTAGCAATAGTGTCGGAGTTTGGTGTCTTCAGATGGGATGGATGGCCTTTCCTTCAGTTTCTGCTACATAGTTTGGTCCCTGAATTTCCTTTAGACAGGAACAATTCTGGGTTAAAATTTTTGAGATGGGTGGGTGGCCCCATCCCTCAAATGGGGGCCGTGCCTATCTAGTGGAGTTAGTCTCTACAGGTTCTATCTCTGGAAATCAATCTGGTGACTCCTTAGAAAACTGGAAATAGTTCTACCTGAAGACCCATCTATACCAATCCTGGGTATATACCCAAAAGATGATTCAACATATAACAAGTTCACATGCTCCACTATGTTCATAGCAATCTTATTTATAAGAGTCAGAAACTGGAAACAATCCAGATGTTCCTCAACAGAGAAGTGGATACAGAAAATGTGGTACATTTACACAATGGAATATTACTCACTATTAAAAACAATGACTTCATGAAATTCACAGGCAAATGGATGGAACTAGAAAATATCATGCTGAGTGAGGTAACCCAGTCACAAAAGAACACACCTAGTATGTACTCACTGATAAGTGGATTAGCCCAAAAACTCAGAATACCCACAATACAACTCACAGAACATATGGAAACTTAAGAAGAAAGAAGACCAAAGTGTGGATGTTTCAATCCTACTTAGAAGGGGGAACAAAATAATCACAGGAAGTAGAGGAAGGGAGGAACCTGGGAGGGAGAGAGGAGGGGGAGAGAGAAAAGGGGACTGGATCAGGTATGGGAAGAAACAGGAGAGAAGTACAGTGGCTCAGAAAATTGAACAGAAATATGTAGCAGTGTAGGAGGGGGACCAGGGGAATAGCCACTAGAAAGTCCCAGATGCCAGGGAAGCAAGAGGTTCCCAGGACCCAATGGAGATGACATTACCAGAAATACCCAACAAAGGGGAGAGAGAACATAGAGATGTTTTAATGTTTGTGTTTTTCTATTCTGATTTCTCTATTGATTCCAGAAAGGTTTGGTTCTTTGTTCACATGTACATCTCTTTGTAAAACTCATTTGCTCCAGGAAAGGTTTAATGTAGCTCGCATTTTACAAGCTATTTACAGGCCCACAAAGCTCCTCATATTTAGAAGACAGCATTACAAACCATATTCCAATAGTTTGCTCTAGCGTTTTACAGGGTTAGGGTTTTTATCTATTATATAGGAACTGACATTTCTGAGTTCTCTTTCTTCTGAGAATCATTTTGAGGGATAGTCCTCCATGCTGGAAAATACATCACAGCTTTATAATGATGAAAATATATTAGTAAATCAATATCTGCTGTCTTGTTAGTCACCCGTGTGCTAATGAGAGTGTGAAATCTTAATTTTTTGGACTAACTGATATAGCTATGTCACGGTGCTCATCCCAGTTTCTGTTTTAATTGGCATATAAAGACAAAAAACAACCCACCAACTAATAGGCAAGATAAAAGCAAAACAAGGAACTATTACCCCCCCCCCCATTCAAACTTTCCTAAGCACCTGAGAAAACATGGCAGCCATGTTTCAGATGCATCAGTATCAAGCAAGATGATCAGTTATTAGCTTAGCTTTTGTGTAACTGATGGCAGGGGTCGGGGGAGAGGTGTGCGTGTAGACAAAGTTGAGTCTGGCTATATGCACCTAAGAAAATGGACCATTAAAGCAAATTATTCAGCTTTTTAAGAAAAGTTAAAATAAACTCAGAAAGCCTTTCATCTGACATGGTCTGTATAATGTGGATAAAATAAATCATTAAGCCAACACTCTTAAATGTTATAATATTCTTTGTTTGTGTTTTGAGATAGAAGCCCTCCATATAGCCCTGACTGTTCTGGAACTCACTTTTTTGAACCAGGCTAGTCTCAATCATGTAGAAACCCAACTGCCTCTGCCTCTTGAGTTCTGGGATTAAAGCACCACCGTATGTATCAAATGTTAGAATTTTCAGATCTTTGAAGGCTAGGAACTAAATGTCCATCACTACGTGACTAGTATAGCTGCAGAGTTTGGCAGTAGAATACACTCTGCTTAGCCACTGAAAAGAACAAGGAAGTCTATATATGCTGTCATGAAACTTTTCAATATTTTAATATTGGTTTGCACATGGAAAACACAAGTTATGAACAAAGAGAAGTGGCACATATCTGTAATCTCAACACTCAGGAGACTGAGGTAGGGAGGTAAGTTTGGGACAGCCTGCTCTAAACAGCTAGTTTAAGGTCAGTCTGAACTACAAAGTAAGACCTTGTCACAACAAACCAAGGACTAGAGGGATACTAGTTTCCTTAATTGGAAAATAGTATTATACTAGTATACACAACTGATGTTTGTAGTAATAGACCTGATTCAGGATAACTGAATTAACTCGGTCTCCTCCTCTTCTCCCCAACACCCCAAATAAAGTTTTATAGAATTTTAAATGTAATAAAAGCACCTGTAGATATACACATTAGCTTTCATATTTGTTTGGATCCAAAAGAGTGTATGGAACAAAATATTAACACAACTAAGAAGTGGTTACATCTGAAGAGAAATTCTCCTAAATAGGGAAAAAGAAAAGAGACAAGGAGAAGTTATGTATTGTACTCTTTCTTGTCTTCAATTTTTATGCCAATGCAACTTTTCAGAAAAAATACAAATTTAAATTTGAATTTAATAAACACTTTATCTTTGTGCTGGCTTTGGCTATAAAAACAACCTGTGAAGAGGCATATAGAATAGATAATTATGTGAAATTATTCAAAGACATATTTACATATGATCACTTTTCTAAACTATTATTCCTATTGATTATATAATCCGTTGAAATTTTGCCACTAGAGAACCACTTCTGTTTTAAAATTTCATTAAGATTTTATTTTTATTGTTAATTATGTGTATATGTGTGTGCCTGCGTGGCAGTTTGTGCACATGAGTGCAGTACCCACAGAGGCCAGAAGAGGGCGCTGGGTCCCCTGGAGCTAGAGTTACAGAGATTGTGAGCTGCTTGATTTGGGTGCTAGGAACCAAATTAAGGTTTTTAGAAGAGTACCAAACACTCTCAATCCCTGATCTAGCTCTTCTCACCCCAAACCATTTCTTGATGTTAATAACTTCCACTCTATTATGGAAAAAAATTAAGATTAAAGTAAATCATGAAGTATAAATTTATTTCTTGCAGGTGGTTCTGAAATATCTACCAATCTGCATTCAACCTTGTCTAACATGAGAATCCACCCATTGTCATTTTAATATTTGCCCCATCTCTTCTATGAGGCTGGATTTGTTCATGTATATACTATGCTAACAATCAGTTCATATTCCTAGAGGACTCAGTTGATCTTGTAGTATCTATACAATGGGCATTAGGTAAATTGCTTTTACCCATATCTCTCTCTCTCTCTCTCTCTCTCTCTCTCTCTCTCTCTCTCTCTCTCTCTCTCTCTGTGTGTGTGTGTGTGTGTATGTACATGTTCATATGTTTCCATGTGTATGTGAGTGAATGCACATGTGTGCTTGCGTGTGTAGAGGTCACAGGTTAACAATGGGCAGCTTCCTCAATCATAGTCCAGTGTTATCTTTTGAGAAAGGGTCTCTCACTGAACTCAAAGCTTACCACCAAGCCCCAGGGGTCAGACTCCTCTCTACCTCTCCAGTACTGAGATTATAGTCATCTGGATGTTTACTTGAGTAAAAAGCCATGGGACCTCAGGCTTACACACAGAGCGCTTTATTAGTGGAACCATCTTATGTCTGAACCAGTTTGCTAGCCCCTCCTACGCATCTTTTAAACCTCGGTGTCTAGTAGCAGCATGCTTCAAGCAATGGCTGAGAACATCTATGGCTCCTCTGCTTATCACTCCACCTTCTGTGTTGATTAAAGAATGTCTCATTGTGTCAATCCCATGTAAACTATTACTAAAAATCCAGTTTTAATGCAAGCCTCCAAACTCTATGAATCTCCAGTTTCTAGTTCCAGTTATATCCTTTGGAACTGGGCCTATAAATCCTAATGTGATAACTGAAACGGGAGAACTCTGGGATACCATATGGCTTCATGGGAAGAGGAGCTGCCTGGACACAGGGGAAACATTGAACCTAATACAGAAGCACTCTCATGGATCTCCAAATCTGTGTCATAATGTATCCACAGAGCTTTCCTTTCCTACCTGTGAAGGAAATTCAGAGGCATTATGCTGCCACAGGAAAAATGAGCACTTTGCTTAAAGTATATTTGCTAAGTAGTTTTGTTATTATCAATATATCATGTTTAAGGTCTAATAATTTTATAATAATGTTTCTTGAAGCCTAGAGGCTTTGTTAATATATGTACTCGATTCAGCAAGGTTCTGAGAGGGGAAACAAGTATGATTCAATGACATTGGAATTAATAATAGTAACCACTATTATTTATAAGCGCTTACTATGTCTTGAGCACTTGAAAAGCCCCTGTCCTATGATAGTTTTTAACATGTAGAACAGCCCTATGAAGTATGCACCATCATCCTCATTTTAAACATAAGAAAGCTGAGGCACCATGTAGCCAATGGGAGGGGGCAGTAAAGATGGCAACTAGACAGAAAACCTCTTGATGTTTTACTCTGAAGTAAAATATAAAATGGAACAATAATTTAAAAGGAACGGGCTCAGAGGAGGATTGTTTGAGATGTGAGGTCCTGGAATAAGCTTGTGTTTCATGAGGCTGACTCAATAGAAGGTAGTAATTGAAGACACAAAGAAGAAAGCTGGGTTACCTTCCGGATGAGGGGTGTGGGAGGGAATGGGGCATTTGGTCAAGCATCGGCTAAATGCACATTTTTACCTCCTTACTCTTTGTGTGCCTCTGATTATTTATATGAAATATCAAACTGGGGTGTCAAAGGTCACTAATCCTTCTAAAATTAAGAGTTGATGGATTCTAGTTATGTGACAGTTTTATATTCTAATGCGATTTGAAAACTTACTAAGCTCAAAAAGAATTTACTGTAATCCTAAAATTTTTCTTGTTTGGGGGCAGGAGGTCACTAGGTTTTCATCATAGAGGAACTCTTGATAATAAAATGTTCAACCTGTTTAAAAGTGCATTCAATTTTGGCTGCATCTTACATGTTTAATTGCTTGTTATTCTGAAACATGAAATCACCTCAAAGGCTTACCTAATGAAATGGTAATTAACAGCTTCTTGCTCTAATGGTAACTCAGTGTTACCTGACCATATACATTTTAGTACGTGGCTTGTTTTCAATCACCCTTTCTGTTTCAATCATCCTCTCAAATAAAACAAAACTAAACAAAATGTTTTTCCTGGGGCAAAGAAGAGTCCATGAATAAAAAACCTGCTGTGCAAGCTCCAAGGACCCACATTTATTTCTACGGCCCCCACACAAAAGCTGGGACAGCAACCCACATGTAAGCGCAGCTCCGGGGTAACCACAGCTCCGGGGAGGCAGAGATGGAAGGTAGCCAGTTAGACTAGCCAAATGTGGCTTCAGCTAGAGACTATGTCTCCATAAACAAAGTGGGCAGAGATCAAGAGAGACCCTCAATATCAAACTCTGGCCTTCACGAGCCCATGTGCAAACATACATACACAAATACACATATATGTGTGCAAACATGGGGATAGGCATACACACACACACACGCCACATACACACAAGTCATTCTTTTTTCTCTTTATGGTTACATTTGAGGAAAGCACATTTTCTAGTTACTTACAGAATATTCTTAAATCTGCCAGGATCTGAAAACTATGTGATCTCTTCATTGTGTCTGCCATTTATTATTCAATAAAGAAGTATTGATAGCCTCCTCTACATGCTAAGAATGTTGGGGGAGGGGCAGAAAGTGGGTCAGCTGTAGACTAGCACTTAGAATGTTTACAGTACTGGCAGTGGGAGATGATGTGTACATTGTCCCCACCCGCCCCTTCCTCAAGTGAACTTCAAAGACAATAATAAATTGTTAATGCAACAGGATTTGAAATAGACTGTTGGTCCTGCATTTAGTTCTGTGGTGCTGGGTCCCACGCTCTACGCTTCCTGACTGACTGCAAGCCCTAATGACTGAGTGAGAGACTGTCGAAAGAGTCTGCACTTCATTTAATATAATACTAATGATAAATTAAATTTCATTTCCCCCTTAAAACAGACTTCTCATTAATCTTCAGAGCTTTGCTGTGAATAGCAAGAAGGGCGGTGGTATTGGACCTTTCTTTCTGTAATTAGCTGTTCTGCTGGAGCTAGAGGTGCGGAACAAGTCAAGAAGTTACCCTGTAAATATATTTTCCTTGAGCATTTCCTTTAACTTCCAAATGGCCTCAATATTATCACAAAGGGTTTTGTTCAGTGACATTTAATATTCAATTACAGCAAAGTATGTCACTTTAATTTCTAGCCTCCTTCCCCTAAATACATAAATAAAAAAAAGGTGTTGATGACGGACTACACAAAGCAAACACACAGAGACTCAGAAGCGTCGACACTGTTACATAAGTCTGTGCTGAGCTCTGGACCACTGTATTGTCACTCTCCCTTCCCATGATGCAAATCTTCAGTTTTGAGCACACAAGAGGACTAGAAAATGGGAACTGCTACTTTCCTTTTGGAAACCAGTAATTCACTTGCATTGTGTATGGACCAAAAGGAGTGTGTGAGGAGTCACACAATGAGCAGAAGGAATAATCACTAGACAGTGCATTTATTGTTAACACATTAAGCACTCTGGGCATCTTCTTTGTATAACCAATCTTATTTAAATTAATCATAATGGTCTTTAAACTTTTTTTTCCATCTTTAAAAAAAAAAAAAACCCTAAAGGATATTTATAATCATTCTTGATATAAGGTGCGCTCTTCAGTTGCTAGGTAACATGCTTGCTGAATTTGTTTCTCCACAGATAAGTAAAATACTCCTTCCCGTGCTATTATTCTGTAGGTAAATTAATGCTTATCTAGGGCACATTCAAAGGAGATGATAACACACTAGCCTGCGGAAGTCTGATGCCAAGGAAAGCAAGCCTGGGCTAGAACTGTGCTAACCTGCAGAAGTGCTGGCCAAGAGGACCCCACAGGGTGGTTAGAACCGGGTGGCAGGGAGAACTGAAACTTTGACCTCTCGCTTCAGACTTATTCTTTCAATGCAAGAGCTGATCCTTGAGCCAAGTACAGATTTCTTCTACGTGTGGGCCACGTGAAATGGCAGGTCTCATGCCATGAATTAAACTCAAGGGTCAGTATCTGTACCCGCATTCCTCTCTAGATTTGATGCTGCTCCTGTCTCAGTCTGCAGGTCAAAGACAATTTCTCATGGGAAGCTGGTGCAGACCAACCCAGACCAACCCGATTTCAGAGCCAAGAATTTTACCTGTCAGCACTGGCCCTGATACGCAAAAGGTACTCAGGGGTAACTCCTCAGCCCTCAGCCTTCTCCACCCTGGGAGATGTGGTAATGTCCCTCTGCCATGTCGGGAAGCTTCTGCTTTTATGTTGCATTAGAATCTTTTTTCCCTTCACATAGTTCCTTATACCATTTTACCTCATCCAAATCATGAGTCCCTCAGAAGAATCCATGTCTAAGCATTATGAGATCTGTGCCGATCAAGTGAGTTGAACCCCCCCAAAAAAGATGTTTGCATAATAATTCATAAATACAAACTAGAAATAATGCCAAGGATATGCATCATTCTAGAGCCTGGAACTATTAAAGAATTTCATATATACTATCAAAAACACGTACCTTTGCCTTATTCTGTCAATGCACTACAATGGGATATAATTAATTTTAAACTTAAACTTCAATCAGGGCACTTCCTGCAATATGGCCTAAGGAATATGGATGCATATTATATAATTTCTCTAATCAAACATCTCTTAAGGATGTGTTTATTTTAGGTGTATATGTGTGTGTGTCAGGGTATGTATGTGCATCGCATGTGTGCAGTTATCCTCAAAGGCCAGAGAAGGTGTTGGATCCCTGGAACTGGGCTTAAAGATGGTTGTGGGCTGCCTGCAATGAATACTGGGAACCTGGCCCAGGCCCTCTGCAAAAGTAATAATTGCTCTTAACCACTGAGCCATCTGTGCAGCCCCTGTAATGAAATATTTTAGATACACTTATTATATCCACTGTTATGACTAAAATACTAGGGGAACAGTTTAAAGGCTTCAGTGGGGTTGAGCCGTTGTGTCTAGGTCCCATGTACTTGGGCAGAACATCATGGCAGTGGAATAAAATGGAGAAGGCTATTACCCTCATGGTGGCAAAATAAACACAGAAAGAACTGGAGACCAAGTAGAACTTTCAAAAGCATGACTTATTTGTTCCAACTGGACCCCATCCCCCAAGTTTCTGAGCCGCCCAAAATAATGTCTTAACTGGCATCCAAACATTCAACATGCAAGCTTCTGGGGAACATTTTATACCCAAACTCTAACACTTTGGGAAATACTGTCACAGGACACACTGTAGATCTTAGTGGCTTCTCTGCTGTGTGGGCCGTGGCTCTCATTATTACCCATCTGAGGTATTGCCCTTCCCCACTATAGCTGCCCCCATTTTCCTCTAGTAGTTTTGGCCTGACTCCAGGTACAACTAATATTGATCTGACGTTCACTATCTCATCACAAGAAGCTCTCCAATTTTGCCTTCCAAGACATTTGATCATGTCTGTAGAAATTATTGTATTTCAGGACTCCAGAAAGAGACCGAAGTGGTTTTGGCGTCTCATAGAAAATGGACAGGGATGCTCACAGTCTACAGATACGCATCAAGAACTCTACCAGCTGAAAATAGAAATGGTGTATGCTAGACAATGCATAAGGGCTATCTGGGAGTTTCCACGGGTAATAGGGAATTTCATGGCCTGGGATGTGGCGGTCACAATTCCCCATTAGCTCCCCTTGCAAAGCCAACTTCTCGCTGTCCCTTTCTGTACAGTACACATCAATTAAGCAGAGTCTGACTGTCTGGCCTTGTTTTCCTCTTTGCTGCCTCTTTGTCTTTTGGCTTTGCCTTTCTCTTCTTTGTACACTCTATTCCAGCTAGAAATGTCACCTCTTACAGGAAGTCATTCTTGATTTTCTTCTTCCTCCTCTCTCAGTGACTGCTCTAGTATCTGGACCCCAACACATTGCTATACTTTTCATCCTTCGCCCATGACTGATACACAATTTTAACAGCTTTTATTTGTTTTAATAAACAATAAATTCTTGAACTATCAAGAACATCATTAAAACCAGCAACAACTCTGTGACCTGTAAAACCTTTTTTAAAATAGTTAATAAATATTTAGATTTAATTAAATTTTTTAGTTTTTAAGAGGGATTTCTAAACTAGACCTTATAATTAGCTTTAAATTCATCTGTATACTTAACAAGAATTGAATTCCTGCTGTTAGTAATGAGGCAATTTTAAGAGTTATCCCCTCATAGAAAAAAGTATTCATGCTAAATAGAAAACTGACCACAACCAATCTGCAACAAATGAACTACATTAGGTAACTCCTCTGTTATTTAACAAAAGGATATTGACTTTATATAGCACAACTAAATACTGTCTATCATGTTGCCTTAAGAGAGTTATTACTAATGTTGATTAAGTGAGATTTTTTTTTGTATTTTAAATAATTTTTAATTGAATGTGCATGTGTGTTTAATTGTATGTGTATGTATGTGCAGACATAACATGTATGGCTGCTGTCCACAGAGCCAGAAGAGGGCATCAGATTCTCTGATATGGGAATTTAAGTACAGCCCTGAGGCACTACATGGATGCTGGGAACCTAAACCCAAGCCTTTGGAAGAGCAGCCAGTGCTCTTAACTGCTGAGCCATCTCTCCAACGCCATAATGAAGTGGATTTTTATAGCGATAAAAGGAAACCCAATACAAGAGGAAGGGTGGCTCAGATTAGAGATTCCTAGGTAATACTGTGACCACTCAGTAGCTGCTGTCCTGTGGTCTGGGATCCCACTGGCTTCAGCCTCCTCCACCCTCAGACTCCAGAGTGAACAAGTTTTAGATCTGGGAAAGTATGATCCAGAGAAAGGGGGGATTGTAGGACGAGCCTTCCCAGAAGTCTCAGATGAAGCGCTTGCACCTCAGTCATCCTGCTGCTATTGCTGCGATTTTGCTTTTCTTTTTATTTTCAAAATTAATTTTAATCACCTTTTAACTTTTTAGTAAGTAAATATTGAATTTCTTTGTGGCATTTTTCATATATTACATATGCTATTATGCTTTGTTCATTTTTATCCCTTAACTTTATTTTTAATATTATGACATATATAATTGTGTGTTATAATAATTTGGCATGTGTAATTGGTGTGGAATAATTTAACAAATCTAAGTCCTATGTGAAATACTTCTACTTTTTTTTATGGTGAAAATATCTGAACTCTAAGCCTTCAGCAACTTTATAACATCTGTTACGCCGTAGTCCGTCACTTGTGGTCCAGATCATTGACTGCCTTTCCTAACTGAAACACTAATTCATTTCACCAACATCTACTTCCCGTTTGCTTCCTCGACATTCTTTAGCAAACTCCATTGTTCTCTCTGCCCAAGTTCAACCTTTTTCAATTCCAAGTTTAAGCAAGATCATGCAGCATTTGACTCGACTCCCTCCCTCCCCCTCCTCCTCCCCCTTCCTCTCTCCCTACCCCACGCCCCGTGTGTGTGTGTGTGTGTGTGTGTGTGTGTGTGTGTGTGTGTGTGTGTCTGTCTGTCTGTCTGTCTGTCTGTCTGTCTGTCTGTCTCTCATTTCACTGAGCATAAAGTTCATCCATATTACCACAAAGGATAGGATTTCCTACTTTGGAAAGCAGAAAGGAGCAAGTGATACAAGAATACTCTCCCGCTGGGTGCATATCCACTTGTTAAAAGCCAGGCAAGAGCATTTGAATGAGCTTTTCAGTCTTCTCTGAAGACATTCTTTCAATGCTGTACAGGATGTCTGGGTTTTTCCTCCCATCACGGATACTTGCTAGACTCTGCCCAAGTGTGTAAATGTCAAGTGAAGATGACACTGCTGATGGTCCCCACGATTTATTGTGACCATGAAATAAAGTGCTGGGCCACATGCCCAGTATCTAAACTAAATCAAAGAAGGTTTAATTGAAATTAGGCGAGGAGCCTAGGAGAACTTCGCTTTGTTCAATCCAAAGTTTCCAATTCCGTTGGAATCCTATTTTATAAAAATCTTTATTAGTTGGAGGGAACCCAGGAAGACAGAGCTGGCATACGCTGTTGTACCAAAAGAGCACAAACAGCTGATAGAAGTGACCAGGAGGCAATAGCTGGAGGGGGAGGAACTCTGTATCCAGCAGGAGGAGAATACTTGTTAGGCAGCACCTGCTGGATACTTTGACTATCAGTCAATGTTTGCAAGGCTGAAGCTGAACACAAAGAGAGCAGAAAATCACGCAGCACATTCAGAGTTGTCAGAACACTGTCCCTCATGACGCCCCAAGAGCCAAGTTTCTGATCTCAGTTTAGATTCTAGAAAAATGATGTACTTTCAATCCCCGTATGACTCTGAGTCTTCAAAGAAGGAATACTAATAAGTAGTTCGTGTTCTCGCTCCAATTTATTCTCTTCTTATGAAGGGAAGCTGGAATAACAAATGAGCACTTTCAACTCTTTACTGATAAGCACTAGGAAGCACTCTGCCTTTATTTCCTCCAGTTTGCAGAAAGCATCAGTACCTGTGCTCAGTAAGTGAATAGGTATTACAGCAGGATTTGGAAAATCAAATTCAAATCATGAAATATAGGGGATAATGGACAGATATTAAGTAAGAACAAATAAATACTGCTTAATTCCACTTGCAATTCTATTTACTTTTTTTTTTTTTTTTTTTTTTTTTTGGAGTGTTGTGGGGTTTCAAGGCTTACGTGATTCGCCTTTTAAGATCAGGTACGAATATATTCAATCTCTAGAGAAAGGCATCTTGGCTATTATAAAGCATAGGTAAAACATTAGCACTGAGTTAGAAAAATGATGGCAGCTACTATATCCACTTTAAATTTGAATATATTATCATGACAATACAGTAAAAAGTTTCAGCCGAGGATTTTATTCTGAAAAGTGGAATTGTAATAAGATTGAACTAAATATACTTAAGTGCCTTCCCTAATCAGAAATACAGAAGTGGAGCTGGTGGGATAGCTCAGTGCAAGCCTGGTCACCTGAGTTCAATCCCTGGAACCTTCATGAACATGGAAGGAGAGAAACGACTCCACAAAGCTGTCCACTAACCTCAATGAAATATTACAAACATACTAATAATACATTTTTTTTTAAAAATTCAAAAGAAGAAATACCGACATAAAGCTGTTTTGTTGAGGCAGGTTTTCTCTCTGTAACTCAAGCTGACCTTGAACTCTCTTCTTTCATTCTACCCCATATCCATCCCAAACTTACAATCTTCCACCTCAGCCTCCAGTGCTGAGATTACAGCTGGAGACAATAGGCATTTAAATTGGTGCGGTACAGATAAATCAAGGAATATCAGCAGTTAGTTACCTGGACGCTTCCTCTCCGCACGTCTAGGTTTTGTTTCACTTTTCTCCATTCCCTTTGTAGCTGCCTCTATTGTGTGCACATCAGTCCATTCACCAAGCTTCGTGCGGAGGGCCTTTGATGTGTATGTAGAGTATACATAAAGCTAAACAGACCAAAGTCCTCTTTGGATTTCCAGAGTTTATGACCTTGGGCTGGGGTTGACAGGAGCTTAGGTTGATAGGGGCTTGTCAGGAAGGCATATATTACCTGAGACAGATTCTCTATTTGTAAGAAATGAATTCAAACTCTCAGCCTTGTCTTAGCTGAAGGAATGGTCTCCCGGTACATATACATGGGCTTCTGTTCTTTTTATCCTTAATCCCACTCCCAGACTCTTTCTCTAGCATGGTGATTCTCAACCTCTTTGACAGGGATCGGGTACCCTACATATCAGATGTTTATGTTACGATTCGTAACAGTAGCAAAATTACAGTCATGAAGCAGCAACAAAATAATGTTATGGTTGGGGGTCACCACAGCATGAGGAACTGTGTTACAGAGCTGCAGAGTTAGGAAGGTGGAGAATCACCGCAATTATACTGTGCTAGTAGAATTCTGGTGCATCATTCCCTGCTCCAAATCCTCATGGTTGTTGTATGACTTCAGGGTGTTATTCGTGCTCCTTATTGACAGTATTCAAGGGCCTCTACACTTCGGCTCTCAGTGACTTTTTCCAACTGACTCATTCAACTTCACATCTATACTCATGTGCACTTGCACCAGCAACATAGAATAGACAAGGTCAGGAGAACAGAATCTGAAGATTGGCAATTCCGAGTCCTGCTCTTACTTCTAACACTGATCTGAGACCTTGTTCACAATATCTGAACGAACTCACATATATTCTCTTTCTCTCTCTCTCTCTCTCTCTCTCTCTCTCTCGTGTCCATATCTATAAACAGTCTTATTATATATAAAGTTATTTATCATAACTCCTATGATATAAAATGTGTTAATATATTTAAACATTTAGAAAAAACTAAATAGCTCAGAAACGGCATATTTGTTAAGCATACATACTGCTTTTTCAGTGGACCCAAGTTCAGATCCTGGTACCTATGACAGGTGACTCAGAACTACCTAAAACTCTATCTCCAAGCTAGATCCAATTTCCTTTTTGGACTCTATGGGCACCTGTACTCACTCCTGCACATACCCACATGCACACATACACACATGTAGAGAGTTAAAAAATAAAATAACATTTAGATGGTTATAATGGAACATGTCTTTAATCCCAGCAGTTAGGAGGCAGAGGAAGGTGGATCTGAGTGAGTCTGAGGCCAGCCTGATTTATATAGTGTTGGGGGGGCTCTATAAACACTATGAACAGCAGAGTGTGAATCCATGAGAGACAAAAAGAAAGTCAGTGCAACATGGCTCAGTAGATCTGATATCGGGTAGTTTATTTTAGGTATATTTGAGCACAACACAATTTAAAAAAATAAAAAAGTGTCCCGGTGATAATTAATCAACCCCATGTGCACTACAAAGCTTAATACATAACTACATCAAAACTCTTAAAAAGTGTAAGTGGTATCTTTCATAAAGATGGGTTCTATAAATAAGGCCAGTTTTGACACCAAAGGGTAAACTGAGGCAGGCAGCTGATGGAGGGTCGGTGTTGAGAGTGGCTGACAGGGGTGGATCCAGATACCTACAGAGGCTGCTGCCTATGGAAGCCAGCGGTGAGAGAAGTTATTCAGCAGACTTTTCTCTGAGGGAACAAAGCTTAATTTACTGGGGCTGGCACTTCCTATGGCCAGTGAAAAAAACTATGAACTCTTTCAATTCTTTGGGGCTGGCAAGAAAGAGAAAGGAAAAGAGAAAATTCACATACACACACACTGAGTGGATGAAAGAAAAAGCAGAGTCCAATAACTTCATACACACAAATATATATGCATATATACATATATGTAACAATTTCTAGGTTCGAAGTTCCCGCCAGCGGGTACTCCGTGCTGTGGAAGTGCTGTAGAAGGAAGCCATTGATAATAGAAAGAAGCAGGAAACAAAGGAATGTGTTGGAGCAAGACGAAATCCCGATCAAGCTCTGAAGAAATCTTTATTATTACAATGTTTTAAACACATTAGGGCGGGAAATGGCAGGGGCGGGGAGAATCCATAATGCGATCAGACATCAATTATGCTATAGTTGTCCCTGAGCTGAAGGCCGGACGTTTAATCCCTACCTGGGGGCAGTAACAATGGGGAGGAAACAAGGAGAGGCCTGCTGGAGCCGGAACACCTTGAAACGCTAATCAAGCTGAGCCTAAAAGTCAGGGCCTAAAGGAGACACCTGCTGAGCGATCCGAGACATTGTGGCTAACAGACTTAGACAAACTTGGGATCTTTCGTCCAGCAGATGTGCAAAAGGCCAAGGCCTTTGTCTCCGACACATATATATGTGCATACATATATAGATATGTGCATACATACATAGATATGTGCATACAGAACTACAAACAGACATGAACACATTCACACATAGAATGGTTAGAGTGAAGCTCCAGCAAGCAGGTTCCACGCATTTCACACATACACACACACACACACACACACACACACACACACACACACACACACACACACAATTGGTGGGTGGAGCAAGCTCCAGCACACACCCAGACAAGCTTATGTATATACTTACATACACATAGCTGATGGAAGGAAGGAACAATATTCCAGCCCCATACTTTATTTTTAATTCCATAGTGTGTATATCCCAGCAATATCTTTTCAAACATTATAAAAATTACAATGTGATTACATTTTAGTTTTCTTCTAGTAAATGGTTATGAAAAAATGTGTTCCCCAATAACTTTGCAAGAAATAACATTATGTAGTACAGGTTTAAAACACACACACACACACACACACACACACACACACACATAAATTATCCCCAAGAACCACGTACATTCATAACTAAGCCACTTGTGATAGATTGACAAAGTGTAAGCAAACAAGGTAGTTTTCTCAGCCAGTTTCTCTTACTGGCAAGCAGCAATTTGCAGTTATAAAGAAAGGAGTAGTTATTTTATTATTTATCTTTAAAGGTAATCTTGTAAGACTCTTAAAAGAATCACAAGTCTAAACTTTTATATAAAAATCAGTCATGTCTACCTTAAATCCTCAGAATACATATCTACTCATTAGCAATTCTTAATTAAATCATAACAGGAAGCTGAGGGAAAAAATGGGTATAAGAAATCAATCATCCCCAGTCCAGCCTCAGTGAGAGTCCCGTCAGACAGTGCTGCCCTTGTTCCTGTTCCCTGACCGTAAAAGGTCCCCAGCTTAACTAATAAGAGTGTGTCTTTCTGAATTTCAAATTGTTCCCCAAGATGTTTTTTTCTTTTTTAAAAAGATCTATTTATTTTATGTATGTGAGTACACTGTACAAGGTCATTCTCTTCAGACGCATGATATTACATCCCATGACAGGTGGTTGTGAGCCACCATGTAGTTGCTGGGAATTGAACTCAGGACCTCTGGAAGAGTAGTCAGTGCTCTTAACCTCTGGGCCATCTCTCCAGCCCTCCCTAAGATTTTCTACATCAAAACCAGTAGTAAAAACATCTCGCCCTAGCATCATTAACAATTTTATTTTTCCAAATGTTTTCTAAGGGTGCTGGTCATTGCTGACAATCTATATCTCTAAGTTCTTTCGTAGGGTGGCAATTGAATCATTAATCTGCTCTAGCAGTGATGTCCGAAAGAGATTATTATTGTGAGTGCCAGAGATACTGCCCAGTGAGGGACTGGAAGCTTCCTTAAAGCTTTGATACAATTCTTAGATTAAGAAGGGTGTGAGGGCAGCAAGCAGAGCAGAACTCCATAAAAGCATGAAGTCGTCAGGATATGTATCCTCTGGGCCGAGCCACAGGAAGGCACAGCCCTTGTGGCTGTGGTAACCGATGGACCAAATTCCATGAGCTCTAAAGCCATTTGTCATTCTTCCTGCCTGGCCCTTGGCACAGGCTCAAGGTAAATAATGAAAGCTCATGATAAGGGCCTAGGGGAGGATAATGCTATAGATTAACTGAGATAAAGAAGCTCATGATATGGGTCTGGGAAAAGCCCGTGTGGTCTGGCCATAGAGATCGCCAGCCAGCGCAGAAGTTCCCGAGCTATAAACCACCGGGCTCCCAGCCTCCTGAGAAGAAAACAAGTTGTATATCTTTCCTGTGAAGACACAGCCTTGCGTGTTTCACATTCCTCGTTTCCCTCATGCTTATCTGTGAGCACAAGGACCTACAGGCCTCCTAAGGCATAGTGAGGTGCAGACCAGCCAAAGCTACATCGTGAGTGAGACCCTGTCTCAAAAAAGAAAATTAATTTAATGTGAGAGAAGAAGCGTTGACTATTATATAGGAAGTACCCAGGGATGGCCGCAGACATTTTCGCCTTGAGCTTTGCTTCTGATGTGGTCTCTACCTTGGCTGCCCAGTTTGCTCCTTCCGTTGTTTTATGCCTTTGGCTGTTGTTGTTGTTATCATGAGAAGAAGTGGGTCTCATTTTGATGTTTTGACACATTCCACCCTGTTGTTATGTGCTCCCTCCTGCCTTCCCTCCCCTCCTCGGCCCCGCGTGGTGGTTTCCTTCTTCTCCACACAACGTTTCACAGACATGTATTCTATTATCTTGTCTTCTTTACCTTCCCCCCAACTCCCTTTAGACCCGCTCCTCTCCACTCTTCAGAGTGCCATTTCTATTTTCACGCGATATGTTTATCACATTTTCCTTCATATGAGGAATATATCTAAATTTGACCTATTTTGTTTAGCCTAATGGCCTTCAATTCCATCCATTTTCCAAAGCATGTCATAATTTCTTAACTCTTTAAAGTGAGTACAACTCTGTTGTAGCTATTACCGTGTGTTTGTTAATTTGTCTGTTGATAGACACCTAGTTTGTGTCTGATTCCCTATATCATCTATTGTGAATTATGCAGCAAAAGAATGAGTGTGCAGGGATATATGTGATATGCTGACTTGTGTTCTTCAATTATATCCCCAGGAGTCATGTGGCTGAGTCATACAGTTAAGGCGTGTGAACACCTTCAGACTGATTTCCGTTATGGCTGCATAGGATGACATCCTCACCAGTAGTATATGATTTCTCTTTCCTCATATTTTCACCAGTGTTTTGCATCATTTTGACATTAGCTGTTATGAGTGAGATGAGGTGTAAAGTCGAATCAGTTTTTATTTGTGTTCTCCTGGTGGCTAAGGATGTTGAACACTTTTTCAGATATGCACCACCCTTCCTTTCCATAACTGTCTGTTCCATGTATCCTGTTTGTTGATTGGCTGGGTTTGTTTTTGCTTTGGGTTTTGTTTTGTTTTGTTGGGGTTTTGTGCATTCAATTTTAGGAGCTCTTCATAGATTCTAGATATACAGTCTATCAGATGTATACATGGCATAGATTTTTTCCCCTTATTCCTTAGGGTCTCTTTACTCTTGTGTCTGTTTCCTTTGCCATGCAGAAGCTTTTTATTGTATTGAAATCTATTTGTGAATTCTTGGATTGTTTCCTATTTCTTGTGCTGTGAATCCTTTTCATGAAGTCCTGACTATACCTAGGTCTGGCAGATGTTGACCTGCTTTTCTCCAGCACTCTCAGAGTTTAAGATCTGTCACTAAGGTCTTTGATCCATTTGTTTTTTTGCATGATTAGAGATAGAGATCTGGTTTCGGTTCATATGTGAAATTCCGGTTTCACAGCACCATTTATTGAAGAGGCTGTCTATTCTCCAATATATGTTTTTGACACATTTCAAAGATTAGGCGACTGTCACTGTGTGGATTTATTTCTGGGTCCTCTATTTTGTTCCATTGGTCTATATGTCTGTTTTCATGCTGCAAATAACTTCTCTATTAATCTGGCTGAAACCTTTGCTTTTTTAATTGGATATTTTATTTATTTACATTTCAAATGTTTTCCCCTTTCCAGGTTTCCCCTCAGCAAACCCCTATCCCATCCTTCCTCCCCCTGCTTCTATGAGGGTGCTCCCCCACCCACCCACCCACTCCTGCCTCACTGCCCTGGCATTCCCCTATACTGGGGCATCAAGCCTTCACAGGACCAAGGGCCTCCCCTCCCATTAGTAATTCTTTGAGAATTTCATACTATGTGCTGGGTTTCAGACCCCGGAACAAAGAGCTGAGCTGATATTCAACCCAAGCAGACCTGGCATCCAGGTTCTCCCAACATCACTCAGCCCCTACCTGGCAAACTCTGCCCTGTACCCTGAATTTTCCAGGCCGAGGGCTGGGGTGCCTTTCCACCAGAAGCTCTTCCATATATAACCCAGACATTTTTTGTTTCTTCTCCCTTCTCTCTCTCTTCTCTCCCTCTCTATGCAGGTGTTCTCCCTCTCTTTTTCTTTTCCCATCCTTCCCTCCCTCCCTCCCCATGGTGACTTCCCTGGCCTGGTTCCTTGGGACCAGTGAAACTGATCAAAAGTTGCTTCACTTAACCGTGCCTGCTTTCATTTTGCTTGAATTGGCACATTGCACTGGGAGAGAAGGAACTTATCACAGTGTGTTTTGACCTTATCTACCCCCTCCATCCACCTTCCTATGTACCCAATTTAATAAACTCCCTCTTTCTCCCTATCTCCCCTCTACCTTCAAATTGTCCTTTCTAATGCACTTTGTACTGACCAACAACTACCCTCAAGTGTGGGACTTGCCCTGGTAGGTAGGTGATACACCAGGGGTAACACCCTTAAAGAAAACTGAGTCTCCCTCTCCCAGTAGCTCTCAAATGTCGTTAGCTCATTAGCTCCTCAGATAGGGTTAGGGTTTTGTGCTCAGATGCCCTGCTCCGTGCTGTTACTTTTGTCTGGCTTGAGATTGCACAGGTCTTGTGCATATAGTTGCAATCTCTGTAAATTTCTCTCTCTCTCTCTCTGTCTCTCTCTCCCTCCCTTTCTCCCTCCCCCCCTCTGTGTGTGTGTATGTGTATGTGTGTGTGTGTATGTGCGAGAGAGAGAGAGAGAGAGAGAGAGAGAGAGAGAGAGAGAGAGAGAGAGAGGAGGGGAGGGAGGGAGGGAGAGAGAGAGAGATTATTTCTTTTAACTGTGAAATTCCACTTACATCATTCCTCCCTTCTCTTTGTCCCCCCGCCCCCCCCATACACTCCTGCTTGCTCTTTCAAATTCACAGCCTCTTTCTCATTGATTGTTGTTACATTCATTGGTGTCTTGTATTATATAAAAACAACCTGCTCGGTCCGCACAGTGTTACTTGTATGTGTGTGTTTTCAGGGCCGACTGTTTGGCATTGGATAACCCATTAGTATGCTCTTCTCTGGATAAGACTATTTCTTCCACTGTTGTGGACATTTAGTATCTTTCTTCCTTACTGTTTTATTATTTTTTTTTTTAAGACATGTTCCTTCTATGTAGCCCTGGTTGTCCTCAAACTCGATAGCTTTCTATATGGACCAGGCTGTTGATGTCACAGAGATCTGCCTGCCTATTACCCCTGTGCTGGGATTAAAAGTGTGCAGTAAGCCTGGCCCCCTGTAACTCTTTGTGTAGAACTGAAGCCTAATGAGCTGCCCACATTAACATGTCTATTGGTACAGTTTTATGCCTTTAACCTTAACCATTCAGATACATAATATAACCCTCTGCCATAATATAAAAATATAGCTCATGATAAAAATAATTTTGTTTTCAGAGGGAACTATTATAAGCAGAAATATCAAAATTTGTGGTTCGTTGAATGGGAAATAGTAAAGGGAAGACTGAATGTAAACGCCAGAATTTTAAACTCCAAGCATCCATCTCAATAATTAGACGAATCAACTAGTCCTTGTGCCTGGGATCAGGGAGTCATTCACAAGATCCTGTAGTAAAGTGCTGGTGGAATCCGTCATTTTGTGGTTGCAGACGTTTAAATGTGCCTTTCTTTAACCTTGAGAATTATGGCCCATTCCTCAAATGCTCAGCATACCTGTAAGTAGTTAATGAAGCGGAACAGTTTTGATTCATTGAGAGTGGTTGGTGAAGAAATGTTCAGGTGTGAGATCCAAGCAATATGGGAACCCATTTGAAAAACAGGCTTTCAATAGGCAATAAAGTGGCGACTCCCTGATGAGATTCAGCAGAAGCAATGACAGAGAATTATCTTTGCTCTCGATGCCTAAAGCATCGACAGCACTGAGCACCAGTGGCAAGCAAGCCAAGTATTTTTTTTGTTTTTTGTTTTTTTTTTAAGAAGGAAAACGTGGAAATAGTCCTAACTACGCTCCTTGATGACAAACGCGGGAATCAGCTTTAAGCTACTAATCAAAACGGAATGGGTGGCATGTGTGCTGATAGAATCAACCCTGGGTCACATTAAGACTGGGAACCAACCAGAATCGAAAGGAATACGAGAGCTTTGGAAGCATGAAGGATGGATTTGTCGGCTGTGATTTGTCATTTATGTGGAGTGTAATTAATAATATCCACCTGTTTCTTTCATCTCTGTATTGCTGGACGGAGGTTTGTAGCTAGAAGGTAGTGTTTCTTCCTGCCAAATAGGCTTGTGTGCATTCCCTATCTTTGTTGCGACTCTCTCTGTGCTGGCAGAGGGGAATGTGGGCTCTTCTGCCATCTGAGACAGAAGAGAACTGCATGCATTACCATACAGCTCTTTATTGTAATGAGGTCCATGCAAGAAATTGATAATGGGTACAGGCACAAAATAATAAATATCAATCCCAGATCCTGAAGGCATGGTGTCTCCCAAGCAACAGGTCCTGAATTACACAGAACATTATTGTGAACCAAAGTCAAGCCTGAATTAAAGCCAAACTTAAAAAGCAGTGTTCTATATGTAATTTATTCTTTATCTATAAGCATAAACAATGTAGACACATGAGCCTAGCTAAAGACAAAGGACAAAGCTAAATGAGTACAAAAATGAGATTTTACTTTTATTTATTGATTTCTCTTCATTCCTGGAAGGTTTCAACTTTTAGGTTTTATCTTCTAGTTTCCAGAAAATAGTGCATTCTTAAAACATTAACAGAGGAATTCTCACTTTTCTGTCTCCCTGGAAAGACTTCCTTTCTCCATGCCCAAATATAAACTGCTTACTTCTTGTTCAAATCTATCTTACTTTTGAAAAATGTGCTGTCTGCCCAAGTCCCATGTTTCTGGGCAAAGTACCAGGTAAGAATAGAATGTCAGAAAGACATAAATAAAAATCACTAATATAAAAGAGGAAGGCAGAGGTTGAGGTAGGTGGTTTAACAAAGGAATGTTAGGTAGCTCACCCTTACCTAGGACTCCATTAACAAGTAAATTGTTGGTCTTTCATTAGCTTTTACTCTCCCAGGAGAGACTTCCTAACTTGCCTGAAGCCCCTCAAAGTTGACAGACTCTCAAAACATTATGGCATCCAAAATTCATTTACTCAAACTTACTACAGATATTCTCTCTTGGTTCTATGGGATGGGCAAATAAGAGATGTCACAGAGAAATGAGGAAAAGAATAACACTATTCTACCTCTTAAGGATTTAAGACATGTCACAAAGCTACAACTTCTAGGCACACAATAGATCTGTGTAAAAAGTTCAGATATTTTATATAACAGACAGAAGCTTCGAGAGACGTCAGCGACCTGGGATCATTCGGAAAGCTTCCTGGAAGAGAGTGGATGGGAGTGAATCCGAAATAATGAATGGGTTTGAAAGGCGGAGAGAACCAGGAAGGAGGAAATCTTACGGAAATGAGGAGACTCTGACTCAAGAAATCTGCCCAGTCTTTTCCTCCATAAATGTGAGACTGCATCAAAGTTAGCACTTCAAACATATTCACTGCTGGCCTGCGACTCCCAAGCACACCAGACAACGCAGTCTCGGTGACATTTCCAAACACAGAGGATACTTAATTGGGAGTCACTCACTCCACAGTTCTTCATAGTCTCGTGGTTTTGTGTTGATCATAAAACCACTGTGATTTGGATTGCTTTTCTTAAAGTTATATTGGACAAAAGTATGGGGTGATGCCTATGACTCGTATGCTTATTAAAATCTTGGCAGCTCAAGGAGTTATATTCAGACCAATCCCGTTTGATGCATCTCAATACCACTACCTTTGATACAAAAGGAAAACTCTCAGAAAGGTAGAAAGAAATGAAGTGCTAGCTCTTTTCTCTACCATCACTTTTAAGCACCGGACGAGCATATTGGAAAGACTCATCCCTAGTGAAGTCAGTAGGCAGTTTATGACCACCCCTGTGTTTTGGCCTATTTTTCAATATTTTGGTGAGAATAGTGGGCAAAGCTCTTATTTTTGGAAAGATAAACACAAACTGTTTGTCTGTCTTTGTCTTTGTACCTAGATGAGTGTCTTAGTCAGGGTTTCTATTCCTGCACAAACATCATGACCAAGAAGCAAGTTGGGGAGGAAAGGGTTTATTGAGCTTACACTTCCATGCTGCTGTTCACCACCAAAGGAAGTCAGGACTGGAACTCAAGCAGGTCAAGGAGCAGGAGCTGATACAGAGGCCAAGGAGGGATGTAACTTACTGGCTTGCTTGCTTCTCCTGGCTTGCTCAGCCTGCTTTCTTATAGAACCCAAGACTACCAGCCCACAGATGGTACCACCCACAAGGGGCCCTCCCCCCTTGATCACTAATTGAGAAGATGCCTTACCTCTGGATCTCGTGGAGGCATTTCCTCAACTGAAACTCCTTTCTCTGTGATAACTTCAGCTTGTGTCAAGTTGACACACAAATCTAGCCAGTACAATGAGCTAACCTATTCAAAAATAAGGAGAGAAGCATTGTAAATTCTCCAGTTATAAATAATGCAGAGAGTCTGTGTGGAAGTGCAGGTTAAGGGCCTCGATAAGAATTACACTTATCCATCAAGTGGAAAAAAGTGTGACAAGATGAATGTTTCCTTCAACTGGTAGATGGCAAGAGGAAAGAGGCATATGGATCTTGACTGGGGATGTGTGCACTGTTAGCTCTATGTGTGGGGCTCAGTAAACAGATAGCAGATGGTCAAGGCCAGGTTTACTAAGAGGAGTGGGGGCTTATAGACAAGAAAGAAATAGGAGTCTTGGGTAGATGGTAATAGATGAGATGGAGGCATCTTTATGAATTCATAGTTAGCTTTATATAGATACAGGTGGTAACATATAGACATACTAAGATGTATGTGCATACCAAACTTAGGTTCTTCGTGTGTGTGGGTGTGGGTGGGTGGGTGGGTGTCTATGTGTCTGCTTGTGGGGTTTAGTTTAGTGAACTTGGTACGTTTTGTAGGATCAACATATAAGAAAGTGAAAAGGAAAAAAAAAAAGATGGGATAATATTAAAAGGAGCCAGGAACTAAAATCAGTGTTTCCCAGTGGCCAAAGTTAAAGTAATTTAAACAACAAAATAAATCTATACTTACATAAATAATTAAAGTAATTACATAATTAATGAAGGAAAGAGACAAATCTCTCGCATAATTCCAAATAATTTATGTTCAGACCCAATCCTCAGAGACAGAGCAAAACCTCACTTTCATTAAGTATTAGTGAAAGAGTGAATTCCATCCAAACAAAGACAGCAAAGGGAAGAAAGGCTGGCTCTGTCAGTGAAGAACCTGAAAACCAGCACTATAGCTCACTGCCAAAGTCAACACCCATGTCATGGCTATAACAACTCTGTTGTGACGGTGTGATAAAAATGGGTTCTTACCTTTTTGATCTGCTTTCTCCAAACCCATAATTCACCAAATTCCAATAGAGAAGTATGTTATAAGATAAGCGACTGGCATTTCCCAGAAATGTCAAGGTAATCAAAAATAAGGACGGTCTGAGAAATGATTACAGCCAAAAGACACCAAAGGAGAGAAGATGAGTAAATGCAAGTGTGACCCTAAATGAGATCCTGACACATTAGGGAAAGTCTTAGACAAGCTGGATCGTGCACATGTTATAGCTAATAGGAATGTATTGTGTTTTTATCCTAACTGATACCAATACATTAATCACGTATGATGCTTATAATAAGAGAAACTAGGTGTGGGATAGATGAAACACTACACTTTTTTTGTTTGTTTGTCTGTTTTTCTCAAAAAAAAAAAAAAAGAAGACTGCTAAAATAATTTAAGAGCAGAAGCTAGTAAAGTGCTGGCTGAGTTTAGACCCTCACCACATAAAAAGCCAGAAATGGTGGGACACACCTGTAATACCATGGCAAGGAAGGCAGAGATAGGCTCTGGAGCTCATTGGCCAGCCATCCTAGCCAAATTGATTCAAGTTCAGTGAGAGATCCCATCTCCCAAAACAAGGTAGAGAGCAAGTTAGGAAGACATCCAACATGGACTCATGGTCTCTACACATATACGCACACGTGTATACATACCTTCATACACATGAACATATGCACATTAACACAAACAACAATATAAAGGAGGAGATTAGGAATTTGTTTAGAAGTAGTTAAGAATCCTAAAAGATATACATGTATGAAATTGTCAAAGTATAAATAGATTTTTAAAATATCTAAGAACTCCAGACAAACCAACCAACTTTAAATGCATAAGGATCAGTATAAGAAATATTGCAGACCAGTGAGATGGTTCAACAGCTAAAGACACTTGCCAGCAAGCCTGGCAAGCAGGTAATGAAGGAAAAGAACCAGTTCCCACAAATTGTTCTATGATCTCCATATGAGTGCTATGGCATGCACATACTTCCCCCAAGTGCACACATAGACATCTATGTATTCATACACATACATGTAAATAAATGCACAAAAGATCTTTTTTTTAATATTGCTATTTGATCTGCCTGTGGTAGCCAGAGGCAGGTGGATCTCTGTAAATTGAAGGTCAGCCTCATCAACACAGTGAATTCTAGGCTAGCCAGGGCTGCAGAGTAAGACCCTGCCCCCCCCAAAAGGAAAGGAAGGAAGAAATGGGGTGAAAGAAAGGAAGGAAGAAGTAGGGGACAGAGAGAGGAGAGAGAGAGAGAGAGAGAGAGAGAGAGAGAGAGAGAGAGAGAGAGAGAGAAGGAACTGCCATCTGAAATGTAAACTTACAATAGTTATAATGAAACTGAATCATTCAAAATGTTCTCTGAGTTACTGAGTTTCTACCTGGGTGTATTTAACCTCAAAAGGTTACATTTCTGCTATAGCTTCCAGAACTTGGCAATGGTTTGATTAAAAGTGATAAAAAGAAGCAGATGCCATATGGTTTAGGCCAGACAGACAGACAGAGCCAACCCCAAACTGTGTCTTCATTTGGGGAAAGCAGTCTTGGGTAATGCATAATGGAATGGCTGCAGCTGCTGTATTAAACTTTTTCTCACAGAGATTCCCAAGGAAACGCTTCAGAGGAGGAAAGATGTATTTTAACTAATGGTTCCAAAGATCAGCTCGTTCCCTTGTTTTCAGGCTGAGCGAAGGCAGAGCATCAGGGAGAAAGGGTTTGGTAGAGCAAGTTATTTGCATGATGGAGACTGGGAAGCAGAGAAAAGAAAACAGAAGGGGCCAGAGACAAGATGCCCTACGAAGGCACACTCCCAGCGGACTACCTCTTCCCACCAGGCCCCCCCACCTTTTGAATCCCCCCACCTCCCAAGAAAGCCCCCCACCCCACCCCCATTATGACTCTAGGCTACCTCATTGTTAATATCAGAACCCTTGCTTCTCAATGCTTGTCCCTACTAGCTGGGAACTGTGATCTAGTAAAATTTCCTTACAGAAGTAAGCAAGCAGGTGATAATCTCTGATTTCCATTAGAATTTGGATGCTGGTGTAAAATATAATTCAGATGTTATCGATACTTTGCCAGACTGTTCCCTGGATCTAGAAAGGTCACTGGAGAGGCCTAAGAGGCAGAAATGGATATGAAGCAAGGTGAACGCAAAACGAGCAGAGGTCAAAATATCCTAAAATTATGTTTAGTGTGCAAAACCATATTTTTTAATAGCCTATAAGAGTTTGTTCAAGAGGGGTTTGACAGTAGTAACAAAACTGCAATGCGTTATTTCTTGAAAGACTTTCCCTGTTTATTTCCTAGCAGCAGTCGCATAAGTGCGTGAAGTGCGTGCCTGCGTGCGTAAGTGCGAGCGTGCGTGCTCGTGCGTGCGTGTTTTCTTTCGGTCTTTCATATTAGGTTAAAGAACAGTGAGGGGTGTGGTGGGATATTTGCGTCTTCTCCCTGGTATAGGCTGATCTTTCACATATATGTAAATGCACTTAGGCTCCTTTGAAGTCTTACTCCCCAAAGAAAAACAACAAACAAGCTGAAAATCAAGTTGATGGTTTACTATTCTAGGGTACAGAAGACAGAAATGCAAAATATTTCTTGTTTAACTAGTGACTTAATCTATTTAGCAGGGGCTCGTCCTTCTTGATATGTTTCACATTCGGAAAGTACATACCTAGTCAATCTCATGTGCAGTGTCCACTCGCAGAATTGTACACTTGCTTTGAGTATTTTCATATTCACTACTTAGGAAAAATACTAAGAAATGCTAAGCATAGTTAGCTCCTAAAGCCAGATTTTAAAATGTGGCAGTTCTTGTGATGAATAAGAAAGATGCTGATAGAGCAGATAAGATATTCAGTGTGCGTGTGTGTTTGTGAATATATAACATTTGAATATAATAAAAGCAATAAATTAATAATAGAAATTAGTATATCAGTCCATTCAAATTTGGAAACAAACTAAGTTGATCGATCAGTAAGTTACTGAACTTTAATATTCGAAGGTTTTGATAGTACAAATATCTGGGAGACTGGGAGATGACTCAGCAGTTAAGAGTGCTTACTGCTCTTCCAGAGGATCCAAGTTCAATTCCCAGTACCCATGTGGCTGGGCACATAGTCACATATAATTCCAAATCCAAGTGATCTGACACACTCTTCTGGCCTCCTGTAGCACCTGCACAGATGTGACATACACTCACCCTGACACATACACATAATAATAAAAATAAAGAAAAATTAAATCTGAAGAAAAGAATTATTCGTTGAATGCTTAGTACATATCAAGCTTACTCCTGGGCACCCTCTACAAAGCATTTTATTCAAGCCTCAAAAAACATAGTGTTATTTTTTTTTTTTTTTTACCAAACTATATTTACTGTTTACAGTAGTAAAGGACAACAGGTAATGTACAAACCGGTGAATAAACACAACAGAGCCGACAGACATCCCACCCAGGCCCACGCAGCAACCAGGAACAGGGACATTTTCCTCAGGACTCTAAGCAAGCAAGAGATGGTAGGTCAGTGTCAGGTGACTATAAAAGGCAGAGATGGCCACC
>CM052703.1:28371834-28397819 GCA_028551405.1 Uromys caudimaculatus
ACCGTGAGAATGAGGTCACCTTTCCCCAGGCTTGCTTTTGCAACCACACTTGAGAGCAGGTCTCTTACACAACATCGCTGAAAACCTGATACTTAACCAATTACCTTCTTATACAGAAACCATAATTATGTATCGAAAGCAAGTACTAGAAGAAATCTGAGGCCACATTCAATTTCCAAATGAGACATGACGATTACTTTCTTCTACATTATAAAAAGGGAAGAGAGTGGGTTTCATTGCACCACCCTTACCCATGTACCCATTAGCAGATACTGAGTAGGGAGTGGGCATGTGCAGGAGCGCCTGGGCCACAGGAGGAAGTCTCCTTACATTTCTTAAGAAGCATTGGTCTTTTCCCTTTAACTTTACCATATGCTTGAAAAAACTCAGATTTACAGTATTTCACATTTTAACATTCTATGCCTACAACAAACAGGTGGAATTCTGCCTCTCTGCCCCTCCCCATATCCCACAGACACGCCCAGTGGGTAATGTGACCACAAGCTCTCTCTACCTGATCAGGACAAGTCACACGAGGAAACCACAGTTCTAGGAAGTAGACTCAGGCCATAGGGTGAGAGTCTACATCCAGACCCACGTTGGGGGGAAAAAATGTTAGGGATGGGGGAAACACAAATGAAAATAAAAACAGACCCCAAAACCTCACGCCTCACTTCCCCAAACCAACTCCCTGATGGCCACGTTATGTCACGCTCTCGCCCTGCAGTGCAGCCTGTGTGTGGTTCACTTCAAGCGCGTCGGAAAGGAGAATCGTCCGGTGACTCTGGCTTCTGCTGACTCTTGGTGACTGGTGTGGCTGCATGGTCACCACTCAATAGCAAATGTCAGGACAATGGTTGGGTGTGGGAATGCTCCCTCGGGAGGCTGTTCCTCCTGTCTGCTGCTGGAATACGTCAATGGTGTCTTCATCCTCCATCTCCAGCTGGGCTGGAGTGTCTGTTTCGTTGATTGGTTGTCCATCAAACCGGAATCGAATCTGCCTCATTGACAAGCCCTGCCTCTCACAGTAGGCCATCATCAGCTTGCTCAGTGGGGTGTGCCTCTTGATCTTGAACTGCACCACTGAGCCATCCTGCCCCGCCACCTTCAGGTTGATGTGGTCGTTCTCTGTCTTCACACCCTCCTTGGGCTTCTCTTCCGACATGGTTGCGCGGCGACGGCGGCGGCAAGCGCAGCGGGAACCGGTGGCACTGGAGCGGGCGAGTCACGCTCTCTGCCCCGCCGCTCTCCCCCATAGTGTTATTTTTATACTCAGTTTACAGATAGACAAAGTAGTTCAGGATTCATCTAAGGTCAAGTAGTTAGTAGATGGTAAAATGGTTAGTATTTGAATAAAATCGTCTGATACTAATCTTTTCTTTTTACTAATAGCATACTCTTTCATATTCAGATGTATGCAAATCATGACCTTGCCTTTCTTAGCCCACTATTAACCAATAGGCAAAAAAAAAAAATATTAAAAATTAAAGAATTTATCTGGCTATAGTGACTTGTGTTTTTAAATCTCCCCACTCTGAGGTATGTAGACTTCTGTGAATCAAGGCCAGTCTGGTCTACATATGGAGTTCCAGACCAACCAGAGCTACACAGTTAAGACCTGGTTTAAAAAAAAATAAAAATTACAACGTGGCAGTCAGTTAACTATCAGAGACCCTACTGACAAGTTAAATGACAGGCAGGGCTCTTGGAAGAGACCATGGCACAAAAAATGATTCTCTCCCAATTTTCAGCAGGTTTTATGAGCAGAACCTACTGTGTGTTATTCATCACTTTCCAAGACATGAGGAGAAAAGCCTGACAACCAAGCCACAGACAGTATTGTTGGAGAGATGATGCTGGAGTAGACAGATAGATCCTGGTTTGGCTGGACCCAGACAGGACAGAAATTCTTGCCACAGGGGGCTAGAAGTTCAGAACTAGAAGCAGGTGTCCACTGCCATCATCCTCGCATGCCTAGTAAAGGCGACAGTAGGAAGGGATCGTTTTACTCCTGGAACAAGCTCACTGGAGAATTCTCTGTTTATTGTGTAGCTTGTACATTGTGCATTGGATTTGGCCATTTTATAATGTTTCTACCTAATCAAAGCCCCCAGTAGAACATGGGGTGGGGTGCTTGATGTATAAGAATGCTTCTTGAATAATTCATTCTCAGGGATCTTAGAAAATGCTAAGATGGAGATACTGCAGAGAATAAGCTCAGATTCCCGAAAACAACACAAAGAGGTGGCATTTAATCAGATATGCTAGATGGGATTTTCACATCTGGAATATACCAGTGTACCGTAGAGTAGAGTCTGGAGGTGGTCCTCAGAGGAGAAGCAGATCGTCTATAGCCCTGGAAATGCTGAGCCTTCTGGCTGGAAGAACAGCATTAGCAAATACCTGCAGAGATTAATAAACCTCCACAACAACTGTTTTCAACCAGGACCTCTGAGTTAGATGATATGGTGACTGAAAAGGACTCACTCAAATAGGAGACTGAAGGGCCGAGATCATTCAGTGGTATGGGAGAGCCACATAGGCAGGACACAGTAGACAGTTAAAGCTCTCCCTGGGAACTGTCTCATGTCTAGGCAACAGGACAGATTTAGGCTTTGTGAATCTTTAAATGTGTTTGATTTGGAATATCTTATTGGAGGGAAATACTACAGATGCAAATGCAAGCATGGTAGATCACATCACAAGCCTGGGATTGTGCCAGTTAAGTGAGACCTCTAGGGTCCCAAGGCTGATTAATTTTTGAAATGTCTGCCTCTATTACAGCAGTTTCAACCAATAGGAATGTAATATGAACTCCAAATAAATTTAAATCATGCACCTTAAGATAGGTTAAAAAACTAAGCATGTGGAAGTCTTATATTTCATTTAAAGCAATATGTCTGAAATAATAGTTCAATTTGTGATCGATATAAAATAAAATAAGGTATTTTACATTCTTTTTTATACTATATATACTTGAACATATTTTATATGTCTACATATATGTGTGTGTATATACTATCATATACCTATTAGAACTAGTTGCATGTCTAATGTTCCATAGCTTTGTGTGTATAGAAGCCTCTGAACTAAATGGTGTATAACTAGAGCCTTGCTGTATTCCCAAGTGATCTGTGTGGTCTTCACTATTCTCATCCCCATCACAACCGTCTCCAACATCATCTCCAACATCATCACCACCATCACCGACACCATCATCAACCCCATGACCAATACCATCACTACCGTCACTATCATTACCACCATCACCAATATCATCAACACCATGACCAATATCATCATCATTATTACCACTATCAACATCACCATCATCGTCATCGTCACTGACGTACTTGTTCACCCATGCTCAGTTCCATTCAAGACACACTGAATTAGATTAGCATTTAATGTATTCCTTAACAAGTGAATCCTGGTGATTCACCTGCACATCAAAGACTGAGATACTCTGCTCTGAATAACTAAAGTCAGAGTACCTGAAAATCATTGTAGAAACAAAAGATGCAAGAGTTCTAGGAAAGGCCCTGGAGGAACAAAGTTCTAAAAATTAGTAATGGAAGTGATGGATGGACTCAGGAAGACAGCAGTGACAAGTGACAAATGAAGTTTGAAGAGAAGACATAGAATTGAAAATTATCACCAAGCAGTTTCCGGAAAAGACTGAGAGAAAAGTTGACTGGAAAAGAGATGGTGGGGCGTAAACTGAGTCTAGCTTACTTTTGGCATTGAAGAAGAATGATGTCACTGTGGTATAACTTAAAAGTACATCGCCCAAGTAGGAGTTACAGAGATTGTGTTTTTCAATGAGGCTGTGAAAGACTCCTATAATGTTTCTGTTCCACTCATCTTCCTTCCTCTGGTAACCTATTTCAAATAATGATGGCGCTGGCTCCACAGAGACTTTGGAGCGCGTTTGGGTGGGAACAAGTCTGAGATTTTGTTATTGAAAATGTTAATGTGGATTCAGAGCTAAAGATGAAAACTGAGCATCCTTAAGCTGCTTAGCTGAGCACCTTTATGCTGGTGGTCCTGCTTAGTGATGCGTGTGGTGCTTGACAATGGCTGAAGAGCAGTGTGCAGTGCTCGGATGCTTGAGGTCCTCTGTGACTAAGAAGTATGTATTTAATCGTAAGAGTGTCTCTCATGCAAATGCTATTTACTCACCTTTTCAATGGCGTCATCTGCTATTGCTAACTGAATTCAAGAAAGCATCAATATTTTTCATGGAAGCATCAATCATATGTTGGGATTCAAAGGAGTCCAATTCATTTTCTAAGCAGAGATGTGCAGTTGTGATGGACTTTCAAAAAGAAGTACCTGGTTGATTAAGTACCTGGTTGATTTAGTAAACTGAGTGTTTTCATGTCTAAAAGATAGTCTGGATATGCGGAACCACATATTCAAGTTCACGTTTCCATAATCAAGTCAGTATCTGAGACATAATTGGCACCACGTAAATACAGGGGTAGATGGCAAGATAACTGTGTGAATATCAATGTGACAGTTATTTCTATTCCTCCTACTTACAGTTGATAAAAACTGCTCTAAATCTGACTATTTTGATGAATTTAATCGGTTATTTCAATAAAATCTATTTCAGTTTATAAAAATTAATTTCTTTATTTCATATTGATCTACTCAGAAGTTCATTTCTGTAAATTGAGGCATAAAAAGAAACTGCTATTGGTGAATTGTGTGCCAATGGTCTATATTTTTAGTGTAACCTTTCTCAAGGAGAGAAAAGAAATAGAAAATAACCCTTTAAGCAATTTCATACTAGATTACTTCTGTCCTTTTTGGACAAGACACACACAGAGAAAATTATTTGTTGCATGGCCTGACACACACAAAAAAAATAGTCATCAAACTTAATGTTCTTGTAGTTTGGGACCCATTATTAGATGTGTGGATACATACTGGGTGCCAATGACTGTTCTAGGCTGTAGCAGGTATAGCTCAAAAAGACTATTTTCTGAGTCACTTTCCTTTGGGGGAACTTTCACCCAAATATTAATTATTTAATCATATTATAAGACCTGTGATCACAAAAGAATGAACAAAGTACAGGGAATAAAATGAAGATGGTCCAGTTCTGATGGGATCCTGAAGGGATCCGTCAGGATTCGCCTCCAGAGGATTTAGATTTAATTAGGCTTATAAGATTAGGATTTTAGTTGTTTCACCCAGAGATTGAGTTACCATTGTTTCTGAACTAAGTTTGTGTTTTTCTTCTCGTGGCAACTTAGCTGGGTTCCAGAGAGAAAGGTACGGCGGCAAAGTGTGGGTTTGCCAGATGTGCACCACAGAGGCTTGTGGGGGTATTGAAGCATGGATCTGGCGTGGTAGCGATCTGCCAGTGGGAACCTATCTAGCTGGGTGGAGAGATTGTGGAGCTCTGAGTGAGAGTCTGAGATAAAACAGGTTGGGCAATGCCCCACAGCACATGGCCGGCCAAGTTACATCTTGTCTTCACACTGTCTGCCGGCAAAGGACCCTCTCTCCTCCTCTTCCTCCCCCTCCCTCCTCCTCCCCCTCCCCCTCCCTCTCCTCCTCCTCTCTTCCCTCATCCAACCTGGAATTCCCTCCTACTTGCCCAGTGATTGGCTCCTTTATTCATTAGGGGATTGGTTCACAATAAGTCACCTGAGTATGTGACTCACTCCTTGTCACAAACCCTCCCAGGAGAGTGGAATTAGCATCAAAATACAAACAGCACCATGACCACCCACAACAGGGAAGTTTTAGACTCTGGAGATGTTTAGATTGAATCTTGAATGCTGAAAGGACTTGAAATGAAAAAATGTTAATCTTAACAAAATATTAGCAAGCGACAGCTCAGAGTATTCTTACAGGGTTAGTCAGTGATGTCCTGTAAGGAGTACTGAGATCAGTTCTGAAAGGTAAGCCGGGTCTGAGTTCTGAGAGGCTTTGCCTTTTCTAAGAAGTGTGGCTTTGATCTGTGCACCACTGGCACCTGCAAAATGGTTCTGAGCAGTGGACCGCAATAAGAGAATGTAATTTTCAAATGTTGGATTGTAAAAGACAGTACTCAGCCAGTGTGCTGGCACACACCCTAATCTCCGCACCAGGGAGGCAAGAACAATAGAATCACAAGTTTGAGGCTAAATTGATTTGCCTCCTTCAAAAAGAAAAGAAAGTACATTTAGAACTTGTTATAAAAGGAGCTATGCAATGGCCATTTTTATTTTATTTATCTATTTATTTAGACAGGGTCTCACTGTATAGTCCTGGTTAGCCTAGGACTCAATAGATAGACCAGGTTAGCTTTGAAATCAGAGCTATCCACCTATACCTCTGCCTCCCAAGTGACGGGATTAAAGGTGTGCCTCACCACACCTGGGTCAAAGACCAGATTTTTAATGTGAGAAGTTAAATGAACATAAAGAATCCAAGAGGAGACCTAAGTTTCCAGCTTTCAAAACACTGTGGCTACCATGGCATTGTTAGGGAAATGGAGAAAACTACCTGATTGACCCAGTGAACCCCTGGGAGACCAATTTCCAGTCTTACACTCCCATGTATGTTTATCTCCTAGTTTAGCTCCACCTCCGCCTCCAACAGTGAAGATGGCCAGTTCAGCTTCATGTCAACCCTAAAGCTGAATAGAAAATAGTGTGTTGCTCTTACCTCTCTGTAGATAAAGTAAGAGAGTATTAAGTCTCTCCTTAGTTGTCAGTGGCTTGGTGATTAAAATGAAGATCAAAATGTCTCCAAAGATGAGAGTTTTTTAAAAAGGTTTTTAGTTTTTAGTGACCTTAAAATTTTTCACTTTATAATGTGAAGCAGGAGACAGAAATTGAGTTTTATTCATTTCTGCTTTGAAAATAAGTATGAAAAAGCCTTTTGTTCCTTTAGTTTTTACCTACCTGAATTTCTCTGTGAATTTAAATACAGAGAAATATTACTATACTTTCTGAGATATACTAACAGTGAGTTCATTTTGCTGCACAATAATTTGTGTTTTCTTGTCTACGAGTGAAGAATATTGTTAAGTTTAGAGCTAAGGAGCCATTACATTCAACCAGACAAAACATAAATGGCAGGATATTATCACTGATGTGGAAAACCTAAAAGCAGTAGAATTCGTAAGAAGAAAGAATCAAATTCGTTATTTTTCTTTCTGTTTTTGAGAACATGATCTCTTGAGTTAATGTGCAGAACAAATTTTCAAGACCAATTCCTTTCCTTGTAAAGACTAGTTTTTTTCTTGTCTTCCTCCTTGGGAATCCCTTTCTTCATAAGATGCCTTGGAGTCCTCAGCTGGTCAGTTCCTCCCAGGTGCAGGCCTCAGCAGTAGAAGGAAGAAAATGGGAACCTGGAAAGATGCCATAGGAGCTTGTGTTCTCCACACACATCTGAGAAAGAAAATTTCACAAAACTCACAGTTATACTAACTTCCACTGCTATCTAGACATGACCTGTGATGATTTTATTATGAAAATAACTCTTGTATTCCAGGAGACGGAAACCTTTGCTGGAACTCACAGCCAGAGTTAATAATACCCAATGTGGTGACTTAAGAATTAAGACAGCTCCCCTACTGTGTATTCAGCCTCTAAGGGAACAAAGTAACAACCAACCTTAGGTAGATTTCCCACATAATCAACTTTCACAACCTAAGATGCTACACAGCTTTAATCTTAAATTATGTGGTCTTCTGACCCATGAATAATGTATGTGTGTTTATGTGCTACGGTAATAAATGCTGCAAACAGCAAATAGGTTGAAAGCAACCTTATGAAAATCAATATATGCTGTAAATGGTGAAAGCAACACACGGATGTTGCTTGATTTTATTCATTTGTCTGGGTCAGTTGGGGCCGATGATGTTCTGTCCCTTGTAAAACTCTGTTAAAGATTTCTGTAAAGTATCCCTCGTTCCTTCTCCCATGTGATACTTCTGGATTGTTCAGAAAATACAGAGCAAAAGCCCTTTGTTAAGGACAGACAGACAGACAGACATATGCACACGTACATGCATACGCACACGCACAGGAGGTGATGAAAGACAGAGACAGAGAAGTAGAGTTCAAATCTGAACTCATGCTGTGAAACCACTCCAAAGGGAAAGGTTTGGCATCTTTCTCTTAATGCCATACCAATTCTGGGTACTCTGAGGTTACAACCAATGTGTTTAATCAATACAATGATTAATTCAAGTCGTGTAATACGTAGATGAGCTGAGCACCTAGAAATCTAAACAGTAGAGAGAAAAACCCAAAGTATGCATTATCTTAGAAGATCGTTTCCTTTTTGGTACTTAAAAATTATAAATATCTCATTTGCCACACAAGACTACTAGTAATGAAACCCTTTTTACGTTGCCTTGTTAAATGTAATTAATACAAAAATCATTAAAGTCTACATATCAGATTGCCATTAACTGATTGTGTCTGATGTAATTTTCATGCCTAACTCTAAGAAACCTGATTTAAAAACCAAATGACCAAAAAGCCATTATTTAACCATAGGCAAAACTTAGTTTAAGCAAATATACTGTGTACATTTTTATCTGTTGTAAATCACGGCTCTTTTTGATGATAATTATATTTTTTAAAACATAGATTTTAGTCCCAACATAGAAAGGGAAATGAGATTAGCAAATTAATTTTGTAGCCGGGCAGTGGTGGCGCACGCCTTTAATCCCAGCACTCGGGAGGCAGAGGCAGGCGGATTTCTGAGTTCGAGGCCAGCCTGGTCTACAGAGTGAGTTCCAGGACAGCCAGGGCTACACAGAGATACCCTGTCTCGAAAAACCAAAAAAAAAAAAAAAAAATTAATTTTGTAATTTTTTGGTAAATGTTATTGCAACAGTTTTTATTTCTTCAGTTTTTCTTTGTACTGAAAGACCCCAACCGTCATTTGTCCCCTTAGCAACCCCTAGACAGTTTAGAGCCTAAAATAAAAATAGGAATTAAAACTATGTGCCTGACCAAGCCCCACCTGACCACACTATAGTTCAAAGAAATGAATGACCCTGGCCTGGCCACTGGGCCACAACACCCTGTTCCAGGAACTGGCTAACTGTAAAACCAGGCTTCACCACTACATTATGGCTCAGCCACCTTATGATTAATTTAGAATAATTGCAAGAATGTTTTTGTAACTGCCTTACCTTATGATTGTCTTAAGACATTCTGTATTTTTCCATGACACATGTTTTTCACCTCAACCCCTTACTTCCTCAACCCCTTACTTCACCCCCCTTGCTGTGTGTTTTTTCCCTTTAAATACCCCTGACTTCAGTTGCTCAGGGTCGAGCTCCTCTGCCCCTGTGTGGGTTATGAGCTCGGCCCCAGTGCACTGGTCCCAAATACACCTCATGTGATTGCAGCAAGATTGGTCTCTTGTGGGTCTTGGGTGGTCGTACTATCCTGAGGCTTGAGTGAGGGTCTCCCCACTTCGGGGGTCTTTCAGTACTCTTCCCTCTTTCTACCTCTCTCTCATTCTTCTTTCTTAGAAAAAAAAAATTCTGGCCCAGCTTTACAGTGTATGATCTGAAACAAACAAACAAACAAACAAACAAGCCCCCCCCCCAAAAAAACCTTATCTGAAATCCAAGAAAAAAGATGAAAGTATAAGACATATTATCCATGAACTCATATATTTATATTTTGGATGAAGAAAAGGGTTGATTGATTGATTGACTGATTGACAAATAAAAGTGGACAAAACTAGGGATATTTATGAGTGTGTTTTGGTAGCAGGTGGGTAGGTATAAAACATTAGGAAGAAATATAGAAGAAAATTATCGCTAAGCATTTATTATTTGAAAATTTAAATAGCTGAGGCTGTGGCTCAGTCAAAGTAGCTGAGGGTGTGGCCCTGTAGTGCTTACCTGGCCTGCCTGAAGGCCTGTGCTCTGTGTCCAGTACTGTTTACATTGACTGTGGTGGTGCACACATGTAATCCAAGTACCTTGGATATGGGGCAGAAGAATCAGGAGTTCCTGGTCATACTTGGCTAGATAGAAGTTCTAAGCTAGCCTGGGCTACATAAGACCCTGCCCCCTATCATATCATCATCATCATCTTTGTGTGACGCTAAGTAAATACTCTTAGAAGACTTGGAATTCAAAAGACATGATTGTCACATCAGACTTTTGTTTTATGTATCATGGAACAGATTTTATTTGTTATAGGTTATGGGGTAAGTGCTGTACCATATTTTTTGGTTCCCTAGTCCTAACTCCTTTTTATTTTGAAATAACAAAAACAACAAAACAAAACAAAAAACTACTCAGAGCGCAATTACTTTTACTTATGCATGAAGCCTAGATACCAATAAGGGTTAGACATTAGACATACATAATCCCAGCTTCGTGAAGTCTCGGCTTGACAGGTTAGTTTTTAGTTTTCTGTTTTGTTTTGTTTGCTTGTTAATTTGTTTTTTGACACCAAAAAGAATGAAAATAAACTCGCAGAAAGAACAAACAATACCAGTTGGGAATGAAATGGAACGATTCCATTTAGAGGTTATTTAGTGTTTTGAAAAGCACCAGGGAGAGAGTACTCACAGCTCTGAGTGTGTGGAGACAGCGACATGGTCCTCAGTCTTTCAGCTCGGCATTAATAACGGCATTGTGGATGCATCTTTTTATTCTCCTCTAGGAAGCACTGCAGGGAAATAATGTGCTACGAACACTCCTTACCCTTGACATGAAATATCTGCCACTTCGGCGCAGTGCTGGGCAATCTTCCACATCATAAATCCACCCACACAGTAGATAGGCGTGATCGGGCGCAGTTTACGGCTCCGGGGCTGGATTACTAAAAGCGATTGTTAAATGTAGTTCACAAGAGGTCTTTTGAAGCATCATTCATATTATCAACAAAAATATCTGATAACTAAAGTATCAAGCATAATTAATTTTATATCAGTATAACAGGAAAAGCAACTCGCCGATGTGCTTTGCGCATGCCTATTGACACGTTTCATACGCACGTTTTTCTTGTGAGCCTCTGTGAAAGAACTTCTTCTGCTTTTCAAATATATTATCTAGGTTATGGATTGCTTTTTTAAGATGATACCAAATAGAATAATATGAAGGCATTTCTTATAAATAAAATGTGTTCAGCCTTTATTCTGTTAGAATTGTTCCTGATCTACTCAGGCTGACCCGGGGGGTTCCGCTTCTGTTGTTGATTGTCAGGTGTGAAATAAGGATGACTCAGTATTGTATGGAACGTCTTTCATTGAAGAAAACGGTAGGATAGCTTTTCAGCCCTGTATAAGCCACATGCTTAGAGCTCAGGGGTTCCAGAAGGGCTATCAAACACTCATCCCACCAGGTGAGCACACCAAAAGTACCCAAATACATGGATCCCACTCAGACTTCCTGTCCACGTGTTGTTTATATTATTTATCATGCTATTGTTTTTATTAAGATGCATTTGTCTTTGTTACGCATCTCCAAATACCACTTTTCTGCTCACTAAATCCTTCAGAGCTCCAACATCATCTGTCTTTCCCTAAACAGTGACTGTTTGGAATTCAATATTATGTTCACACTGTAGAGGTCCTGTTGATTTCCCCTAGGTGAAAACATGACTGAGTCCTGTGCAGGGACCTGAAGACAAAATCTGGCCCTGAAGTTGCTCGAGATTATTCATCGGGAGAATTTTCCAGCTTTGTCTTTGTTCCTGCCTACAGCCACTGAACGCCTCTTAAATCACTGACAGAGAATTTAGGTCAACACATTGCCTGAGGTCATTTAAATTTCAAATCTGCGGCCATTTTCCTGCTTCTAGCGAATGGGAGGGGAAAGGATTGTGCCTACAGCTAGTGAGCTGGAGCTGAAATCTGGCACAGGAAGCTTCAAGTCAAAGTCAAACTTATTTATGCTCTGCTGAAGGAAGTGTGTCGAGAAGGGTAATGAGTATCAATTGGCATGCTGTCTTCTGAGTCAGAGCCGAACTGGGACTAAACACCCACCGGGGATGGGAGTTAGTCTCTTTCACAGATTGTGTAGCACTCTGATGGTGTGGCTTGCATGCTTGTTTGTTTGTTTGTTTTGTTTTGTTTTTTGTTTTTTTTTGTAAGCATGGAACTTGTTACTGTGGGCCCGCAGAAATGATCTGTGAATAAAACCCAAAGCCTATGATTTGTTTAAACCAGTAAAGTAGCAGAGTCTGCAGCCCTCCATGGACAGCACCTGAAAATCATGAGTCACCTGAAAATCACCGCCAGATGAACGCTGACCTTCTCATGTGAGCAGCTGTCACTTCTAAGACTGCTGGCCCCAAAGGCAGAATCAACGAATCAGATTTTAGTCTTCATTTCTTACAATATATCAAGTTATAGCAACAAGCACATTTGGCACCCCCATTTTACTTTCTCAATAACACTTCACAGTGAGAAAGAGCCAGCAGCATTGTATAAACGTGGTTGTTGGTTCCGTCTAGGCAGGTAAATGGCAATAGGAGCCCAAGTTCTCTTGTGTTTTGAGAAAGTTAGGTGTTAATCTAAGTCCTACATGGTGGCACATGCCACTAATCCTAACCTTTGGGAGGCCAAAGGAGAGGGATCACGATGAGGTCCAGACCAGCCAAGGCTAAATAGTGAGACTCTGTTTCAAAAACCAAAAGAGGAAGGAGGTTGACTTATATATAATATACTTACATACATATATGTCACACATATTTAACTAGTATGTATTTATTATATGTTTGACATATACAGCGGCATGAAGAAAGGGCACAGAAATTAGATTGAATGAGATATCAATGACTAAAATTTAGATTCTTTTAATGTCAAAATAATAATTAATAAATTTATGATTATAGGAAATATCAATGAATCTATGTGCATGTCCGTATTTGCTTACATTATGAGATAAAAGATGAGTATTTCACTGAATGTACTTCTTAATATAAAGTGTAAAAGGAGTGAGAGAAATCAAATTACAATTTTATAAATCCTAGTATTAATTTTTGTTAATAATATTCAACAATAGATGCTAATCTTACCAGGTATTTTCATGATTCTCAAGTATGTCCTATCAAGTGATATTGATTAATTAGTGACATTTATAGTAGAAAACTGGCAGATATCACCTTCACAAAATGATCAAATTAACATCAGGGGGTAGCAGTAACAACATGAAATCCACAATGTGATGAGTGAGGACACAGGACCATCAATCACATTTATATATCGTGTGTGTGTGTGTGTGTGTGTGTGTGTGTGTGTGTGTGTGTGTGTAACCAAAAATGTCTAACCTCAGTCAAACGGGAAGAAAGTATTAGGAGTTACGAAATCCAGGGACATGCTACTGCATGATTAGCCTGTTGTCTTTAAAAGAGTCACAATCCTGGCCAGGCGGTGGCGCACGCCTTTAATCCCAGCACTTGGGAGGCAGAGGCAGGCAGATTTCTGAGTTCAAGGCCAGCCTGGTCTACAGAGTGAGTTCCAGGACAGTCAAGGTCCTGTCTCAGAGAGAGAGAGAGAGAGAGAGAGAGAGAGAGAGAGAGAGAGAGAGAAGCTACAGTTGTAAAAAAATAAAGACCAAGGAAATGTTTGAAAGAGTCTCGACAGAACGTGAAAAACTGAATGCTGTGTCCAAACGTGGATCGAGTCCTTCAAAGGGAAAGAATGTCGGTGGGGAGAAAGTTCTGTGAATAGATTATACACTTAAATCCTTTACTTAGGATTCTTTTTAAATTACATTTATTTATTTATTTATTTATTTATTTATTATCCACTTTACATCCCAATATCAGCCCCCCTTCTCTTCCCAGTACCCCTTCACACAGATTCTCTCCCCATTCTCCCCCTCCCTTCTCCTTTGAGAAAGGGGAGCCCCCCTCTAGGTATCACACTACACACACCTCCCCCCAGCCTCCACCTCCCACCCTACCCCACCTCCAGCCCCTGCAATTCAAATAGCTGCAGGACTAGGCCCATCCTTTCCCATTAAGGCCACTCAAAGCAGCCCAGTTAGGGAAATGGGATCCACAGGTAGGCAACAGATTCAAGGACAGTGGTCCCCCCCACTCTTGTTGTTGGGGGACCTGCATTCAGATCAAGCTGCTCATCTGCTACATGTGTGCAGGGGGCCTAGGTCCAGCCTGTGCATACTCTTTGGTTGGTGGTTCAGTCTCTGGAAGCCCCCAAGGGTCCAAGAACTTAGAATTCTTAATACTGGTACTGAAAATGTTAAGCATTAAGGAAAATTGAGTAAAGGCATCCTGGAACCATATGCATTTGCTTTGTAGCTGTTTTTAGTTTACTTTGGCTTGGTTTTGCATCCAAACCTTTTTTAGAAACAATAAGATCCAAGGTTAGTTTTTGTAGCCACTGCTGGTCTGTCAGCCTCTGGCATGCTCAAAGTTCTGGTCCTTAGACCTAACATAGGATTTCATGTGGCTGTGTGGGGTTCCTGAAGCCAGGGCAAAATAGCAACATATCTCTCAGCCCTTCCAAGGAACAGACACGAGCATGGTACCAAGGGCCTTGGAGGTCTCCAGGGCCAGGCCATAGGTAATACTATTCCTCCCAGCCTCATGGAGGAGACTGTGGGCCTGGCTGCTCACCCACAGAGCACACACCTTTAGCTTGGGCGCTTGTAGAATCCATGTTATCTGTGAACACCCCTACAACCACAGCCAGGAAGCTTCATCTTTCGGTCATCTGGGACACGGATAGAAGTAGCCAGCTAGTACAATTTATAAATAACCCTTTCAACACAGCCTGATTGAAGGTGGAGTCTGTCCAGAAACCCGTGTAGCTTGACAAGCAGCCACAGGTAGATGCCATAGCTCTAGGACTCCTTGTGTGGGAAACCTTTTTCTTTGTTGTAAGTAATGTCGACTCCCATGAAAGCACCTCCTGGTTGGCCAGATACGGAAAGGTTTTTAAATTTAATTAACTAATTTATCTGTCTGTTTGTCTGTCTGTCTATTATCTTAGCAGCTTATAAAAAACTTATTTTGTAATAAGCAGCAGAGAGATAGAGAAATAGCTAGCTAGATGAAGCTAGGTAGAGAAAATAGAGTATCCAAGATCAAATTCATTAATCTTTTGGTCCTCCCTGTTTTCCAGCGGCAAGCATATAATAACTACCCCGTGATGATGCGTTGAAGGTGAAACATGAATATATATGCAAAGAACTCAGCTGATGCCTAGTTTATAATAAAGTCATAAACCATTAGGATCATTATTGGTAGATATCATTATAATTCTGCCCAAGACTAAGGTTTTTTGTGAGTGTTAGAAGCAATTATGAGCATTGGGGTGTTGCTAAAGAGAACCCCAAAGTCCGTCTCCTCAAAAGCTCCTATTCCATTGTTGGGCATCTCAATCCAGAGAGCACTTTAGTATAGCAACAAGTTCCACTAGCTGTTCTTTAGATCTGACTCCATCCCCCAAATAATTAATGGCTTCCTTAAAAAAGAAGTGCTTACCTCTTCTTACGTATCCTAAAATTAATATTGCATTGCAGGAGATACTTCCTTGGTATAACTGAAAAAAATGTATTTGCTTAATGTGATCTACAATAATTTGAGGCTCAGTTTTTCATATAAAATCAGAATTGTGTTCTACATGCTCTTTGTCTTTACATCAAATAGCTAAATATCCCATAATGGATGGCCCGTTGTGCTGCTGTAACTAATACCACAACTAGGTCAGTGGGTCTCAACCTTCCCGATGCTGCGACCCTTTAACACAGTTCTTCATGTTGTGGTGACCCCCCACCATAATATTATTTTGTTGCTACTTCATAATTCATTGCTGCTGTTTTGAATCATAATGTAAATATCTGTGTTTTCCAGTAGTCTTAGGTGACCCCCAAAGGGGTCTCAACCCAGAGGTTGAGAACCACTAGACTAGATGGTTTGAACAGTAGAAGTACCTTTCTTCCAGTTCTGGAACTGGGAGTCTGTTATCATAATGCTAATATTATGCTTGGCCATACATTGACCCTACTACCATCCTTTTAAAACGCAACAGGCATTTACAAAAATCAACAAAACTTGCACTGAATTGGTACAAGTATCGTTCTGAACGACGGTCAACAATACATTCTGATCAACTCTTCCAGTCTCTTAACTAACCATGTTATAATACTGTACTTCATTTTATATTTAATAACTACACTGTGTCCTTTTTGTTGCTCTAGACAGTTTGATTCCAGACATTTTAACTTATTTTGTTTCCATTGTATTTTATAGGTCAGAAGTATTTTATGGATTATTGGCATCCTACCTGTGGTCATTTTTAGAAGTTTAATCGGAGAGCTATAGAAGCTGACCTCTGCTGTGTGCTAAGTCAAGAGCTGTTTTCTTACAGCTGGAGGATGGCAGTGTCCTAGAGCTTCCATGGTTACTGTGAGATGCCATCAAACTGAAGTTCCTATGGCACCGATTATATGTTTCCTAGAACTGTTAGGACAAATAGAAAAGGCTTCAAGTAGAGAAAGGCATTCTCTAGCTGCTCTAGAGACTGAAGATCCAGAGGCCATGATGGCTTTGTGCCCTCTGACGTTCCCACCTTCCCTCCTAGCTTCAGGGTACTACCAGGAATCCTCAGCAGCCTCTGCTGTGTGGACTTCTCACTTTTATCTTGGACTACTTGTGTTTCTATCGCCTTGCTTCTTTTCTTTCTTTCTTTTTTAAGGTTTTTATTTATGTATGTATGTGAGTACACCGTCACTGTCTTTAGACACACCAGAAAAGGGCATCGGATCCATTACAGATGGTTGTGAGCCACCATGTGGTTGCTGGGAATTGAACTCAGGACCTCTAGAAGAGCAGTCAGTGCTCTTAACCACTGAGCCATTTCTCTAGCCCCCTCTTTGCTTCTTTTCTAAGAATTCCAGTGGTATTGAGTTTAGAGTCAATTAGCTCCAGTACAACATTTTTTTTTTTTTGATTTAAGAGAAATCTGGCAGCTTCTCCCTTTAATTACATTATCTGTTGAAGGAATAAGCAGACTTTTGAATAAGAAATAACTTTATATTTCAAAACTGCTCGGCAATGTAATCCTCCTAAGGACATTTTAAAAGATTAAGAATTCAAATATGTAAGTTGAAATTTAACTTCCAACGACAGTAACTAAACGCGATGAGAGTTTGGAAGAGCCTATATAGTCTAACATCACTAAAACATAATTTCTCTAGTTGGCCGATAATAATGTTACTGAAACGGACTTCTCTACCTAGAGTCTAACAAGGTTCTTTTCCATGTAGATTCTAAGACTTACCCTAATTTCATAAATGTTAATGTGGAAGAAAGAGGATTAAGGAAGGAAGTTCAGAGATTAAAATGGTCAGATTTTAAACTAATATGTATAGTTTTCAGTTTAGTCCTGTGTGTGTGTGTGTGTGTGTGTGTGTGTGTGTGTGTGTGTGTGTGTGTCTATCTGAAGCACACACTTCTGAAAGGTCTGAAAAAGGAAACTCTGTAACATTTCTGCTTCAGGAGAAGAGAGCAGAATGGTTTAAAGTGAGAAGAAAATTACCAGCAACTCTTCCAATCTTGCTACTAGAGAGTGTGTGAATCACTACACTGCCCGGAAATAATAAAAGTGCCTTAAAAGGTCTCTGTTCTAGTAAGGCCACAGTATTCTAAAGTCTCTGGGAAATGACTGAAATACGTGTGTAAGTTGGTACAGTAGAGCGTTTTTACTGACATCAGGAGTGGGTGGATAGGAGTTACTGTGTCATCTCCTGCTGATCTTGTTGAAAAAGACTGACTCTGTAAGCAACAAGCAAAATGTTATAAAATGCAGTTTTTCTCAAGCCAAAACATAATCTAATAAAGGGAAAAAAATCTAAACACCATTAAGTCTAAAATAATAAAGGAAAATTCTTCTAGTTTACCTGAGATAGTGCTTAGCTATTCCAAGTCCTGGATTCTGCAACATCTAGACCAGAGACGAGCAACAATATACGCAGAAGCATTACCTAAGTTAAGATCAAAAGATGGTAGTTATTTACTTATAGCCTTCGTCAAATGTTTTCTGGCAAGTGCTCTATCACTATGGCCCCTTGATTACTGTCTCTTGTTGCACACGTATTTAAAGTTTACTGATTCCGGTGCATTTGGAGGTTTTGGAGTTGTTATTTTCCTAAGAACCTCTTTCTGATGACTGTAAGAATATGGAATTCTTTATCAGGTTTGCCAGAGGAAGCCATTTCCTTCTAGAAAGCACAAGGCTATGAACAGTTGCCATCCTTGCTCTGAAAGCTCCACACTCCGCTCTTGTCACTTCCGGTCATTTCTGCAATCAGTCATCATTTCAGGGATCATATGAGGGAATGTGGGACCAGAGAGTCACCAAGACTTGCATCTACTATGCAGCCACATGTAGTGGTACACACCTGTAGCCTGGGTAGGTAGAGGTAGAAAGAGCAAGGGCTCAAAGCCAGCTTCAATTACACGGAGAATTTGAAACCCATCTGGACTCCATGAGACTCTGTCAAAAAACAACCAACCCAAATCCAAAAACAAATAAACAAAAAGCCACCAAAGGCTTGCACTACCCAGTAAAATAGCAACCAGGCTCACCTTCCTACTTACATTTACATTTGAGTTAAGTGGCATTAAAGTAAAAACGTGTTTCTTCTGTGAGCCTAGCTAGCTACATGCCAGTGGTGCATGCTCATGGCAATCATTATCACCACATAGGACGATATCCAGTCACAAAAAGTCCTGCTGGAAAACACTGATAGGCCAACAACATTAAAACAAAATAAAACAAAAAGACAACAATAAAACCGAAAGTAACTCTTTTCCTGAAATTATGAGCATCTCAAAGCCTTTAGTTATTATTTCTTCTCTAGTTGAAAAAAAAATTACTAGTGATCTGAAAGGAAAATAAAACTGTACATAAAACCCCAACTTCATTGTTTATTTGAGCAAAGAATGGTCAAAATTAGGTTAATAGAGCCCAAGAGTGAGAGGCGGTCAACAGCATTCATTCTGAAGTGCAGTCCGCTCTCATTCCTCCACAGCGTCACTGTCTGCGGATAGACACTTTTCACACTGATAGCTGAATCCTGTGACATGTACTTTTTTTCCCCCATGAAGCCTCGTTCTGCTTTACAGTCACCAGAAACCATTCACTGAGATCTAGGTGACAACACAGGGTATAAAATGACAGCAGCAGGGGTCTCATTAATGTAAGGTGTCTGTTTTCTGTTTTTCTATCCTGGCAACGATTCAGGCCCAATGTAATTAAATGGCCACCCTTAAATAAGTGAACTTCAAGGCACTGATTTAACCTTTTTACTAAAGAATAACCTCCTGGAAAGTATTGCAGCCACAAGCACTCATCTCAATTAAATGTCACAAGTGATGGCACTTGCATAAACGCTGCCTGTATTAAGGCCCCTTCCTGGTCTCTGGATGATTCCAGTGGTTTTAGAAATACCCAAAGCCCCAACTTCTTCCATTGTAAAGCGCTTTGTTCTTTTGGAATGGAATCACACACTATGAGGTCTCTGTGCCTGGCTTCCTTAGTTCATTCTGTCTTTGTCACAACCACACATAGTTAGCTTTGGTTTCAGACCCTGGGACAAGGAGCTACTGTGCCTATCTTACATACCAAAGCAGGCCTGGCCTCCAGGCTCTCCCACCATTCCTCAGTCCCCATCTGGTGCACCCTGCCCCTAACCATCTGATAATTCTCTGCTGGTGAAATGAGGCAATTCAAACCAGATTAGATTATATTAAATGCAGGGTTTTTTGGGGAGATGCTCTTGGGCAAGTTCACTGGCCTCGAGGAGTGCCATGGGAAGGGAGAGAGGGAAGACGGAAGAGAAGGAGAGAAAGAGCTGGCACAGAGAGATAAGAGAAGAAGAGAGGGGGGACCAAAATGTCTGGATCATATAGGGCAAAGCCTCAGGGGAAGGGCAGTCCAGCCCCTGGGCTGGAAAGTTCAGGGTTGGGGGCAGGGTAAGCAGTTGGCTTTCTTCATTTGTATTAGTGTCCAGTACTGCCTACATGGATATACCACAGTGTATTCATGAAAATATGGGGTGCTGTGTTGTTCTGGGCACTTTTGTACGTAAAAACTTTATGGGGCACTTCATTCCATTCATATTTGCTCTCACTGTTGTTGGCCATCTGTCTTAAATTCATCTATCTTCATTAAAATTAAAGTAACTTGATACATATGCAAAATGATATATAAAGTTTGGGGTTTGTATGTTTGTTTTGTAAAAAGATATAGTTGCCTTTTTAGGAGTTATTTGGTTCAGACTGCAACATATCACTCACACACACACACACACACACACACACACACACACACACACAAGAATTCTGCACCTTAAATACAAAACCAGTGTCTAGAAGAAAGCAATCACAAAGTCTCTTATGGGTGTAACTTTAATCTTATTTTTCCAGTAGGCCATACCATTTATAATTACTTTGTTATTTTGTATGTGAATATATCCAAAGGTAATGCCAGCTATTGGGAGAGAATTGACTTTCATCCCCGATTTGTGTTCAGACCCTCACTTTGTGAGTCAACCTGGGAAAAAAATGACCTCAGCACTTGCAGATTGAATTCAGAGGAATGTTATGCTCTTTTCAGTGAAGAAGAAAGGGGGGAGGGGATGATAGGAGAGGAAAAGGAGGAAAAGGGAGAGGAGGAAGAAGAGGAGAAGGAGGAGTGGGTCGAGGAAAAGACTGTGAAAGATCACAAAGGGGTCTTTTGTTCTCACTGTGAGCTTATTTACCATAATGGTTTGTTATCCTTTAGCAAATGAGGTGTGTGTTGATTTGGAGGAGGAAGAGGTCTAACCTTCTATCCCCCCCTCCCCCGAGATCTCAAACCTTCCTGTACACAGTCATTAGCAAATCTAAAGGGCAGCTGTGTGTGCAAGTAGCCTCAGAAGCAGGTCTTTGGGGCTCCCGGCAAACCCAAACAAAAGAAGCCACTGTGGAGGAGTGTCTGGGTGGCTTCCAGTCCAAGCAAGCAGACTGTATAATTCTTACCTTCTATCTGAGCACACAGAATCCATTTTGGAACATTCTAATGTGGGCGTGGCTATGATTTGAGTTTCAAGCCACTAAGCAAACAGACTTAGCCATCCTATATTTAATCTGTGTCTCTGGGGATGAAGTCCAGGAATTCTTGTTCCTTAGGAATCCACAGGGAATCCTGACAGGTAGACCTTTAGAGCCTACTTGTTAGTGGGCTATGTCTGTTCCTGGTGATAAAGCCAGATGGTCCTAAAGAAAGGAGATCTAGCCGGAAGGACATGGTGGCGCACGCATTTAGTCCCAGAGAGACAAAGGCAGGCAGATCTCTGAGTTCTGGGCCAGCCTGCTCTAACCCAGAGAGAGAGAGAGAGTTCAAAGGACAACTACAGCTACACAGAGAAACCCTGTCTGGAATAAAACAGTCAACAAGAAAAAAATAAAGGAGGAAGAGGAGTAAGAAAGGAAGGAAGGGAGGGAGGGAAGGGGGGAAGGAGGGAAGGAGCACCGTAGATTTCATTGTTCCGGTTATTTGACATTCCGCAGTAAAGAAGGGCCTGCAATAGATAAGTATCTTATTTCAAGGCAAATACAAGTGTCTGGCAAGGTTGTAGAATACAGGGGCTGGAAGTTCCACATCTAGTCAGGGGTCGTGGGATGAACAGCAGGCATCATCCTGAGGTTCAATATATACTATATATGATACTGTGTGGCACTAATTTGTTAATTAAATTTGAATATTTTTATCAATTTGTTTATTTTAATGGTTTGTTTGGTTTGGGGTGGGTTTTTGGTCTATTTCAAGACAGGATTTCTGCATAGTCCTGGCTGTCCTTGAACTCACTCTGTACCGCCTTACTCTGTGTCCTGAGTACTGAGATTAAAGGTGTACACCACCATGCCAGGCAACAATTTAGGTGCTAACCTTTACTACAAACAGGTTGAACTATCACTAACTACATATAGTTAGTGCTGCCAAGGCATAAGAACAGATATATAACATTACATTTAAACTATATATATGTTGAAAACATATCTTCTTTGTTATCTTTATAAGTAAACATTTTATAAGTCAAAAATTAGGGAGAAATGCAATAGTTGAAAGTGAATATTCTTCAAAACACTGCTTCTTATAAGGATGAAATTTATATATTAAATTAATGCTGTTATTGTTAAAGTATACTTATTAATAGATCCTAAGTAAAGCTGAAATGCCACTAAATAGACGGTATCTGGGCTTTAATGTAACTCAGAATCATTGTGGCTTTGAGTTTCCATTTATAAATAAAGATAAATACACAATTTATGTTACTTTAAAAGTCTTCACTTGTACCCAAATAGCACAGGGAAAGAGCTATCCTCCCAGGAGTGTGGACAAGGGGTAAGGTCAGCAACTCTACTCAGAGAGACCCATCCAGAATCCTCAGGACACAGGGACTGAGGAGTAGCCTTCTGGTTTCCTTCTGAGGCCTGGAAGCTGATCCCATGACACAGGGCTCCATACTCAGTGCCAGGAGAGAGCTGGTCTCCCAGGACTGCCAACACACTTTTGAGCACAGGAAGACCACCACTTCTGTTCAAATTCCTCAATCAAGAGGGACCCTCGAAGAGCTATCAGGACACAGGAACCAAGGAACAGTTGGGGACAGGATCCTTCTGGTTTCTGTCTGTACCCCAGAGCTGACCCTGTACCACAGCTCTCCAAACCCAAATTCCTCTCAGAGAGAGCTGGTCTCCAAGAAGTACTGACAAAAAGGCTTGCAGGAGGGACAAGCCACAGTCAGAGAGAGCAAGACCAGCTAAAACCAGAGATAACCAGATGGCAAAAGGCAAGGGCAAGAATATAAGGAACAGAAACCAAGGCAACTTGGCATCATCAGAACCCAGTTCTCCCACCACAACAAGCCCTGGATACTCCAACACACCGGAAAAGGAAGATTCAGATTTAAAAATCACTTCTCATGATGATGAGAGAAGACTTTAAGAAGGAAATAAATAACTCCCTTAAAGAAATAAAAGAGAACACAGATAAACAGCTAGAAGCCCTTAGAGAGGAAATACAGGAAAATACAATCAAACAGGCAAAGGAAATGAACAAAACCATCCAGGATCTAAAAATGGAAATAGAAACAATAAAGAAATCACAATGTGAGAAAACCCTGGAGATAGAAACCATAGGAAAGAGATCAGGAGTTATAGATGCAAGCATCACCAACAGAATACAAGAGATAGAAGAGAGAATCTCAGGTGCAGAAGATACCATAGAAAACATTGACACAACAGTCAAAGAAAATGCAAAATGCAAAAAACTCCTAACCCAAAACATCCAGGAAATCCAGGACACAATGAGAAGACCAAACCTAAGGATAATAGGTATAGAAGAGAGTGAAGATTCTCAACTTAAAGGGCCAGTAAATATCTTCAACAAAATCATAGAAGAAAACTTCCCTGACCTAAAGAAAGAAATGAACATAAACATTCAAGAAGCCTACAGAACTCGAAATAGATTGGACCAGAAAAGAAATTCCTCCCAACACATAATAGTCAAAACACCAAATGCACAAAACAAGGAAAGAATATTAAAAGCAGTAAGAGATAAAGGTCAAGTAACATATAAAGGCAGACCTATCAGAATTACACCAGACTTCTCACCAGAGACTATGAAAGCTAGAAAATCCTGGGCAGAACTCATACAGACCCTAAGAGAACACAAGTGCCAGCACAGGCTGCTATATCCAGCAAAACTCTCAATTACCATATTTGGTGAAACCAAGATATTCCATGACAAAACCAAATTTATACAATATCTTTCCACAAACCCAGCCTTACAAAGGATAATACAAAAGAAAAACACCAACACAAAGAAGGGAACTACACCTTAGAAAAAGCAATAAAGTAATCTTTCAACAAACCCAAAAGAAGATAGCCACACAAACATAAAAATAACATCGAAAATAACAGGAAGCGATAATCACTATTCCTTAATATCTCTTAACATCAATAGACTCAATTCCCCAACAAAAAGACATAGACTAACAGAATGGATACATAAACAGGACCCAGCATTTTGCTGCATCTCAGGGTTAAAGACAAACATTACTTCAGGGTAAAGGGCTGGAAAACAATTTTCCAGGCAAATGGTCCCAAGAAATAGGCAGGAGTAGCCATTCTAATATCGGATAAAATCAACTTTCAACCAGAAGTCATCAAGAAAAGATAAGGAAGGACACTTCATACTCATCAAAGGAAAAATCTACCAAGAAGAACTCTCAATTCTGAACTTCTATGCTCCAAATGCAAGAGCACCCACATTCATAAAAGAAACTTTACTAAATCTCAAAGCACACATTGCACCTCACACAATAATAGTGGGAGACTTCAACACCCCCACTCTCATCAATGGACAGATCTTAGAAACACAAACTAAACAGAGACACAGTGAAAATAACAGAAGCTATGAACCAAATGGATTGAACAGATATCTATTGAAATTTCATCCTAAATAAAAAGAATATACCTTCTTCTCAGCACCTCATGGTACTTTCTCCAAAACTGACCATATAATTGGTCACAAAACAAATCTCAACAGAGATAAGAAGATTGAAATAACCCCATGCCTCCTATCAGATCACTATGGATTAAGGCTGGTCTTCAATATCATCAATAACAACAGAAAGCCCACATACACATGGAAGCTGAACAATGCTCTACTCTATGATAACTTGGTCAAGGAAGAAAAAAAGAAAGAAATCAAAGACTTCCTAGAATTTAATGAAAATGAAAGTACAACATACCCAAACTTATGGGACACAATGAAAGCAGTGTTAAGAGGAAAACTCATAGCTCTGAGTGCCTTCAAAAAGAAATTTGAGAGAGCATACACTAGCAGCTTAACAGCACACCTGAAAGCTCTAGAACAAAAAGAAGGCAAGAAATAATCAAACCTAGGGCTGAAATCAACCAAGTAGAAATAAAAAGAACTATACAAAGAATCAACAAAACCAGGAGCTGATTCTTTGAGAAAATCAACAAGATAGATAAACCCTTAGCCAGACTAACCAGAGGACCCAGAGACAGATTAACAAAACCAGAAATGAAAAGGGAGATATATTAACAAAACCAGAAATGAAAAGGGAGATATAACTACAGTATCTGAGGAAATTCAAAAAAATCATCAGATCCTACTACAAAAACCTATACTCAACAAAACTAGAAAATCTGGATGAAATGGATAATTTTCTAGACAGATACCAAATAACGAAGTGAAGTCAGGATCAGATAAACCATCTAAGCAGTCCGATAACCTAAAGAAATAGAAGCAGTCATTAAAATTCTCCCAACCAAAAAAAAAAAAAAATTCTCCCAACCAAAAAAAGCCCAGGACCAGATGGCTTTAGTGCAGAATTCTATCAGACCTTCAAAGAAGACCTAATACCAATACTCTTCAAACTATTCCACAAAATAGAAGCAGAAGGAACACTACCTAATTCATTCTATGAGGCCACAGTTACACTGATACCAAAACCTCACCAAGACCAACAAAGAAAGAAAACTACATACCAATTTCCCTTATGAATATCGATGCAAAAATATGCAATAAAATTCTCACAAACCAAATCCAAGAACACATCAAAACGATCATTCATCATGATCAAGTAGGCTTCATCCCAGGGATGCAGGGATGGTTCAATACCCAGAAATCCATCAATGTAATCCACTACATAAACAAACTCAAAGAAAAAAACCACATGGTCATTTCATTAGATGCTGAATAAGCATTTGACAAAATTCAGCATCCCTTCATGATAAAAGTCTTGGAAAGATCAGGAATTCAAGGCCCATACCTAAACATAGTAAAAGCAATATACAGCAAACCAGTAGCCAACATCAAAGTAAATGGAGAGAAACTCGAAGCAATCCCACTAAAATCAGGGACTAGACAAGGCTGCCCTCTCTCTCCCTATCTATGCAATATAGTAATTGAAGTTCTAGCTAGAGCAATTAGACAACAAAAGG
>CM052703.1:28398319-28479116 GCA_028551405.1 Uromys caudimaculatus
GTCAGGCCCCCTGGTGCTCCCAGAGACAGGACCACCAACCAAAGAATGCATATGGAGGGGCCCATGTTGCTGTCCACATATGTGGCTAAGGAGGACCTTGTTGACCAGCAGTGGGAGGAGAGGCCCTTGGGTCTGAGGGTGTTAGATGCCCCAGTATAGGGGAATGCCAGGGAGGGAAGAAGGGAGTGGGTGGGTGGGTAGGGGAATACCCTCATAGAGGCAGGGGGATGGGGAAGGAGATAGGGGCTTTCCAAAGGGGAGACCTGGAAAGGGGAAAACATTTGAAATGTAAATAAAGTATTAAATTAAAAAAAAAGAACATTTAAGCACTTACACATCATATATAGCATTTAAGGACACTGCAGTAGATGAAGTTACCTCATGAGAGAAAAACTGAGAGCCAAAAAAAATAGTAAATAAAGTAGAAGAATATAGATTTTTGTTGACGAATATAAACATTTAATAAACATATATTACAATACCCAACAGCTTTTCATGGTAATATTAATATGTAAATGCAGTTTTTCCATTTAATCATTAAATAGCAAATTGTTTAAAAAGTTGCAGATTTTCTGCATTTCTGGTAGGAAGTGCTGATGAGAGAAGAAAAGGAGGAAACAGGAAAAAAAATTCTTCACTTGTGCTCGCTTCGGCAGCACACATACTAAACGTCTCCACTTGAGCCTGTAAATATTTTATAAACACCTTTTTCCTCTGCATGTAAATATCTTAAGTCCACTTCAGAAACACAGCTAGCTATGTGTGAACTAGCAACTACTAAATGAAGGTTAACTGAGCCATAACGTTTTGATCCATTTCTTCTAAAGACCATACATGTCATTCTACAGGGAAAGCGGGGAGGGGTGAATAAATGTCGCACTGCACTCATAACAGAAGCTTTTAAGACCCATGTACTCTATAAACAATACTATAATAAACACGAACATGTCTCCAACTTTGTTATAAGATTATTAAAGTTTGCCGTGGACAAAAGAAACATATTTTTGGAAATCTGTCCTCTATTGTGCAGAAAAGCCATAAGGCAGAGAAATAAATAAGCCACGAGAGCTCAAGCAAGATCAATTCCTGATTCTATTTCTATTAGTTTGTCTCAAGCAAGATTGCGGGAGCTTGGAAGGTCTGAGGTCAGAGTCCGCTGCCAGAGGGGTTTTCTCTATCAGATTGTTTTCCCCCTTGTTAACTCTGTTACTTTTCTTCTTGTAGAGAATACAGCTTTACTGCGTAAGTCAAGTGGTACAGTGAGTTGCTGGGTTTGTTCCTATGCAGACCACTTTGGTTTAAAATACTCCAGCACCTTCTCTGCTTAAAAAAAAAACCAAAAAAACAAAAAACTCCTCCCTTTTACGAGTGTTCTTTTTAACTTTTGAGGAGGGGACCCCTAGAGTGTTTGTGGTTATTGTTGTTGTTTTGTTTGTTATCCTTGTTTACTTTTGAGGTGGAAATAGTTGTGCTGCTTTTTTCCATGTCTATAGATCATTATCTTTCAATAGCTAGAGAAGCAAAGAGACCTGGCTTAAATTTCATATTGGTTTTATGCCTTCTAAACTCACACTCTGTGCGTGTGTGTGGGGCGTGTGTTAGCAGTAATAGCAAAAGCTATCATATACCTTACACTGAGAGCATACTATACACAGGCATGGTTTAAAGCACGTTCTCAAACACTCATCACGAGTGGGCAGTAATTATCCTAGTGTGCAGGATGGAAATACGGCATTGAAATGAGTCTTGTGAGAACTCTGTGCTAGAGGCACAATTTGAATGCAGATGGAGACCAAGCTCACTATGTAACATTGTATGTCTTCCCTGAAAAAAAGCACCTCCAGTTCCCTTCAAAATCAACCAGCGTCTGTACAGCTATAAGCCATGAAAACAATTCCCTGCCCTTTCTAAAAGCATTCGAAAAGAATCACTGAAAACCCTTCCTTCTACTACTGCACCTTGATTCCTACTTCAGGTCGGTTCTTAAATCATGAAAGAAATCATTTCTCTCATATGTTAAATACCTCACCATCTCATTATCTGCTTACCTATAATAAAAATGCTAAAATTAAGAAAAGGTTACTTCATTTGATTGCTCTATCCTTAGTAAGTGAATCACAATGGGTAGAAATAGAAATTTAATCTCAGCACTCAGGCACAGGTAGGCAGATCTCTGTGAATTCAAGGCCAGCCTAGTCTGCACACTGAGTTCAAGGACTACCAAGGTTCCCTACAGACACCCTGTCTCACCACCTACCCCTCCAAAAAAAAAAAAAAAAAAAAAAATAGAATGCATAAAAAACAGTCTGACAGTTCATCTAAAGTTTACTATGGAGTTCTTACATGAAGGAACAATTCCATTCCTGGTTTATACTCAAGAGAAGTGAAAAAAATACACTCACATGGATATAAAAGTAACTTTTATACACCTGATATAATTGTTGTCCTGGAGGTCTGCTGTCTCTGTCTGCTAATTTAGGCCTAGTCATGGAAGCTTCTAGCCTTCCTACAATCTTATCTAGGCCTAGAATGTTTTCAGCCTCTGAGACTTACTTCAGCTGTTCTGGTTCAAGCTGACTCATTTCATCTCGCTTCTGACTTTTAGCTCTGCTTGGCCTCCTACTAGCTTTGGCAAAATGTTATCATCTAATCTTCTGGCTCCTTCTTTTGTTGGCTAAACAGACAGGAGGTCATCTACCTAGTTCACCTGCATCGCCTAGGAAGCTACCTTTAAAGACCAAGGTTAGTTCTGGAATACAAACAGTCTGAACATATATGAGCAGGGGTGATTTCCATGTCCTCCAGTCATTTCACAGCCTCGCCAAGGGGCTTTGACATCAGCACTGGCTTAGTTAGGGTTTCATTGCTGTGAAGAAACACCATGACCATGGCAACTCTTATAAAGGAAAACATTTAACTGGGGCTGGCTTATAGTTTCAGAGGTTTAGAAGTTTGGTCCGGTATCATCATGGTGAGACCACGTGGCAGCGTGCAAGCAGACAGGGTGCTAGAGAAAGAGCTGAGAGTTACATACATATCTTGATCCACAGACGGCAACAGGCAACTGAGACACACTGGCCAGACTTGAGCTTATAAGACTTCAAAGCCCACCTCCCCAGTGACACACTTCCTCTAACAAGGCCACACCTCCTAATAGTGCCATGCTCTGTGGGCAAGCATTGATACAAGAGAATCTATAGGGGGCCATTCCTATTCAAAGCAATACAAACACCTAGGTGTTGCTTTGAATATAAATTATTTGCTGGAAAGGTTTTAAGCTCAACCACTTAAACTCGATATAAACTTTTCCTCGAGAAAAATCAAAACCCTACTTTGATTGATTTTCAAATGTTAGCTTGGTTAGTTTATACCCTTAATTATATAAGAGTCAAAGACTACCTTGAAAGGCACAAATTGCAGCATAGAGTTTGGAGACTATATCAGATACTGGGCAGATCCTTGGATGATTCAAGTTGCATGGGTCTTCTCCTTTTGTTCCTTCAGAATACTTACAGCACATGGTGATTGGTTTCTGTCATGGGCTAATTCTGAGTAGTAAGCAAAATGACCTTACAGTTTTACACATCCTCCCACTGCCTAGAGGATAAGGGATATGAAAAATTCTTAGGAAATATCCCTGGCTCTCAGGAAGAGGAATGTCATATGGTAAGTCAGTCAGCATCTTTAGGGTTGGTTATCTTAGCAGTAATACTTGCTGGAGTGAAGAAAAATTAAGATATTATAACATAATTTTATGAAAGATATCATCCACCCCAAGGAGGCACAACATGGCTATAACAATTTTTCATGTACAATGTTTCAGGTGATAATATATAATAAAATATAAGTGTATTATTTCCATAATTTTTATGTAACTTCCTCTCTGCTCAGCAGAAAAATAAAAGGGTCTCATACATTGGCTAAACACAGTCAAGTGTCTTCCCGAAACAATGTCTCAGCTGTGGCATTTTATGTTGGGTTTTTCATCAGGGCCAGTGTTCACATGATTGTCATAAACAAGCAGGATTTCTGTTCATGTGCTTACTTGTTCAATATGGCTTCTAGCTGAAGTGTTCTCTGTATATAGTTCTCAGACTGAGTAGGGATTTTTCCCTCCCAATTTGAGTTCTGTGTTACTGGGTAAATTAAAACATCCTCCTATTTCTCCTAATTGTAGTGTTTATGGCATTTTGTTTTCAATTTTATTATTTTAGAATTACTTTTAGGCGATGTTTTGCCAAGGAAACTTTTGGCTATAGGTCACTGGAGACTTTATTAAAATGTAAATTCTGACTCAGTAGGTCTGGGATGAAAGGCAAGATTCTTGTTTCCCACATGCTCCCAGGTGACACCCATGCTGCTCATTCAAGGACCACTTTAATGAGGGAGAGATTAAAACACATCCCATTTGCTTGAGCATTTAACCCCAGGGAGAGCAGGAGGGAGGAGGGCCAGAAAGGTGACAAGCTGCTCTCTTTCCTGGGTGATCCCTGTGGAGATGAGGGCTGATGATTAACAGTACCAAACCTAAAATTTCCTGAGGGGGTTTTCCCTTCGTTATCTGAAAAATTCCTGAAAAAACTGAAGGTTTGACATTATTTGTTAAAAATTCAAACTTCCTCTCAATTGAAATGAGGGATAAGTAGATTCAACTACTTATCCAAATATGTTTAAAGAAATTTTTTTATTTTTGTTTTGTTTTGAGATGGGGCTTTACTACATAGCTCTGACTGTCCTAAACCTCTCTATGTAAACCAAGCTGGCCTCCAACTCACAGATCCATCTGCCCATCCCTGCCTCCAGAGTGCTAGGATTAAAGGCATGTATTATCTCTCTCTGCTAAAGTATTTAAAAAGTGATCTTGCCCATGGAAGAATTTGACATTTATTTTTAACCCAATTTATAAAATCTTTTTTAAGTTTTCAGCAGTTTTCATAGAAATAACCTTTTATGTCAATACAATCAACATACCTGTGTCTTAAAACAATAGCACAAGTAGGGTATGAACTTACAGTAAAACACAATTGATGTCATATATATATATATATACACATACCTATTTTTAAAACATTCAACAGTTTTAATAGAAATAGTCATGTATTTTTGTAGCATAGTTTACACACACATTCTGTTTACCTAGTCCTAGGTCTATGACTATATAACATCTCTATGTGTATGTATATATGTATGTTTTCAAGATAGGTTCTTTGAACTTGCTCTGTAGACCGGGCTGGCCTTGAACTCACAGATCTGCCTGTCTCCGCCTCCTCAGTGTTGAGATTAAAGGTGTGTACCACCACAGCCCAGCCTCACATCTGCATATTATAATAATAAATAACATTCATAGACATTTGGGGACAAACACAGTTGCTATAACTTTAACACAAAAATGAGTACTTTATGAATGGTAGTTATCGAATTTCGTGTATACATAGATCAATATGCTCTGTAAAGGATGGAAGAATACAGTTCAATCCTATCAAATATTTAAGTGGTGTTCAGAGAAGGTAACTATGCTTGACAAACAAACAAACAAAAAAAGGAAGTAGGCCAGTGACATGGCTCAGTGGGTAAAGGCACTAGCCACTAAGGCTGACTGCCTGAGTTTGAGTTTGATCCCTGGGTTCCATGTGGTAGAAGAGAAACAAGTCCTACAGATTGTCCTCTGACTTAAATATGTTCACACACACACACACACACACACACAACACACACACACAACACACACACACACACACACACACACACACACACACACAGATTGTGACAGAAAGCAAAGACAAGAAATAAAAAAAAAAAGCAAAGAAATGGAAAAGGGAAAGACCATTTAAGAGTATGTTTCATGTAGGATTTCAGTGATGTGTAGAAAACATACACACACAGATAACTGTAAAAAAAATATTTTTAAATAAGATATAGATATTTGGGGTAAATATTTATTAAATGTTTAAAAGGTTTGTGAAAACAATATGTATTAATCAGGCAGGCATTGAGAGAATTTCTTTGACCAATATAGAAAATCTATAATATTAACAATTTTTAGTCTTTGTTGTCATTTCAGTTTGGTTTGGGCTATTTTGTTGGTTGTTTTTTTTTTTTTTTAACAGGAAGAGCCTTGATAAACCACTTGCCAAACAAGTTCTCTTATTTCAGAGAGGTCAAATTAGACACTAATGAATCCAATGGGCCCTAATAGCCATCCATGTATATCCACAAAAGAATAAATACAGTTGGAAGTCTCAAGTAGTACAGGGATCGATTGGCAGCCCCATTACTCCTTATAACTCAAAGAAGAGGATGAATCTATCACAAGACTGGAAAAACATATACATTTAAAATAACAAGTTTTGAGAAAATCGAGCTAGCCAAGCGAAACCTGTGTGCAGGTTCAGTTAACCGACAGGCTACAGATTCAATAGCTCTTGCCTGAAGATTTGAAAGACAAAAATTTTGGTAATAAACTTAGTAACTGCTGGGCAGTGGTGGCGCACGCCTTTAATTCCAGCACTTGGGAGGCAGAGACAGGTGGATTTCTGAGTTCGAGGCCAGCCTGGTCTACAGAGTGAGTTCCAGAACAGCCAGGGCTACACAGAGAAACCTTGTCTCAAAAAACCAAAAAAAAAAAAAAAAAAAAAAACCCCAAAAAACCAAAAACCAAAAACAACTTAGTAACTATCCTAGGAGTTTCACCAACACAGTTTTCTCTGTTGCTGAAAAGATGAGATGGAGCCCTTTTTCTCTCATCACTAAAAATGAAATCATGTTAGGTACAGGCTTAAGAAATGAAGTAAATTCTAATATGCAATTTATTTTGTTTCTACCTGCCAATATTTGTAGTCATGTTGTATGCTGTTATATTGCTCTAACATGTGAGAATGTGTGATACATAGGCTATAAAGTATTATTTTATGAATGTTAATACACTATGTAAAGCCTATAAAGTCCCATTACATTAACTCAGGTGTGCTATTTTTTAAATAGATACATATTTCAAGTTCTATTACAGCTAATGCTTAAGATGAAGGGAATTGAAAACTGAGTTATCGCAAATTAATTTTTTCTGAGGAAGATTAATCTGAAACCTTCTCATTAAGGCCCACGAGAAGCCTGTAAATGGATTCCGAAATTGGTTTAAGTTGTTTCACATTAACTGCAGGCAGTAAGGTGAGAAGGTATGAGGTAAGATGTGTGTGTGAAATGGTTCATACACTTTTATAGATTTTTCATGTAATGAGAGAATTCTGGTTAAAACAGCTAATTAAGTAAGAGAGACACAATGGTTAGGAAGAAACTGTTTTCATTTCTCTGTGTCCACTCTACTGAAGCAGACCACAAATCATTAACCTAGCAGATTTACGGGAAAAAAAATCAATTTTTTTGATAATCTGAAGTTCATTCCAAATGTCTATAAATATTATATATACTGAATCACAAAAGTATTTATAATCAAAGATTTAGTGTATTTTATTCCACCTACTGAATACTTTACCTACCTTTAGGCCTTAAGACAAGTCAGTTATAAAAAATATTTTCCTATGCAGCTGGTAACTACTTGGGTTCTCTTACCATACTACTTACAAAGTACCTGGTGTGTTTTTTATTTTTTGATAGTGTGACCTTTTCTCAAAAAGTGAGTTTCAAACCAGGAAGCATTTCAGAGTGTATAACTGTACACAAAAGAATAACAGATCTTATCATTAGATCTAAAATAAATATTTAAGAATACTATACATCAATACTATATACTTAAATAGCACTTGTTATTGATATTATCTATAGCTTTAATATATTAATAATTTTCTCAATATAAATCACTTCTTGACATTTTTGATAATACCTCGATGAGAGTAACATGTTTCAACTGGAGAAGTCTGTTTAGATTAACTGAGAAAATAAAGCAGGGACCAACATTCTTTGTGAGGACTCAGATGTGACTGCTAATTCAGTTTCCCTGTCATAGTAGGTGGCTGCTCATAACTGTCCTAAGACAGCATTAGACCTAAGAGCAAAGCCCGACACACCATAGGAAATGAGGTTCTGCAAGCTTTCTTAATGTCCCATCACAGAATGAAAAGCCAAGCTTTGCAAGCTGTGATGCACATTTTCAAAATATTTTCTACCACTAAAATTCCAGTCAGGTAACAATCTCACTTAGATTAGCTCACCTTTGCCAGATCCACTCAGTGTATACCTTACATACAAATTTACAAGCTCTAGAAAATCCCATTTGTGCATCAATCATTAGTAGCAGGGGAAGGAGAAGGCTATTGTGAAGAGACTTACTGAAAGTCAATCATGATATAATCCCCCAAAGCATGTACTGCCCGAGAGTAAGAAACCCTAAAGAAAGTTTGGTAATCAGTATTACATTCCATCACCTTCAGTGATACTGTGAAACAATTCTGTGTACCAGATATAGTTTGAATTAGTCTCCTATAAATGAATCAAGGCCCTTTATTTTCTGTGTCAATACCAGAATCCGTAAGTACTTAATTAGAAATGAGAAACTATTTTGGCTAATGTGGCCCTGGGCAGCCACAACTCCTTACATAGCCAAGGATGACCCTGAAGTCTTATTCTCCCTTTGGAGATTACAGGTGCTTTTTTCTAATTTGTATCTTAATGCAAAGAGCTGTTATAATTTGCTTTGTGATGAATCTAAGTCCTTTGAGGATAAACTTTTTTTTTTTCCCCCAGAGTGGACTTTTTATTTTAAGTTGACCATATGTAAAAGTTAGGGCAAAGAGATTCAAGTCTGTCTCCTTGACTAGGGCCCAATGACTTCCCATATACAGTTCACACAACCACAAGTCCCCATGGGCTAATGTCACAAGAGTTCTAAGTGTTGAGATATAAGCTAGAAGAACAGTGGAAGTGCTGGAAATATGTTTGTTTTTCAAGAAGGAAAAAAGAAACGAAGATTCCCTTCCCAAATGGTACCCTGGGGACAGCTTGTCTGGTTAGTGGCATTTACTATATTATTTCAGTTCTGACTCTGCACATTTGCGACTAGGAGCCTGGTTAAGAGCTTGAATTGCATTTTCTGGTTTGGGGTCTTACCCTCTTCCAAGAGACCAAAAATTTGTGCCAAAGTTTGTGTGCCCCCAGCAGACCAGCAAGCCTGGGCTAATGTTTGTCCAGCCACTATCGGCCAAAGCCCTGCCCCTGACTAGGCTTTTCCCAGACCCCAGGGACTCTGTTCTGTGGTTGTCAACTTTTCTTCATTGGGGAGGGAGGGAAGCTGAGATCTTCCCAAGAGACCTGAAGGACTGCCCACTCCTGGCAGTGAGTCCTCTAGATAGCTGCTTCACCTGTTTAACCAGGCCTGGTGCTGGGGCTGGGAGGTCCTGGGGTCTGCTCAGGATAAACTTGTTCTTAATGAGAATTTTTTTTTCCAACTAAAACTGGATATTTTACCCTTCCTTTTCATGTTTTACTATAGTGTATGCTCAAATGAGTACGGTGCTTCCCATGTCCTGTTTTCTATGATAAGTACAACTTGGGGGCTGTGAATAAATTGAACACAATCCTTTCCAGTACAAATGCTGTGAGTGCTTAAGAAACCTGGAACACAGTATTCCAAAGGACACAGCATGTCTGATGTGGGAGGGGTCACAATGGACTGGCAGTGTCTTCATAGTATTCCAGCTGTTGAACTACATATAAAATAATTATTTCCACCAGTTTCCTTAGTTTCACTTTTTTCTATATAGGCATGAATCTCTTAAAAAGTTATTTCCCAATGTATTAAATAAAATTAAACATACAAAATACCTTAATTATACAACCTTTTTATTTAATTTTCATCAAACAATGCAGAGATCTTATAACAAAGACTGTAAGAAGTTTGGGGCTAGCAATTGCAATTTCGAAAGAAGCAAGCGATTGGAATTAGCCAGAACTAGCACAAAGGTACAGAACACAAACCCACTTCAGCAGAGAAGAGGCAGAGGAAACCACAGGAAGTTTGACACTAGCACAAAAAACTAAATCGATAGAAAATAGCCTAGGAATGAAAACTCTGTACACTTAAAGGCTGGGACTTTGCGGGGAAACCAACCCCCGGGCCGGCTCTCCAGGCTCCTCCTCCCTCTGTAGCTGTGTATTTATTTTCCTACAGAGGGATGTCACTTGCTCAAGTGGGAGCTTGTGCTTGTTTCTGCTCAGGAACTACATATGACACGATGTCTAGGTGCCACACACTGAAGGTCAAAAAATAACATGGCAACTCTAAAGGAAAGGCATTAAGTTCCACATTCCTTACTTTAAAACACAGCTCATAGGAATGTACGTTATGACCAAATGGCTTTTGTGAGTTGTAAGAAATAAAATATTAAGTTAACTGAGCAGAGTTGTCAGTCCACTTGGGCCTCAGTTCTAGTAAGGTGATGATAAGAAAGAAATTTGTGAAAGTTATCAAACTCTAAGACATGTCAAAATGCAAAGACTAAGATTTTTTAACTTCTGATTCCTGCTGACCAAATGGATTCCATCTGTGTATGGATAGTGGTTTATCAAGTACCAGGGAGCTTTATTTAAAAAAAAAAAAAAAAAAAACAAGAAAAAACCTCCATTACTCAAGAAAGTCCAACCCCATGTCTGATTCTTTTAGATGACATAAAAAAAAAAAAAAAAAAAAAAAAAAAAAAAAACAACAAAAAAACCATACTTACAACCAGACTTAGGGCTTAAGAATTCTTTAGAGAAATGTATTAGGAGACCACTTGAGTCTCCCCAGAGAAGGCTTTATGTAATTCAGCTGACACTACAACTATCCTGCAAAAATCACCACCAGTTGGGACTAGGCAAGAATATTAATCTCAAAAAAAGTCAGATAAATGAAAATTATCTTTTTACAGAAAACAATCCTTAAAAGACAAACAAAAAACTACATTTACACCACAGACTGCTAGCGCCAACATTTCAAAATAATTCCAAAATAACTAAATGTTAACCTTACTACTACTCTACAGCCTCCAAAATACAGTATTTTGGTTTACCAAAAAGTGTATCTTAACATTCCGATATTCAGCTCAATATACAACCAAAAAAAAAAAAAATTAAACTACCTTAGTATATCAAGACTGTAACAAGCCACTTTCAATTTTTATGTAGTTCCCAGTTTACTCAGTATTTTAAAAACATAGTTAAAAAAGTGCAGACATGTTATTATTGCTGCATCTTCCTCATAGCCTTATTTGGTACGTACTACATAGTCATTTTCAGGGTACCTAGTAGAGTAACAGTGACAAAGTGAACAGGCCCACTCCCTCCACCCCCTACCCTCGATCAAAAAATAGAAAGGAAAGCGGAAAGAGACAAGACTAGAAATAAGACTATGGTCTGGGGAGAAGGAAACCTTAAATGGGAAAAGTGTGCGAACACAGAAGACAGCTTTTTGCACCACTTCATGCCACAGAATAAACTCTGAAGGAATTACTAAGTACTTCTTAGCTGAAAACCATTCAGGAAGCACCAGTAGATTTCTGGATTTGTTCCTTTAAAATCAAAATACTCTGCCTTTGCTCAGGCGGCAGCATGGCAATCTGATCTGCAGTCAGCTGAAGAACCTGCATGATCAGAGCTGCTTTTTCTTGATCTTGTGGCGTTACCTGGCTTTGCCCAGGGCTAAAACTGCTAGGCTGGCCTCCACCTTGCTTACTGGCTCCCTGCATGCCTGCTCCCTGCATCCCTCCTTGCATGCCAGCTCCCTGCATTCCTGCTCCTTGCATTCCTGCCCCCTGCATTCCTGCTCCTTGCATACCTGCCCCCTGCATGGCACCTCCAGGATTTCCCACTCCTGCAATGTTTGGAACCTGTCTCGGTCCCTGAGGGCCACCTGCCCCCATATTAATGGGGCCAGGACCCTGGATTCCACCAGTCATCGGACCTCTGGAGCTGGGGCCAGGGCCCCTCATCTCTAGTCCTCTTGCATCCATGCCTCTGGCTTCCATGCCTCTGGCTTCCATTGCACAGGTCTCCATTCTTCTCTCCATTCCGCGTGGCTCCAAGACCTCAGTTTCCATGGGCCGAGTCTCCACCCCTCGAGATTCTCTACCTCCTCTACCATCCATAGGTAGACCTCTTTGATCTATCATGGGACCTCTGGGCTCTCCAATTAGCATTCTGGGATCTGCTGCTAATGGTCCTCCTCTCATATCATGTGCGGCAGGGCCACGGTTGTCATGACCATGATGCATTGGGGGACCCTGATGGGGTGGTCCCATATAACCTCTGGGTTCTACTTCTCCAGTCACTGAGAGCAAAGTCCCCCCACGTGGGTCATTTGGAGCATCTCCCAGTAGCCCTCGAGGAGGTATGCCACCAGAAGGCATGGGTCCACGAGGTATTGGAGGTCTAGGATCTGATATCTGCATCTGTCCTCGCTCTAGGGGCACTGGACCAACCACTGGCATGCCAACTTGTGGCTGCATCGCTCCTCCCGGAGTTAAGGAACCAGGTCCAGGAACTGCAGCTGGTATTGGCCCCGGAGCTGGAATTCCTCCCTGGATAGAGGTCTGCATCAGAGGAGGAATGTCCTTCACAGGTCTTCTTGGCAAATGCTGAGGCTGAGGGGCAGGAGGATTCTGTTGGTTCAACATAACGTTGGGTCCCGGGCAGAGGCCAGGGGCAGAGCCAGGGCCAGGGCCACCAGGCCCGCCAGGTCCGCCAGGTCCAGGCCCGCCAGGGCCAGGCCCAGAGACAGGCTGAGATTTGCCTGGAATCAGTGGTGTGACATGTATCTTACGATGCAAAATTTTCAGTGCAATCTCTGGATCCATGATTCTCATCACCACTTGTGCCTGCAGCAGAGCATACGCCAATTGTGGGTTCTGAAGTAGCATGTTTCGAGCTTCCTGGTGACTGTTTTGGACACACAACTTCATTTGCTTCATCAGCTCAAACATCTGCTCTGGGGGCAGGCTGGCGACTGCTCTAGTAATCGATTCTGGAGCATCTTCTGGATCAATAGGGTCCCCATAGGGTGAGTCAATGATGGGGGCTGCCGGGCCTAAGCTCTTTAACTCCTCCTTGTTCTTTTCACTGGCAGCATTGTCCACCCGAAGCGCTCTCCCACTAAATTCTCGCCCATTGAGGTTCCGCATGGCACTAAGGGCAGTCTCCTGGTCTTGGTACTCGCAGAAGCCATAACCCTTGGGCTTTCCTGTCTCTCTATCGTAGACGAGACGGAAACTGACAACAGAACCAACCTCCGAGAAAATGTCCTTTAGCTGCTCCTCCGTAGCCTCATACGGAATGTTCCCCACGAACACCGAACGCAGTGATCGATCCATGGCTGGGTCTCTGACCGCCAAACTCGACATGATTCCTGACGAGCGTACAGCGGAGAGTAAATTTGTCCAAGGGTCGTCCTCTGGCGAACCACACTTCCGCTCTGTAACGGAAGCAGATACCAAACTCCGGACAGAACCTTCTTGCTAGAAATCCATAGTTCCGCTAGACCGCAGAAACTGCTTCCTGAGGCCGGACTAATTTATATAAAGCCTTCCGCCCCAGGCCGTGCGCTCTGCTGTTCACGCCTACTTTCTGACAGCCGTATTCCTTGCCATGATCCTATTGGTCAAGAGTCCCCGGCGTCCCGCCCCACTTCCTGCGATTACAGGATGCATTAGAACTGACCTCATGAAAAATGGCCGATCCGACTTCACTGTGGTAACGGGCAGCGTCAGCCTCTGGGCACACCGGGGGGCGGTTTTCATTGCGTTCCACGGGCGGGAAACCGCCAACCAGAAGCTGATTTAAGGCTTATTGTTTTAATTCTGATACATGTGTTTTCACAGCTGCTTTAATTTACTATAGAATATTAGAAATATTTAAAATTATATTCAAGATTATGAGGTAAAAAATGTTACTTGTCTCTTAAAATATCTTTAAAACATAAAAAAATCTCACAAAGGTAAAATAACGCTTCTGTCAACTGTAGCCCCGCCCCCAAGCTATGGCTAATTCAGTCTGTTACTGTGATCATTCCTCCCTCCTCTTACTAATTTTAATTGACATTAATGCTAAAGTGGAATTAACTAAAAAGTGTGACTGCAGAGTATGGATTAATCGATTTTATTTGACTTTATTGTTCACATATAGGTAGTCGTGATTGATTGATTTATAAACAAGGTCTCTATGTAGTCCTGGAGCTCAGCCTGGCCTCCAGTTCCCAAAGATCCTCCACTTCTGCCTTCCAAGTACTGGAACTCAACACCACACCCAGCTAAGATGTGTATAAATACATATATTTAGAAGTTGAATCTTAAAGTTTCTTATTTTTAAATTTAATTCCAACACAATTAAACTAATGTAGACTTAGGCTAGTGAAAAGCCCTTAATTTATTGGGCAAAGAGTACTGTTCTATGATAAAATATTAATTCTGAATAAACAAACATTACGGGTTAAAGTTTAGTTTCGTAATTTATGTGCTCTATATACATAAAATGCATTCAGGATTTTGAAGACTTAGTACAAGAAAAATATAAAACAAAATTCTTGCCAGTTTTATACTTTGGATACTGCCCTTTTTTATGACCAATATATAATTTTCATAGCTTTAACTTGGAAAAAAATCAAAAAATATCGTGGCTTATATTTTGTTTTGTTCTTGTTTTTGTTTTCTGAGACAGGGTTTGTCTGCATAGCCCTGACTGCCCGAGAACTTAGTCTGCAGACCAGGCTGGCTTTGAACTCAGAGATCCACCTGCCTCTGCCTCCAAGTGCTGGGCTTAAAGGAGTGAGCCACTACGCCCTGCTACAGCTTCTGTTTTGAAGAAAATTATATGGTATATTTTTACATTCAGTTGTCAATTAATTCAATAAATTAAGATATCAGGTGTACTAAAATTAATTTTGTTGTTTTAACACAGGGCCCCTCTACAGCCCAGTGTGGCCTGAAATTCACTGGGTATGTAGTTCAAGCTGTCTTCAAATTTGCAATCCTCCTGCTTCTCCCAGTGTATACTGGGATGAGAGGCAAGCCCCACAAGCCTTGTGTTTACCTGACTGATTGTCAAAGAAAAACACAGTACTCAAACAAACGAACAAAGCAACATGTGGGGCCTATGGGATACTTAAAGGTATTAAAACATTAAATAAAACATTCACCATAAACTGGGTGTGGTGGCTCACCACTAATCCCAGCACTTGAGACACTTCCAGGACATCCCACTCTCTATTTCTAGTTCCAAGCTAGTGATGGCTACATAGAGAGAGACCCTCAATACTTTAATACTTATCTCTGTTAAAGACTGTCAGCTTAGTTCCTCGTAGAAATGGTGTTTAGACCTTTACTCTGAATTACTTTGAACATCTATCAGTCAAACTAAAAACAAAATGCCTTAACTAAAAACGTGCATGTTTTCAACAAACAAGACTGACAACAAAATCACCCAAATCTCTGACTGATTTGGCAAATGTGGTATTTACAGCATGGGTGGTCACACCAGTCTGGAATTACAAGCATGTGGAAACCTGAGACAGGCTGAGGCTCATTTTGAGCTCAAGGATAGCATGGGCTATATACTGAGTTTCAGGCAAACCCAGGATACATGTAAAACCTTTTAGCTATTTACAGAAATCAAATTTTACACAAAATTGTAAGCACTGTAGTCTTTGTGAGCCTATAAAATGTATTAAAACATTAAATATGAAAAATCACCATAAACTGGGTATGGTGGCTCACACCTTTCATCTCAGTATTTGAGACAGTTCTGGGACATCTTGGTCTACATATCTAGTCTCAAGCTAGTCGTGGATACTCAGTGAGACCCTCAAAACATAGATAAATAAAGTAAACTTTAAAAGAATTCACTATAGATTAAGTAGATCAAATCTAGACATATTCTTAAGATACTTTGAAAAGTGCAAGGTACATTTTATACTTCCTGCTGAGAATTGACTTCAGGACTTCAAGTCTACTACTAAATTATAATCCCAGCTCTAGCCCCAGGGACATTTTTTATTGTCTTGGTCTCTTAAGGAATAAGCAAAGCACTCCACAAAGTTTTTTCTAGTCCATCCCCATTCCTATAGCTTAAAATAATTCCATTTTCCCTTGGATGCAAGTAGATCCTCATCCAAACCTTTCTGTTGATAGTAATTCTTTTGCCTCTTAGTAGAATTGTGACTTTGCATCTATAAAATCACTCAAGGAAATGTGTAGGTCTTTTTATCCCTTGACCATCTGTTTCATATTTCTTATTCCATAAATATCTTTCCAAACACTGCCAGTACAGCAGTGTGAAAACCAATTTGTTAGAACAAATTCTCTGCATGAGTTTTGTGTACTGTTATATCAGCCTCACCAGTAAAAAACATAAGAAACATAGATATCTGTTTGCTGAGGCCTAAAGGTAATTTAATGGGTCATAGTTGGAGAGCTCTTCCACTTCAAGGAGAGAATCATACCATAAATATATAGAGGGTAGGTTAATATAGATGGGGATTTTTGTTTATTTGGGTTTGTTTTGTTGTTTTGTTCACCTGTGTAGCCTCAGTCCCTGAGGTAAAGCTTAATCTGTGGAGTTCCTATTTCATTATTTGAATGAATGGTTTAAAATGTCCTTAGAGTTTGAGAATTAACAAACCATTTAACCTAGAGAGAAACCAGTGACATTAGATAGCCCAGCCCAAATAGGAACAGCCTGCTGCCAGCGTGCCCAGGGTCTTATTTTAGGTCAATGATTATTCCTCCAGGATACTGTTTTTAAGAATAGGATATGTGGTGAAGTATCTAGAAATGGAATAAAGTAATCCAGAAAGAGTTGTATTCCTAAAGAAGGCTTCCTGGTAGAATTGCTATCGAGGCATGGCTCACAATCTATTGTGGACAAATGGACCAGACTCGATTCAGACAGCAGCTGCACTTGGCCAAGATATGACATTGGGACTTGGTGTTTTTTATGACCTAGAAGCAAGCTAAGATGCCTGGTGACCATGTGGTGGGAAGTAGTATAACAGTTATGACAGTTACATTCATGAAGAGAGTTGTTGTAATAAAGTCAGTAGGCTTCTTTTTACCTCCTGATAGCAGAGGCTCATAAAAGCTGATCACGTTGCCTTAGCTTCCAGCAGAGCTTTTCAATCCTTTTCACCTAAGTGTGGCATCTGGTCTTCCTACCTTTAACGTCCTTTAGAATGTGGCTTCATGTTTACTACCCATCCCTCATCACTTTGTGTACTTTTCTCTGGCTGACCTGAGTGCTTCATTTTTCATTGTATGCAATCTGTGTTTTTCTACCCCCTGGCTTCTGCCCGTTTTGCCCCTGAATTCACGACACCTCTTTTCCCAGTTCTTATATTCATTTCACCACGTTTAAGTTCTTGTTCTTCAATGCTCACCTCAATGTCTTTCCTACTAAAAGCAACAGTATGTGTTTGGTGGCCATGTATTAGAAGTGTCTTTGAGTTAGGCAGCCATAGTGTCCTGCTTTATAGCTAATTGGAATTAGGCAGAGAGATGTTAATGAGTTTGTCTAACTAGCACAGGCAACTGTTTTATATGTGCCACTTGAATCAAGAAGTCAAGTTTGAAAATGATCATTCTATTCAATGAATAGCCCATATATTCAGAGTGAGAGACAAAGCTACAGCCTGAAACCAGGTCTCTTGAAATTAAGCTTCCTATTGCTCAATTAGCCAAGTAGTCCTGGGTGACTGAGGCCTGGACACAGCCTCCATTGGCCTTTTTCCTGATAAGCTCTGAGTGTTACTAATTGCAATTTTGACATGACAATCAGTGCTATGGTAACAGATGGACTGCACATACAAAGACTGAATCAGTTGAGAAAGATGTTTCCTTTTTTTTCAATTGATAGGGCCAATATAAAAACCTCAAATAAGGCTTTTTAAAAGCATGAAGCCACATAGGTAATAAATCCATGTCTATAAAAGAGCCTAGATTTCTCAGATCCCAAATTAAGCATATTTTCCTCAAATTTGTAATACATTTAATATGAAAAGAACATAGAGGGAAGTAAATAGTAAATTCCACTTACTTATGATTCACTGTTGTTGGCAAGAAAAATATTATGTAAATTTGAGGCTCTGAAAGTATACCACTGCATGACTACAAGTTAAATGGAGCCAAATGTTGTACAGTCAATTACCAGTCTGTTGACAGGCTAAGAACATGAGGTACAAGGACAACAAAGCCCTGGACCACAATCAACTGCCAACATACTGACATCATCTGTAATTGTGTCTAGGTCTTCAATCTCTGCCAAGCAAACAATGTTCTCAGGGAGTAGGTTGAAGGGGGTTAGACTTCAGACTTTAATCTTGAACTTAAGTTGACAAGAAATCATACATCTTGGACAAATTCATTCTTGTTACTTCTGCTTTGGCATCTTTCAAATGAGAATACTATTACCTGTATTGGATTGTTGCGTAGAAGACATAACCTGTATTTTATCATTTCTCATACTGTATTCTTAATCTGCATTTGTACATAATGGTAGCATGCAAAGCAGAATTGTAAGTGGAAAGAGGTATAAACCTTACTTACTCTTATGTTATTGAGATGTACATTATTCTTGTCACCGAAAGGACTGGATTTGATGAGCCAGTGGTCTGTTGTTAGATCATATTGTTTTAAACTTGTATAGAGACAATTCTAAGATGAGTAACAGCCACTGTCCAAATATTCACATTTGTAGCTGAGCATGGATCGTTTTTCAGACTCAATCTCAGCCGAGCAGTGGTGGCGCACGCCTTTAATCCCAGCACTTGGGAGGCAGAGGCAGGTGGATTTCTGAGTTCAAGGCCAGCCTGGTCTACAGAGTGAGTTCCAGGACAGCCAGGGCTACACAGAGAAACCCTGTTTCGAAAAACAAAACAAAACAACAACAACAAAACAACAGACTCAATCTCATAGGACACCTCAGTGAGAGTTTTACTTATCATAGTGGTGTTTATGAAGTTCTTTGAGCAAACCATGAGATGTTCTCTTCGGGTATTTGGTTAGCTATCATTGTCATTTTTACGAAATGGGCTTGCGTAAACTTTTACGCTGGATGGAATGCGCAGACTCCACTAACACTGCCTTGGTCTAGCGCCTGTTTGAGTGCGGGGCCATTCATGTTCAAGCTGTCATGAAGATAATTCCTTTTGAGAAGGCGTTGCCAGACAAGCCCAGATGTTCAACCCTGGGGACGTGGAACTAATTGGACAAGAAGCAGAATTCCACCACTCTTGCTTGGAGCTGTCACCTGGGAGAATGCAGAGAAAGCAAGTAGCCTCATAAGTATGGAAAAATCCAAGCCTCACATTTGGAGCTGAATAAAGATAACTTTTGTTTGTTTGTTTGTTTGTTTGTTTTTGAGACAGGGTTTCTCTGTGTAGCCCTGGCTGTCCTGGAACTCACTCTGTAGACCAGGCTGGCCTTGAACTCAGAGATCCACCCGCCTCTGCCTCCCAAGTGCTGGGATTAAAGGCATGCACCACCACTGCTTGGCTAAGATAACTTATTTAAAAGGAAAAATTCATGGAACTTTTCAACTTTTATTCTTTTTTTTGTGAGCAGAATAGTCAAATGCCCAACTTCAAAGAAATGTCTAAGCTACAGTTCTCGTCATAAATGGGGTCGGATTTCACTTCTGAGGCACTGGGAACCTAAGAATGAACCTATGGTGACCCCAGGTTGTGGGAAAGTGGCCTTTCTGCACTCCGTTGGGGGTCAGGATTAAACATCAGCAAAACAGCAGTGTGGCAGGGCACAGTCCCTCATCACAGTTGAATGTTCCCCAAACTTACTTCAGGAATGCTGGTTTGAATTTGTCATATTCCACTAAACTCCCGAGAGTTAGACATTTTGTTAAAATGTAAAATGTAGTGTATATGAGAATGTCATAGCTAGTGCTCTGTGATGCAGACCCAGAGACCAACCACAGCTATGGAGAGGAGCAACATTGGGGGTTATCTTAATACTCTCCTGTGACCTGTCATAACGCAGAGACTAGTCTGGTAGGGTTGCTGGTGATAAAATATCACAAACAAGTTGGCTCAAAGAAGGGAAATGCTTTCTTGCAAAATATCAAAATGCTGGCAGCCTTGCTGTCTCCCGCAGCTGCCCTCACACTGTGCCTCACCTGGCCTTGCTTCTCGTAGACAGAGTCCCAGAGCATCTGCCTTCTCCTGAGGAGATTAGATCAGCTCTTGGTGCTCATGGGCTCATTTAATCTCACAGATTGCTAGGCCCTAACATGAGACAGTCACAGGAGTCATTAGGTCTTCAAGTGTGCAACTGGGGTGGGGGCGCATTAGTTCAGTATAGCAAAGGGGGTGAGTTCTGGGGTGAAGTGGAACTAGGCCCCAACTCTACTGCTGCAGGAGAGATCAACCTGAGGTGCCAGGAATTAATGTCCCTTATCTGTTGGGTCACAGAGAGGTCCAGAGCAGGAGCTGGATGGGATTCAGAGCAGCCCCAATTACCAAATACAGATTTTCAATACATTTGGTTATTGGTGCAGCAGCATTAGTAAAGACTGAATCTCTGTGGACTATGGATTACAAAAGTAATTGTTGACAAATATCTGTAACTCCAAACTTGAAGGCAAAGCACCTGTATACATAAAATAAAAGATTTTCAAAAGAAATGCTTACTTCATAATTTATGATCTTCAGAAAACACACTGTGTATATAACATGTGACTTTCTTGAAGTTGAGTATACATTTTTAAAACCCAAACGCTTCCATCCTTCATATAAAAAGATTGATAACTCCATCTCAGCAGTTTAATGACACAACAATAAACAGTGACTCTGACTTCGTTATTGTCACCTTCTGCACAGTCTGCTGCTGACATTTAGGATGAAATCTGTATCTACTTTCTCATCTGGCAGGACAATTGGAGAACTTCTTCTCCCTGGCCTCCAGGTGTTTGCCAACTCCCTCCAGGTTCTAGGAAACAAAGCGAGAGCCTGCAGCGAAGTGCAAATGACCCATTCCTCCTGGGCTCAGTCTTTTGTTAGGCCTGAAAATGGAACCGCGAGTGTCTGCCCAAAGCCGGAAGGAGTCCACAGAAGAGAAGTTGGTGCCTGCCGGGAGGATAAAAACAGAAGTGCAAAATCTCCTCTGCCTATTCAGTGGCTTGCAATCTGCTGCCAAGGTCCCAGGACGCGGGTAATTGTTGCAACCATTCATTGCCACCAGCGAGACTTCCAAAAAGAGGCCAGGTTCCAAGGAATCCTCCTGAGAGCAGGTGTCTGCAGATGGGGTGACGGAGGTGGGGAAAGGCAGAAAAAGCTTTCTTGCACCCCAATCCCTAGGAAAACCGATTTGAAGCATTTCGGTGAGAGCCAGGGAAAACTTTAGAATACTATGGTTCTTCAGTACGTCTGACTACTCACTGCGCATGCGCTGTGTGGAACTTAGTCACTGGATGGCTTCTAATATGAGAGTTTAATTGTGAGCCGAAAGGTGGTGTTCACTAGAAGCATCCTCCTGATTTTCTCTCGAATTTTCATGGAGGATTTATAGTGTGTGGGTTCAAGTTTGGAGCAGAGGTACAGCTGTGCTTGTGAGGAGTTTCCATTCTGTCAAGATACAGAAGACAGGATATGAGCAAACAGTTTCCAAACGGAACTGTGACTTGTTTGAATTCCTTAGAGGTATATAAAAAAAGGAAAATGGCGGCGCCGTGTATCTGCTAATTCTTGCTCAGGTGAAGATGAAAAGGGATTTCTTGATCCTTCAGTGAAGCACTATGACTTCCCTTTGTCATGCTGGTAATCCCATGCCAGAAGTCCTGGTGGTCTCTGATGACTTCCCCCTTGAAGCCCGTGCAAGTCTGATGGTGCCTGGCACTTCCCACCACCTAAACAGAGGACTTGTGAGGGCTCTTAGTTTAATCCAGAATGACTGGGAGTTCAAGACCAGACTCTTTTACAGAGTAATACCATGTCTCAAATACAAAAATCAAACAAACACCGAAGGAAGCTGGCTGTGGTAGAGCATGCCTCTGTTCGCAGCACTGGAGGCAGATGTAGGATGGCCACAGGTATATATATATATATATATTTTATTGAAGGAAGAACACTGGGGATCGGTAAAAGTGATTTTATTGCTTCTGCTAGTTTTTAAATTTTTTCTTTTTTTGTGCCAATGTGCTATATTTTGGGGTGGTGTTTTCTGATCACCATCAACATTTATATAACAAATCATTAGAAAGTTTCAAGGCTTAGTCAAAATAATATTTGGAAAACTAGGATTTTAATACAGTATCTTAACAGTTTCATAACGAAATTATCTTTTGTGAACACAGGCTCCTAGTACTGGTTAATATTCTTCTGGTGAAACCAAATGATTTTTATTAGAACGGCAATGTGAAGGGTGGGCTAAGTGCTTTCTACATAATCACTATGAGGACTTCCTGACAGATGAACGAGCTGAGCCACGCATAGGTGGGTTTACCCGTGGTCAGACGATGTGTGAGAGAGAGAGAGAGAGAGAGAGAGAGAGAGAGAGAGAGAGAGAGAGAGAGAGAGAAGGAGAGCGAGCTGGGAAAAGCTGGGAAATCTAAAGGAAACTGTGAACTCCTGAAAAAAGCCTAGCTTGCTTCTTCTTCTTCTTCTTTTTTTTTTTTTTTAATAATGCTAAATGTGAGGTTTTTCTCCCCAAGGAAAGATTCTTATAAATTTCACTAGCAGTCAAATTTCCCAACATTTCTTGCTTTGTCAGCTGCCTCTGTGTTTGTCCAAAAACAAAAATACAGCATAAAACTGATAGGGAGAAACTGTGAAATCTGTGACCATGTGACAGGACCCTGAAAAGCCCTGGCAAAGGTTGGTTTTGTCATTTATACCAAGGCACTGGAACCGGCTGCTGCTCGCATAGGTGATTTACTCGACACATTTTCAGTAATATATTGTATTGCCAAGAAAATTCATTGTTGTGAGTTTTTTCCTAAGCTTTGGTGGCTGCTTACTTATAAAAACAGACTGCCTAGGAATTGTAAATTATTTCACAGAGGGGAAAAGTAGATCAGAGACAGCTATTAATTTAAGCTGTTTCACATTGAAACTGTCACTCCTATGGAAGAAATGCATGGCAGTTGAAATATGCGATTGCTTGGTAGAAAGAAATACATAAAAAGGCAAATCTCCTGTTTGGAGTTTGGAAAGACATTAGTTACAAATAGGGTATTAAAATGGATTGAATGTTTTCTAACTTGAAAGGTGGAGTGACAAATGAGGAAGCATTCTGTAGACTCTAAAGCATTCTGCACACTTCAGGCTTGTGTGGGTTTCTGGAACACACACAGTGGATAGGGTCAGCAGGCCAAAGATCTCACTGTCTATCTCTCAAAAAAAAAAAAAAAGCCAACCAAGTAGTGTTTATAACCCCAGCTGTTAGCAAGAATCTAGAAAAGAGTGACTTCAGGCTTATAGCTCAGTGTCCACTGCTGCCTTCACTTCTTACCCTTAAATAATGTTTATCATATGGGTGGTCACGCTTCTCTCTGTGCAGAGAAATGAGGCCACAGACCCGATATATACAGCACGGGAGAGATGGCCATCTCAAGCCACAGACTGAGGCACAGTTACAACAGAGGGTGGTGTGAAAGAGAAATGATCAAAAGGATGCATTCTAGAAGGATCTCTCTCTCTCTCTCTCTCTCTCTCTCTCTCTCTCTCTCTCTCTCTCTCTCCTTGAAAGAAAAGATAGAAGGCAAGGAAATCATATATATACATATATATGTATATGTATATGTAGTATATATGTATGTATATATGCTTAAGTAACAATTTCAATTTCATGGGTTCCAGGATATACCCTCTCTCCCAAATCCTAAAGAGCAGCAGCAGATATACCAGTGAATGACCAGGGATTCTCCCTGTAGTCACAGAAAGACTAAGCCATAGCTCTTCTCGCCAAAAGCTGCCTCAAACATTCTAATACTTTGGAAGGTATTCTGGCCGCTTTGTCAATGTAACAGGCTACACATATCTGGGAAGAGGGGATCCTTTTTGTTTTTTACTACTTATTTGTTTGTTTGTTTACTTACTTATTTGAAATGGGGTCTCTCTATGTAGCCCTGGTTTGTTCTGAAGCTTGCTATGTAGACCAGGCTGGCCTCAAACTCTTAGAGATCTACTTTTCTTTGCCTCCAGAACGATGGAATTAAAGATGTACCACTAGAGCCAGCTGAAAAAGCAAATCTGTGGATCAGTTTCTTGACTGATGATTGATGCAGACGGTCCCAGCCCATGCTGGGTATTGCTACCCCAGTGCAGATGGTCCTAAGTTGTATAAGAAAGCAGGCTGAGCAAGCCATGGGGAACAGCCAATAAGCAGCATTCCTCCATGGCCTCTACTTCAGTTCCTGCTTCCAGGCCCCTGTTTTGAGTTTCCCCTGCCTTGACTTCCCTGGACGACATAATACAAGTTATAAGATGAAACAAGCCATCACATCTCCAAGTTGCTTTTGGTCATGGTGTCTTATTACAGCAACGGAAACCCAAAGACAGAAGGTTTCATTCATTGCTTAAAGCCAGGAAAGATGGGCAAACAAAATTCCTACCCAAAATCAATCAGGTAAATAATTGTATTTACTAATACTACTTATAAAAATATACTTTCCATTGTAGAATTCTATATACATGTTTTTAAAATGAGAGAAATCTATATGTGCTTCTGTAGATATATTTCAATAAGAAAAGCATTGAACAGGGCGAAGTTGTCATAGAGCCCCAGAAGTATGCTTCGCTTATATGAGCTCCAATGCTTGTACAAACTGTTGCTTGGTACATTTATAAAATGTTTCAGGAATATACCTCAGCCACTTGTAAAAGCAGTAGACTAGGACATGGGTCAGTAGAGAGGCTTATTTTTATTTTTGCCAGACGACTGTATTTGTGTCTGTTACCCGCCCTACTTCCAACAACTTTCTATTATATATGTTTTAGAGCATATTATTTTAGAGCTATTCTTGTAAAAAATCTTCCCTAGGAGCATTAAAGGAAAAACTCAATCCAGAGTCTTGAGTTTGTGTTTGTTATGTACATCTGGAGCCAAGCCCTCAGGAAGTCTGCAGATTGCACTCTGAGAACACCATTTGAAAACCTTGCCTATTACTGTATTTATGTGGAGGGCGTCCATGTGTTTGATAATGTCACTGTCAGCGGCATCTTTGGTAATCTAATAATCCATAACGTGAACAACTGATAAAATAGCAACATTGTTATCATCTCTGTAAGCAGTCTTAGATTCTTTATCTTCTTGTTTCCTCTCATTTCAAAGAAGTGGACATTGCACCCATGGACTTGGCCAGAGGGTTCTATCTGTTCTTTCCAAATGTTGCTGACTATGAATGTGGAGGCTCCGACCCATGGCTGGTGAGCATCTCTCACTGATACTGTCTTATAGTCTTTGCTCTGCAGGATGATGGGCGCTTATGGCCACACCTCCTGGTGAAGGAGGGTCTGCTGTGTCTCTCTTTTCCTGTCCCAGCGCTTCACTTCTTTTCTGTTTCAATTTCCAGCCCTTCTGGAGTGGGAGGAAGTTTGCCTCCTGGAACTTCTGTATGCTATTAGACCTCCAGGTGGGCTATCACTCAGAAAGCTGGCTCTTCTGCATCACATACGGATTTCTCATCCTTGCTTTGGAGAATGACTTTTTTTTTTTTTTTTTTTTTTTTGACTTACAATGAAACAGTATTCTCTGCCTTTCCAATTACGTGTTGCACAATAAGCTATGCTTCTGAATACTCTCTACCCCGATATCTCTTTGAGGTCTCTTGGTATTCTGAGAGCTAAATATCTGTACGTGGTCTTTTACAGTATTCTATTTAGCTACCTGAAAACAAGCTGTCTGGTTACTTACTTGGATAAACTTAGCGTTTCCAGAACAAGCATAGAGAAAACTCCCTGGTTTCTAGAAATTTCCTTAAAAGGAGATGATGGAATATGCATAATTTCTATTTCTGGGCAATTGCTGTCATTTATTAAGTTGCCAAGGTAACAACCTGGTAACAAGGTACATGTGTGAATCAGTGTAGATCTAACTGGTGACTAAAATCAAAACCAAAGTGCCATTCAGTTAACTGCACTCTGGGCTAACTAGTGTGGTTTTTCTTCTTAGAAGGATGAGTGTTATTCTCCAAATTTCTAATACACAACGAGAGAAAGACTTTGCTCTGAAAAACATCCCTGTATTATTCTCATGTTGGTATCCATTATGGAACTGAAAATGCTATACATGTCATTCGCTGTTCATTACAAAATATCAGCCACAGTTGGTAATGCCAAAAGCCCAAAGAAACTTGGAATTAAGGAAAATCTCCACTTTCATAAGAGCTTTTACATTATGTAAGTGTAAACATGCAAATACAGGATCTCCCAAGTTACTTCTATTTATTTATTTATTTATTTATTTATTTATTTATTTATTTATTTATTTATTTATGGCTCTAGTGGTTAAGGGCTCAAACTCCAAAGAAATAGCATACTTTCCAAAACACACACACACACACACACACACACACATATATATGTTTTTTCTTGTAATTATCTCATAGTAGAAGCATTCCAAAGTCTGTCTGTCTGCTCAGATTCCATTCTTTTACCAGATTCACTTAGGAAATAATAAGTAAAGATAAAGCTGAAGTAATCTAAGACGCGGCTATTAAGCTATGGAGTTTGCTCATGTAGCAGCCTTCACATAAGAAAGGCCCTCCACATTTTGTGATTTGGGGGAACATGACAACAGCAACTAATTGAATATTAAGTAGGACTGTACATGGAAACATAAAAACTGTGATCAAGAATACTTTTCTTTGAGGAGCTTATTTGTTCAAAGCAAAAAAACAAAAGAAAACAAACTCTAACTCTCAGTTTTCCAGTTATCTTTTGATTAAATAGCTCAGGACAACTTCATGTACATGAAACCTAATTCTAAGCTGGCAGTTCCATCCTGGAGACGGAGGGAAACTGATCAGCCCAGTCTCCACTGGCAAAAACGCAATGCATCTAAGCAGGCAAATAAAAGAAGAAACAACCAGTGTGGTAAAGCATATGAATTTCCAGATCAAGGGAAGTTCAGGGTATGAGTACTGGACACTAATGATTCCAACAGAAAATGCTTTCCAGAAGACATTCTTGAGACTCGGAGTAATGGCCAGGACTTAACTTAATTAAGAGGAGACAGAGGCTATTCTAGGTAACAGGACAGGATGTATGTTTGTAATCCCAGCACTCAGGAGGTGGTAGCAGGGAAAAGCTAATTTAGAGGTCAGCATGTGTGCTACATAGCCCGAGCAAACAGAAACACAGACCAAAATAAATTTTAAAAAATCCCCAAAACAAAAAGCATGCAGAGTATTTCCTGTAATGAAAAATGTGCAAGGCCACAGTCAAAGCAAGCCTGACATGGCAAGCAGACTGGCCACTCCCCCTAGATACTGTCCTAAGAGATAGATTTAGTACCATGGTCCTGGCAGATCTGTGCTCACAAACACCAAAGGCGTGAGACGAACCTAAGACAAATGTTCTATCACCAGATTTCCGAGTTCTGTTTCCTATTGTCATCTTTTGAGGTAACTGTAGGACAGGCTCCCTTAATACTGATTTCTGCTTTTGTGGGCTTCCTAACCCTGCTGGGGCAGAGGAGTGGCAGGTCCTATGAATGCATTGGTTGAATCAGGGTTCCAACTGGTCCTTCCAATAAACAAGGAAGTACCCTGGAACCAGCTGTCTGGGTCTGAAACTAGGACAGAGTTATGTGGAAGGAAGCGGAGAGAAGACAGATCACACGTAACCCTTCATCCTGGCTCTCCATCTATTCTCTTTTTGTTCCAGGATGTGCATGAGACCTGAGCAACAGATTAAGAATATTTTTCAGCAGCAGAGAAGACTGGAAAGTCAAGGAAAGCATTTGTCAGAGCAAATGAGGGGACACAGAAACGGAAGGGCAGCTAATTACTTTTAAAGCTAGTAGAGAACACACGTGCACTTTTTGGTTTAGCTATAGGCAAATCTCTAAGTTGCGGCAGGAGACTGATGATCATTAAGTAGAAAGGGAAATGTCTTTACAAATGAAAAGATAAGGAATCTATGATCAACACCATGGACAGCAAATGACACGCTATTAGTGCTTTGGAATTTCCATTTTCATCGCTTCCTGCCTTGATTGTTATAGATTTTCCTTGATCATCTTCTTGTCTTAAGTGTATTTGATCTTTTCTTCCCTTATTTGCCTGTGCATACATTCATCAGAACTTATTATCCCTGACGCCGAGTTACTACTTAGGAATCTAAGGCTTAGAGATAGGTTCTCGTTTCTTTTGGTTTGTTTGAGGCAGGGACTCTGTGTAGCTCTGGCTGTCCTGGAACTCACTATGTAGGCCAGGATAACTAAAACGTACTGAGATCCATTTGCTCTGCCTCCAGAGTGCTGAGATCAGAGGCATGCAGACAAACCTCACATGAAGGCTCTCTTTAGTGCATGAATCTTGTGTCTTCCAGAAACGTCTGTCACTAACTGATTTGATATGTCATCACAATCAGAGGCATTTCTTTATCTTCTCAGTTTGCCTATATGTGAAATGCCGACTCCATCAATCATATCTGCTTTACAGTTTCCACCTTATAATTTATAGACATGTAATTTGACATGATGTATTTTTTTTCCAGAGGCCATCTTTTTATTTCTTAGAGTGCCATTTGGCTGTAAGCACCACTTTTTGGCTTGCCTTTATCAGGGCAAGGTTATATTTGGGATTTTTTTCATGTCAATGCAAGCGCTACTATTAAATTATTAATGTCATCATTTTCAGTTATGGCTACTGGCCATCAGAACTTCCCAAAAAGTTTCATGTGATTTTTATTATCAGAATTCAACAATTAAATTTCTCTTTTGGAAGATAATATACTTGCTTTGCATAGCTATGTTTGTCTTGTTAATATTTGTTAGCTAGCTAATCTCTATCATTTGTTCATAATATAGATATCATGCTATATCATGACCTGCCCAAGCTATAGACAGGATTGTGCATGTTATGCCTTTATGGCAAAGAAAACACTTAAATTCAAGCAACTTTTTCACTGAGATAAATATACTTCATGTTTGCTTGGTTGTTGTTGTTTGACTACAAGGTCTTTCTCTGTGTAGACCTGGAAGCCTAGAATTGGCTATTTTGACCAGTCTCATTGAGATCCACTTTCCTCTGCCTTCAGACTGCTGGAACATAGTTTATTTATATGGAACAAGAAGAACACTGGAGGGGCTCAGTGGTTGAGAGCACTGACTGCTCTTCCAGAGGTCCAGAGTTTAGTTCCCAGCAACCACATGGTGGCTCACAACCATCTGTAATGGGATCTGATGCCCTCTTCTGGTGTGTCTGAAGAGAGTGACAGTGTACTCACATACATAAAATAAATAAATAATTTTTTTTTAAAGGAAGAGCACTAGAAAAAATATGAGGGAATATGGTTCTAGCTGTATTTTTCCAATGTTGACCATCTAGGTTGTAAAAACATTCATAGGCAAAATAAAACAAATTATTTCTCTCCTTGTATAAGATAGCTTTGACAGTGCAGTTTTACTCTTGGGAAGTAAGCCGGTAACTCCTGCTGCCTTTTCTGTCTCCTCTAGCCTAGATGAGTGTGGTGAGCTTAGCACACTAGACTGTGTTCAGGAGTGGTTCCTTCTGTTCCCGGACTTATGCATCGAGGTTTGACTCTTGCCCTCTGGCATCGAAAAATGTTAAATATTCACTCTCTTAAGTTGATACTGATGTTTGCTGTAAATAATCACCATACATTTTTGAACTGGCCTGAAGGGAGGATATTCCAAAGTACTAGTCCCAAAGATATAGGAGGGAGTTTGCTATGGTCACATGATACTTAGCTATAGGGATTCTGTAGATGATTTAAATCAGGGATTCTAATGGAGTCAATGCTCTGTGTTTGCTAGCTACATAGAAATTTCTCTGAGTTGAAAATGGAATTCTATTCACTTCATTGTTTGCCTTATTATGTCATTAATATAGAAAATGTCTATCATATGAGGGAGGCCCAAGTTTTCCCAAAGGAAGATAAGACAGTCTACTACATGTTAGCTCATTTCTGGACAGTAGTTCAACAGCTTGATACCTGACTATATGATTCATATAGCCTGCCAGAGAAGTTGGGTTAGGAGTAAATGACTGTTTAAACCTGTGTTATCAAACCTTTTAGTTCCAGGAAAGTAGCTTATTTAAATGTTGAGACCTAAAATAGCACACACTAGTGTATATAAAATGACATGGTGCCCCACTCAAAAAGCTAATTCAAACAGGCCAGGTGCCTCCCTGATAACTGGTTCTTCCCAAATTGCTGGATGTGTTGGCTGGTTTTGTGTCAACTTGACACAAGCTGGAGTTATCACAGAGAAAGGAGCTTCAGTTGGGAAAATGCCTCCATGAGATCCAGCTGTAAGGCATTTTCTCAATTAGTGATCAAGGGGGGGAGGGCCCCTTGTGGGTGGTGCCATCCATGGGCTGGTAGTCTTGGGTTCTATAAGAAAGCAGCTGAGCAAGCCAGTAAGTAACATCCCTCCATGGCCTCTGCATCAGCTCCTGCTTCCTGACCTGTTTGAGTTCCAGTCCCGACTTCCTTTAGTGACAATGCAGAAATGTAAGCTGAATAAACCCTTTCCTCCCCAACTTGCTTCTTGGTTATGATGTTTGTGCAGGAATAGAAACCCTGACTAAGACACTGGATGTGGCAAAAATTAAAAGCACGGGTGCTGGCTCCTCCTCTCTGCAAGTTGGAAATCTGTTCTGTTGAATGGTTGACTTTCATCCCTCTTCATCAGTGCTGCTTTTGAAGTTTCCGGTTTAAACTCCAGAGAAAGAGAAGAGAGCTCATGTATATATAAAAGGTCCTTTCCATCTGTAGCATAGTGGTCTATCAAACTGTGGAAGGCCATTCACAGATCATTAAGATATATATTAAGTTCGGATTTGTTTCAATCCCCAATGGAAAAAGTGCTAAATAGCTGATCATTTCTTCCTTTTTGCACATGTTATCTAGGTAGGGTTTTACTGCTGTGAACAGACACCATAACCAAGGCATCTTTTATAAGGACAACATTTAATTGGGGCTGGCTTACAGGTTCAGAGGTTCAGTCCATTATCATCAAGGCAGGAGCATGGTAGCATCCAGGCAGGTGTGGTGCAGGCAGAGCTGAGAGTTCTCCATCTTCATCTGAAGGCTGCTAGGAGAAGACTGGTTTCCAGGACAAGGGTCTTAAAGCCCACTCCTACAGTGACACACTTTCTCCAACAAGGCCACATCTCCTAATGATGCCATGATGCCCTAGGCCAAGCATACACCAACCATCACACATGTACTAAGTAAAATATTGTCATTAATAACTCACATTATTAAAATAAAAGAACTTAAAAAAATTGAGTTAGAGCCAGGTGTGCTCATGTCTGTATTAGCAGCACTCTTTCTATAGGTCAAGGCAGGAGGACTGAGTTGTAGGCTAGCTTCGACTACAAAATGAACTCTGTCCCCACACTTCAAAAGTGAATAAAATTGGAAACTGTTATAAGTTGAACTTTTACAAGTAAAAAACATGCCTCAAAAATATTCTTGGGTTGAGAAAAGTAGAGGGATTACTAGACTGCTCAAATAAAACCTTCTTTGTATTTGTGTTAACTTTGCCATGTGCACTCCACAGCTGCAGGGCCTTCCTAGGCCCTGCTCTAAGGGGTCGTGCCTGCTGAACGTTCCTTGTGCGTTCTTCTTAGCTTATCCAGTTATTTAGACACCATCCCTCAGATATGATTGATAAGAATCTGAATGTGAGCACGTAGAGTCTCAGGGGCATTTGTCCTGGAAAGGGAAATGTTTGACCCATCTCAAACATTTCAAGGAAAGCTCCATTTGCACCAGATTTCTGGAATCATCTTTAAGAAAGATGCTCAAATTGCTGAATAAATTCAATCTGTAGTCTGTTTCTCTGTGTTAGATACTTCCTAAGAAAATTTAAACACAGTCAAAAAACAAAAAATTAGATGCTTGCTGGCATTGAAGAGAGGAGGAAAACACTCAGGATAGCACTGAGTGGTTTAAGAACATGGAGTGTGGATTGTCTACAGTGTGCAGATTAAGCCCCTCTTTTCTAAGAAGAAAGAGGAAATGAAGAACATTGAAAATTTTAAAAAGTTACAGAGCTTTTGAGAGATTCAAACTACAGATGGTCCCCAACTTTCAATGGTTGGATTTAAAATGTTTCCTCAACTATGTGGTTATTCCACTCTCAACTGTCAGCACATATTTACAGCCTCACGTGAGCTAGTCATCACTATAAAACACTAATACAGCACTGTAAAACAAGATGTCTATATTTTGACTTATGACTTTTTTTTTCAGAATATAACAGAGTTATAAATTGGGGAACCTGTAGTAGTTCTTTCTGATTTTAAGGTAATGATTCTTTCTTCTACATTAGAGTGACCCTCAGTGAAAATTTTAAGTAATCCATACATTAAAAAAAAAAAACTGTCTTATTAGAACTTGATTATTGAATTAATTATTTTCGGTGTTTACTGTTTATTATAGTTAATAAACTGACAGTCTTCATTAGAGTCTTAATTGTTCCCAGATTTGGGAACTCTTAGCCAAGCATAGATGGCTTTGCTAAACATTTTACCTGCTTATTTATTTGGATAAATGTTATTTCCTGGTTTCTTCTTCCCTTTGTAAATCACTGTGTAGATAGGACCCTTGCTCCTTCTATCCTGCCTGCTCCCTTTTAGTATACTACCAGTGAACTAAGTGGGCATTCTTTGTCTTGAGTACATGGAAGTTTCTTTGAAATGATTATTTCTGGAAGTATGTGCTCAACTACAAACAAATAGAAATATCACAAGAGCCCTACTTTAAGGGATTCATCAGCTGAGGGAGGACCAGGGAAGACATGTACTACATTATAGACTACTTTTCTCATGGGGTTGTTGTAAAGATTGAGCTATTATATAGAATCCATCTAGCACACAGGAAGTATGGTGTGTTATGGTTTTGATATACAGTGTTTGTTCGCTACACGATCATGTTTTGGAGTCCTTAGTCCCCAGATGGCAGGGATGTTTTGGGAAGCTGTGGAACTTTTGGGAGGTGGAACAGAGCTAGAGGAAGTGGATTTGTTGGGGATGGGCCATACTCTCTGTTCATTTCTGCTTCCTGATCTAGCCAAATGTGAGCAAGGAGGCTCACTTATGTACCACTACCATTTACAGCCTCTACTACTCTGTTGACCTAAGAGCATCAGGAGCTCAAAGTGGCCAGGGAGATGATTGCATATGTGCCTTCTGAAGGGAGCACTCTTTCCTGCATTAGTTACTGCTCCCTGTCCCCTCCCCCTTCCTCCCTCCTCCTCTCCCCCTTCCTCCCTCCTCCCCTCCCCCTTCCTCTTCTTCCTCTTTTTTTGTTATTTTGAGACAGTTTCTCTGTGTAGCCCTGGCCAGTTTGAAACTTGCCCTTGTAGACAAGGCTGGCCTTGAACTCAGAGATTCACCTGTCTCTGCCTCTAGATTGCTGGGATTAAAGCAGTGTGCCACCACTGCTGGGCACAGTTACTGTTCTTATGACCAACTATCTGACATAAAGTTAAGGACAACAGATGCAGCCACAACATAACTTGCTTAGCATATATTTAGTAAAAGAGATAATTGCTAAGATGGACCAATTACTCTATAAGTTCATTTTACTACCTAAAATGTATTGGGTTGCAGTTTGATATGAAACTGCTCATTTGCCTTAAACAAAAAAAATCTCTTTAATTTTCTTTTCTTCCCTCCCTCCCTCTTCCATCCTTCCCTTTGTCCCTCCTTCCCTCCTCCTTCCCTTTCTTTCTTCCTTCTTTTTTCTTTTTCCTTTGTTGTTGTTTTTGAGCCAGGATTTCACTGTATCCCCCAGGATATAGCACTGCTTTCTGAGTGCTGGGCTAAGCATGTGCTATGACTGCCATAATTTTACAAACTTTTGTATCGTTCATATACACTCCAGTTCAAGGCTTGCCCTGGTTCAGAGCTTGGCTAATATATTGGTTGACAGAAGTTCCAGGGAATAGTCAACAGCTGTCATTCACAAGTTCTGCTAGGCTTTATTAGTTTTAGAAGTTGAATGAAAAGATGGGTGTGTCTTTCATTTATGGAACACTGCCCCTAAATAATGAAAGAGCCAAGCTTGAGGAAAACTGAAAATACAGAGACCCGAGTAATCCCAGTTATATAACCAGCTGTCAACAAACAGAACTGAGAGTTTCCCAAGTTGCTTCAAGTCCCTGCAAAAGTTATCTCTTTATCTCTTAGAGTAGCTTTAGGTCAACAGCCACATCCTTGAAGAGGCCCAGTCACAGACTCCTTGCACTGTACATGTGTAGCTTCCTCCACTTTCCACTTCTTCCTCCAGTGTTGAGTTAATGTGGCTGATGAGCACACACTGGCACACCATTCGTGACCATGTGGTCATCCAGCTTCTACATCATAGTTCATTTCTTGGCACTCAATCTGCAGGTTGTAATACCCTGCCCCCAACACCCCCTCCCTGTTTTTGGAAGAGTTCATTAAAATTTTGGTGAAAATGCAAACTAAGTCCAGGGAGGGAGTTTCAATCGTGATAAAATTAGAACCGATGCTCCCTAATATTGAATATATAAATTTGTAAGTCAAAAGAACAATCTAGCTTTGGAACTAGAGATTAGAGATTCCGGAGCTCTCTGGTGTCTAGGGCTGCCTCCCTAAGGGTGTGCCCCCAGGCAAGAACACAGACCTCTAAGCTTAGAGCAGCAGGTCCTGAGCCTCAAGCTCTGCCTTGCTTTGTGCTGCCTCCTGACTTTGGCTGTTTCATAAATTACAAAGGCTCTGGCCTTCAAAAGTAATGAAATGCAAACATGAATGACAATTGGAAAAATTTATTTTTACTGATGATTGAGAAGAAAAGGACTACAAATAACACATTTAAGGCTTTGACCTTGCTGTGAGTTATTCATGCAAAGAGGGAAGGGAGTAAGACAGCCTTTTGGGGGGAGAGCGAGGAAGAATGAGTTTCAGAATTCACATGGTTTGTCTAAAACAGCCTTGTATGTACAATGATAGACTGACGTAATGGCTTTTGTGGGACTTTTATTTTTAACAAATGACTGCCCCACAATAATTCTAAAAATAGTATAACCTATTAAATATACATAGATATATTGGGCACAAAAGTATTCATGTTATTTAAATTTTGGTCACAATCTGTGTGACCCATATTTTGCACACAAACTAAATCAAACCTTCTTGTCCTGTTGGCTTATAAACTACATTCTCCCAGGAGAAAATTAAACTCCACTACTCAAATTTAAATGGACAAGTAGATATAGCTTCAAACACACACATATATACACACATACAAATCTATTTTACCTTAAAAAAATTTTGTCACAGTCTTTTTTTTTTTTTCTGAGACAGAGTTTTTCTGTATAGTCTGGCTGTTCTAGATCTTAGAGATCTGCCTGTCTCTGTCTCCCAAGTGCTGGGATTAAAGGGGTGGTCCATCACTCAGCTGTCAGAGTCTTAAATCAAGTACTAATAATTGTTCATTTAATTAGTTTGGGAAGAAATTTTGCCAAAATAGTAAGATTAGTAGAAAAAGGCTATTCTGAATTTGAGTCTATAACTTTGTTCTGGTTGGGATGTGTGTGTGTGTGTGTGTGTGTGTGTGTGTGTGTGTGTGTGTGTATGTGTATGTGTATGTGTGTGTATGTGTGTGTGTGTGTGTGTGTGTGTATGTGTATGTGTGTGTGTGTGTATGTGTAAAATTGAATAAGCAGATATAGCAAGAGTGATTTGTGCATTTATAATATCTGAGTCATTAACTACTAAAATTATAAATTCAAAGCAAATTCTGGAATGGCACGGGGAGCCCTAGAGGCACTGTTGGATTGTAAGAACATTGGGTTGAGGAGACAAGTATATATTTTTCTCCAGAATTCTTCTTGATGTCACTAATAGACCTATAATCTGAGATTTCCTATTATCTTATATTTGTTGCTTCTTTAAGAAACAGATGAAAGGCAAATGAATGATCCGTGATTATTTTATATCCCTCAAGTGCATTTCTTATTTGAGGTCTAAACATCAAAGAGTCTGTCTTTGCTGAGGATGGTTTGATAAAAGAATAAACTTCATCAACGGGCTTAGTAGGGGCTTTGGACTTACAAGAATAAGCCGCTGTAAGCAAATCAATACTACGCTTAGCTACAGATGTGTTTGTTGGTGTAGCAGGTGTGCTGCCAATGGCCACAATGCTGCTTCTTTTGATCCTGCAGCTACTAAAATTTATATTCGGAACACCTCTGACCTTTCGTAATTAAACATGATTTTCCTTCTCCGTGGCCCTAAAGTTTAATTTCTTGTACTCATAATAGTTTGGGCATATCTAAGATTGAAAATATTAAATTCTGAGATTTTCAGAAGGACAAATATCTCTTTTACTCCAGTTACTAAACTGTTTTCTTTACTGTATTTAGTTCTAGGAGTTCTAATGAATAGAACTTTCTATAAAACAAATTCCCATGACCAGTTTTAAAAACATTTTCATGATTATGTTTAATATTTTCTTTTTATCATTCAAAGTCTTGCCCCTAGCATTTAAAATCACAATTGTTTGCTTATAGTAGATAATAGCACCTAATTTGTAAGTTGTCAGAGTTGATATAATTTCACCTCCTGTTTTACAATTTTTAGATGAGATCAGAAATGCATTTAAAAAATGTTTAAATGTGCTGGGTGGTCATCCCATTGCACCTGTTTCAATATCTATTTAAAACATAATTAGGACTTGAAGCACATTACCAGAACAATGCTTACCTCATTGTTCTCTGAAAACACTTATCATGTCTTCTTTTAAACTATGATTGAATGGCAAGGGGCTTAATTTAATGTTATTTTAGTTTAATTTAGTTTAGTTGTATTCCTGATAGCATTCAGAGTCTGAGAGCCAGGCATTCAGTAAGTACTTGTTGAATAGTACCTGAGATTGGCCATCTCTGATAGATGAATCTAAGAGGATGCTATTATAAATATTTAGAGAGACTATCCTACACAAAGAAAGGACACTAAGAAATTTGGTTCCTTCTTCGTTGAAGGATGGTGTTGACGAAATGTATCACCCTGAGGAGGCACCAGTAGGCATGACTTCAAATAGCCCAAAGGTGTGGGAACATTAACTTCTTAGAAAGAATGAATCTGAAGCTGCCTCTGTAGTTTCTCTTTTCTATCCAATGGTTCAGTGGTAACTGAAAAGAAGGGAAGAATTCAGTCTTATCTGAAAATGGAGCTTTTGTTCCATTTGTCTTGTTGGTAGGAAGCAGCCACAGAAACACCCAAGCCTGCTCCAGAGAACACGGCTGGTCCAGGGAAGGATTGGATAGCCAAGTACCATGATGATTTGCTTTTGTAGGGGAATTTCTGGAGATGTACTTCTGAGGAGGCAGCGTGAAAGAGTGAGTGGACGGGTCCTTCATGCTGGAGTTACAAAGACAGAAGAGGCTCCCAGCCAAAGCAGCAGTAGGGATGGGGAGAGGGGGACACAGCAAAAATGAATTCCTTCTCTCTCATTTAGCCAATCTTGTCAACCACTGACTACCTAAGGTTCTGGCTTGGAGTACATTTATTTATTTATTTATACTATTATTATTTATGTCATTAATTATAACGTGAGTGTTTTAGATAGGATCTCGTGTAGCTAAGGATGCTTTTGAACTTCCTATGCAGCTAAAGATAAACTTGAATTTCTGGGTCTTCTGTTTCTACTGTCTGACTGTCTGTGTACTGATGTTGTAGGGTGCTCTACCTTATACATTTTAGGGATAGAACCCAGGGCTGTCGAGCATGCTGGGCCCATATTCCACCAACTAAGCCACATCTCCTGACCCTCAGAATGTACTTTCTGAGACCCCAAGTTAGGATGGAAGTCAGGAACTGCCATCTGAGCCTGATGCGTGTTTTATTTATGGATAATCCATTAAGGCTCCAGTTCGTTCTGTCTTTTGTGGGAGGAAATCGATTTCCACCCTTTTAATGTGTGAATCTCCAGTGTCCTGTTTTGCATGCCTCCCAGAAGAGGATGAGCAAATTCTGATGCCAGCAATTGAGGACTAATCTGCTTTTAAGGAGCACATGAGAAATACACAGAAGCTCCTAAACTTGCTGGCTCATGTCCCATCCTAAGTTGAAAGCTAAATCAAGCTAGGTATGATGCCAAACACCTGCAGTCAGAGCCTGCTGAAGGCCAAGGCAGGAGACACAAGTTCAGGGCTAGCCTAGAGTACATAATGAGACCCCCCCATCTCAAAAAATAAACAAGCAGAAAGGCCCACTAGCTATGAGCACTTACTGCTCTTTCGGAAGACCTGAGTTCAGATCCCAGCACCAACATGATAGCTTTTAAAGCTGTCTGTAACTCCAGTTCCAGAGGATCTACTGCCTTCTTCTGGCCTGCAAGAGATCAGGGGGATACAGATGTGGCTCACATGTATCCATGCTGGCAGGTTACTCATACACCCAAAATAATTATACATTAAAAACAAAACAATCAAAAATGGTGCGTTGAATACTGTTCCCAGTTTAACAGCAGGACAACCTGTGGAGTGTTGCTTGTTTACCCTGTTCCTGGCTGACAGAGATCTTGTGACTAGCTGCCCCTGCCCAGCACTGAGAATGTCACACTGCAAGCAAATCCTTAGCCTAGAAAACAATAAAAATCCAAGATATAATTTCTGCTCGAAGTATCATCACTCATGTACTACTCCAATATCAAAATTTATAAGACACTCAGGATTTATACATCTATGCTTTGCTTCCTCCAACATTAAACTTGATTTATAAAGTCATAGCTTAATTTCATTTCTAATTAATAAACATTTCAAGCTATGGAGGCAATGTCCCTTTGCATGAGATAGTGTTATTAAATGCATTTGACAGCCAATAATTTTTTTTGAAAAACATCCCAAACATTTAACAAAACTGAAGACTTTCGGCTTAGCAGCCACACACACCTTTTGGACACTGAGACATAATGTTCTCAGTTAAGTTTAAAAACTCAAAAAAAAAAACCCCTCATGTTTTCAGTACATTTATGATGTTGTGCTGGGCCACAGTCACAGCTATAGTTTATCACATGAGCTGCATGTACCCTACAGGCCATAGGTTATATGTGCCTGCGAATGGTGGACCCTGTATACTCATCATTTGGATTTTACCACAGACAATTTACTATAATTCTGCTGCATTATATATACATTCTTCTACCCATTGTCATATCCATCTGCAAATCATTTATTTATTTATTTATTTATTTATTTATTTATTTATTTATTTATTGAGACAGGTTTTCTCTGTGAAGCTCTGGCTATCTTGGAACTTGCTTTGTAGACCAGGCTGGCCTCAAACTCAGAGACCTATCTGCCTGCCTCTGCCTCCTGAGTGCTGGGATTGAAGGTGTGTGTTACCGTGCCCAGCTCCATCTTAGTTTTAATATAGTTCGAAGTAAATTATAGCTATCAGTTTGCCATCCCCAAACACGTAAGCTTGCATATTATTGGTTAGATTATTAACGTGGTGGGATTATTCCAAATAAGAATATTTAAAGTTTATTATCAGGTATATTTTCAGCCTAAAGACAACTATCAACATGGCTTTATGTCCTTGAAGAATTATTAATGGACTTGAGAAGCCCAGTGTCCTCTGGTGCCTTAGACCAAGCAGAAATGATTCTCCAGCTTTGTTCAGCTCCCATCTCCTTCCCCTGCCAGGTCTCTTCCTCTGTATCACATGCCAGCTTGACACTGCTGTAAATTATATATAGAGATAGAGATAGAGATAGATAGATAGATAGATAGTATATTCCAGCTAGTATGTGTCTGTTTCCTTTCTTTTTCCCCCACACCCTTGTAAAAGGCCTATTATCTATCCAAAGCAGACTTAAGAAAGTGAAAGCATTGGTTTTGTTCCTGCCTGCTTTATTGATTTCATTGTAATTCATAGATATTAAATAGCACAGAAGACATGTTGCTCTTTAGTCTATTTCAAAAAAGAGTGGATTTAGTTGGTGAAGGGGTGATGACCGGAAGGTATTCAGAAGGGACTCTCTACCTTGATCCTTGACAGATGTTTTCCTAACTCCTGCAGATTGCCACTACAGCTGTGGTAATAAATGTTTTGAATAAAAACTTCAGGTTCAGGGCTGGAGAGAAAGCTCAGCCATTAAGAGTTGAGAGCCTGTGCTACTTTTGAGGACCTGAGATCAGCTTCTTCCAGCACCCAGCAATAACTCTAGTTCTAGGGGATCCAACACCTCTGACATCCAAGGGCACCTGAGCTCACATGCACACACCCTTCCCTGCATCCGCATACCTATAATTTTAAAAGTACAATAAGCCTTAAAAGAATCCTTCCAGGCTCCTAACCCGATTCTAGGAAATCTCCCATGATTCCAGCCAATATGGAGAAAATTGAGATTAAAAAATATTCCTTATTCCTCTTTATGAGCAGAGCCATGAATTATCCATTGTTTCTGTTTTCTCATGTGTGGACTCATGTAGTCTTTCCAAGGATGCTTGGGAGACCCAAGTCTACAAGACAAAAAGAGAGATGGGGGTAGAAGAGAAAGCCCAGTGGCTGAAATTCAAATTCTATTTGCATGCTGTTGTGCAAATCTTCTAATTTTTGTAAGTTTATTTCCTGTAAGAATGGGATAATAACCCTTCGAGAAGGAAGTGTGAGAACTCAGTTGGTGATGTATGAGGCATTCAGAGCCTGAGGAAAAAATTCTAATGTTTCTAGAATTTATGATGGCTGCTATGGGTAGACAAAATGGAAGATGGAACAATAAAGACAGAAAGTCGTCTTCTTATGCTCTGTGGTCTTCCAGAAGTGAGCACACTGATCCCTGGTCTTTAACCCCCTGGGTCTCATGTAAACTCATATAGATCTGTAGGATGTCATTTCTAGAAAAGACAAATGAAATGTTCAGATGAAATAGTGTTCAGCCTTCTTGGAAAAGTTAAAATTCTACTCACATGTAATTCTAGTGCATATTACAGCTTTTCTTTTTCTTTTTTTTTTTCTTTCTTTTTTTTTTTAACTTTTTATTGGTTCTTTGTGAATTTCACATCATGTACCCCAGTTCCATTCGTCTCTGCCTCTCCTCCTACCTGCCCTCCACCCTTGCAGCCTTACCCCCAACAGAAAAAAAGATCTCATTGTGGAAGCTGTATTGTGTTACATTGTGTCCCACAGTACACCTTTTGTCCACCCTTTTTTGGCTTGCAGATGTTCATTGCGATGACTTGTTCTCCTGGTATGAGGCCACTGGCTTCTGCTACTCTATCAATACTGGATCCTCACTGGGGCTCCATTAGGATATCCTGCTGTTGCCCTGTGGCATGGAGATCCTGTATTTTTGGATCTATAGAAGGAGTCCCCTCATGCACTCCATGAAATCATCAATGGGGTAGATGTTGGCATAGGCCAGTTCAAAGTCCTGGATCTGGGCCTGAGAGGTATCTGAGCTGATGAACCTGCAAGCTCTCCCACTCACACATCCTTGCTGGTGAGCAGCATGGCCAATTCTCCTTCTCTCGTAACCTCAGGACCAGCTCTCCCATCTGCCACAGATGGGCAAGTGGCAAGGGAGGGAAGGATGGCATCTCATCCTTGCCACCAGCCAGCAGACAAGAGGCAGGGCCAGCTTTCCCACACTCATGCTCTCAGGCAGGCTCACCCACAACCCTCACATCCTGGGCCTGCTCTACTGTGCTGTCCTCTCCTGAGTGCTGCAGCAGGTGAGGGGGAGACCCAGTTCTGCTCTAATGACCCCATCAGAGTCACTTCTCCTGCCCACTACCAGTGGTGAGGAGCAAAAGGGGAGGAGGATATTTCTTCCCTGTCCACACCACCACAGGGGAGACAGACAAGTGGTAGGACCAGCTCTTGAATGCGTGTATCCTGGGGCCAGCTCACCCACAACTCCCACATGTGGGGCACTCTCCCAAATACTTCAGTTGGCTAGTGGCTGGGTCTACTCTCATGCCTCCAGGGCCTGCTCTCCCACAATGTCCAGTTCTGCATAGCTCTTAGACATCAACATAAATGAGGCAGCAGCCCAGACCAGGACATCTACCTGGTCTGGTAGTAACAGACCCCTGCTGCTGCAGGACCGTGGACCCAGATTATGGCCCCTGGTGGCAGCACAGACCAGGACTGCATGGTCCCAGGTAGCACCACTGGCTGCTTACATCAGTCAGGCTGTTCCTTACTACCCTTGAGTCTCCAGTTCTGCCTCAGTCTTCTCACTGTGCCCAAATCCTTTTGCTTCTCTTTCTCTGCTATTTCTCCACGACTTGCTTGCTCTTCTTAGTGGTGCCCAGGGTCTCTGAGTATCTGGAGTCATCTCAAGAGCACTATGTTCAACTTGTACATTATGGCATAGGCAGGGGTCACTGGGCATGGTCTGTCCCTGTCCCCCTACCCAGGCCCCTGAGGTACTGGACTAGTGGTCATCTCAAGGTAGCTCCCAGTTCGGGCCCCATGGCACCAGTCTGGGGGTCATTTTCTGCTTGCTCCTCTCCTGTCCTGCCTGAGTGGCCCCTTTCAAGTGTTGTCTGTCTTGGGCTTACTCTCGCCAGGGGCCTGTGCTGGACTGGTGGTCTCACGCTCACTTTTTTTTTTCTTCAGGGACTGTTAGGCTACTAATCATTCAGATGTTCATATGTTCAGAACACTGACCATAAACATAGACTCTCTCCTCTCTGCCACCTACTGACACATGTGTGAAAAGCAGTCACATCTGCAAGCCCTCTAGGGACAGGGAACATTTCTTGAGTAATGAGCTCTGTAAACTTTGAAGAAAATAAATTTAGCTTTATGCATATGGATGTTTTCCCTGCACGTAATCTTTGTATAATGCATGACCCTGTTCCTGGTGCCCACAAAGACCAGAAAGGATATCCCTTAAAGTTGGGATTACAGAGGATTGTGAGCTGCCATGTGAATGCTGGGAACTGAACCCTGTTCCTCGAGATGAGTAGCTGATTTTCTTAACTGCAGAACCATCTCCTTAGCTCTTAGTACTATGTATTTTAAAGCCAATCATATGTCCATTTTGCTTTGACTTCTAAGTATTTATATTTGGATTTGTGAATTAACTGTGGGAGACAGAACTTACGAATGTCTCTCTATATTAAGGGAATTTATGTTAATGACTTACAGGCCATCTAACTCAACAATGGGTAGCTGTAAATGGGAAGTCTAGGAATCTAGTAGTTGCTCAGTTTCATGAGGCTAGTTGTTTCAGCTGGTCTGCTGTAGAAGCTGGAATCCTGAGGAAGTAGGTCCCAACAGATGTGCTGGCAAGTAAGTGCAGGCAGATGAAGGAGGAAGCCCTCCCTCCTTCCATTGTCCTTATGAAGGCCTCCAGCAGAAGGCATGGCCCAGATTAAAGGTGTGTACCACCACTCCTGAACCTAAGAGGTTCTTTGCTTGGAACTTGCTCTATCCCAGGCTGGTCTTGAACTCAGAGATCTGCTTGCCTCTGTCTCCTAGGATTAAAGATGTGTACTGCCTTGCTTGGGCCTAAGCTTTTCATGATCACTATGCCTTAAAATCTAGATCAAAAGCCTGTATCTTTCCAGCCTCAAGATCGGGATCACATGTGTAAACTCCATTTCTGGTTGGTAGTTCATTCCAGATATAGCCAAGTTGACAACTGGGAATAGCCATCACATGAGCCAAGGACCAGAGTTATCTTCCGTGCTTCTGACTAGGATAATGTGAGCATCTACTTCAGTTCCTGCAGCTGTGCCCTGGTTGCCATGATGATGTCATGGCTACTTTTCTTCTCTTAAGCTGATTTTGTCACAGCAATGAGAAAACAATTCATTTAACACTCATTTCCTAGTAGGGTGTTAAGAATAGTATTTACAAAGACAGTTCTTTCTTGGAATATAAAAAAGTCATGGAGATGCTAATAACCAGAGAATGTCCACATCGAAAAGCTAGCAATTCAAGATAATGGAGGATTCAGGAGTACATCAGGAAGAGTGAATGCTTTAGCATTTAGGAGGAAATCTGTGGCTAGACATCTGCAGAGGGAAGATTTCACAGAAGCAATACCATTATCAGCCTACTTTCTGTCTTTTGCCAAATGGAAAAACTGTAGCTCGTACATAGGACAATTAGACAAATTTATTGAAAATGAAATTAGGATGAATTGGAAATATAAGAATTAAAAATGAATTCAAAAATAAAGCTAGAACAGAAGAGTGTATTCAGACTCAGGGATGGATGCATAATCTCAAGACAGCAACAGCAGAAGTGGACACGGAGGCATGTGACTATAACCCCGGTGCTCAGAGCTGAGCCCTAAAGGTCTCTATAGCCTCAACATATGCCTCAGTATTCAACACATACCAAGTTCAAGGCCAACCAGGCCACACAGAGTGTGGAGAGGGGACTCCAACTGCAGATTTGGAGCATTACATTGACAGCTTGCCCCTAACAGCTCAGTCTGTAAACTCAAGGCTCAGTCTGTAAAATGCTTGCCACACAAAATGAACGGCCTAAGCTCAGATCCCCAGCACCCGTGGAAAGAGCTGGGTAGGAGGCACACTGCTGCAACCTCATTATGGGGAAGACAGGAGGAGCTCTGGGGCTTCCTGACAAGGCAGCCTAGCTGAATCATTGAGCCATAGTGAAAGGCCTTGTTTCAAGAAACAACAAGGTGGTCTAGTCGGTAAAGTTGCTGACTACCCAACCTTACCACCTAAGTTCAAGCCCCAGGGCCCACATGGTACAGGGAGAGAACTGACTCCCACGGTTATCATCTAACTGTACGCTGTGTGAGTGGTATACCCTCCACTCCCAGCCATCCCCCCTCACATATAAATGCTCAAAACAAGCCCACAGACTGTGCCTCAAAAATTAAAATGAGAGAAATCAAGTAAGCCATCCACTGTTCACCTCTGGCCTCCACAAACATGCGCACTGTGGTGATTATTCCCAGTTGTCAGCTTGGCTATATCTGGAGTGAGCTACAATCCAGAAATGGAGGGAGCACCTGGGATCCAGATCTTCAGGCTGGAAGACCCAGGCTCTTGCTCCAGATCTTGATGTGGGATGACACACGTTTTTGATCCATAGTGATCACTTTTGAGGCATAGTGATCATGAAAAGCTTAGCCCCAGGCAAGGTGGCATATACCTTTAATCCCAGGAGACAGAGCCAAGCATATCTCTGAGTTCAAGGCCAGCCTGGGACAGAGCAAGTTCTGAGAACAGCTTAAATCCAGGTGTGATAATACATACCGTTAAGTTGGACCATGCCTTCTGCTGGAGGCCTACATAAGGACAATGGAAGGAGGACTTCCTTCTTCATCTGCTAGCACTTACTTGCTAGCACATCTGTTGGGACCTACTTCTTCAGGATTTCATCTTATACAGAAGACCAGCTGAAACAACTAGCCTCGTGGAACTGAGCAACTATTAGATTCCTGGACTTCCCATTCACAGCTGCCCATTGTTGAGTTAGATGACCTGTAAGTCTTTAAAAATAAATTCCTTTAATATAGAGAGACATTCCGTAAGTTTTGTGACTCTAGAGAACCCTGACTAATACGACCCACTTTCTCTTTAAATTCTGGTGGGGTAGGGGATGGGGATGGGGGACATCCTTGGGGAGTCAGGGGGTTGGGGAGGAGGTATGGAATTTGGAACAGTCGGAGGGTGGACCAGAAGGGGAATAAAATCTGGAGTGTAAAAAAAAAAAAAGAAAAGAAATAATAATAATTAATAATAATAGTCATTGAACATAGTATCTTAGAGTGGTGCCACCCACAGGGAAAGTGGGGTTCCTACCTCATTTTATCTAATCTCCATAATACCTCACAGATGTGCCTAGCGGCTTGACTCCTAGATGATTCTAGATCATGTCTGGTTGGCAATATTAAACATGGCAGTGACAAACCAAGCAGTAAGCTATGTTCCCTCATCCATACTTGAAGACATATTATTTGTGTTCCCTCATTTTCAATTTGATATTGGCAGAAGGGATGTGTATCAGAATGAAGGCTTTGGTGAAAAAGGACATTGTTAAAGTGGTCGCTGAAATGAATTACCGAGTCATTCTGGGTATGGTTATACAGTTTGATTCATATTTCAGTGGCTGAAATCGGAGAATGTGTATCGTGCACACCCCATTTCTGCTCATTGCCCTTGTCCGTTCAGTGTTAGTAGATTTAGGAGTGCCAAACTTCAGAGTAGTTATGCAGAAGGATATTACTGACAGGTTTCCAGGCCACATTTCCATTTTGAGCATGGGACGCTAAGTTGAAAAGAAAGTTTTTGTGCTTCCCATTTGTCTCAGATCCAAATGTCATTAGTGTTAACTTTACAGCTAATCTTTGTAAGGACAGTTTTAAATGAACGTCTGGGACAAAAGGCTATCTCCCCACAATAGATCGACAACTGGGGCAGGAAGCAACAGTTAGTTAGGAGACTGGTGCTCTGTATTTACTAGTCTCCCTGAACACTGTAGGTGGATCGGCTTCAGCAACTGCTGCTCGGGGATGTTTCAGCTCCATCTTCTGCTACCCACCCAAAATATTTGCCTGTGGCACTGCTATGGTCTTTTGAGACAATTTTATGTTCTCTTTCTTAGAGAAAAGCCTGTGAAAGTTATTTCCCATCACAATCTGGGGAAAAGGCTGTTGCGAGCACTGTAAACTGGGGCCTGGCTGGAGGTGGGACTTAGAGGCCATGGTTAGTGCAAGAGGCTGAGATTGATTTACCTTGAGCTGAAGGTCTTGCTGATCGTGTTATGCTGAGAAAAATAGATTTTATCTCATTAGACCTTTGGAATTTCCATTTAAACAAGACTGTGGAAGAGGCTTTTGACATGTATTAGTCAATGGTTTCTTTTTCTGTTTAGTAGTCATGAGATAAGTACTTGAATTAAGCCACTTACTGGGATGGGAGGGGGTGCTTAAAAACAGACTAGAAAGAGTATTACCAAAGTAGAATCAGTTAAGTTTGCCTACTCCATAGGCTGAGGCAGGAGGATTGTGAATTCACGACCTGGCCACATAGTGTGACCCTAACTAAAAACCAAGCAAATAAAATAAACTTTAATGCAAATCAGCATGGTGTGTGTGTGTGTGTGTGTGTGTGTGTGTGTATGAGAGAGAGAGAGAGAAAGAGAGAGAGAGAGAGAGAGAGAGAGAGAGAGAGAGAGAGAGAGAGAGAGAGAGAAAGAGAGAGAGAGCGATCTTACCTGTGCTGCCTTCTGTTAAGGAATGTCGAAGAGGTACGGGCTTCCAGCTAGTGGTAAGTTTACTTGGGTCAAACTGAGTTTCAAGTAAGAAAAGGAAGTGGAGGAAACAGAATCCAGATGAGGAAGAGTGATGGGTGTTTAGTGGGTCTTGCTCTGGAGTTCTGGGGAATTTCAAAGCCATCAGCTCAATACAGGGTAAATGAAATTAGAAGGATAAAGCCACCTAAGGGAGAAGTATGGAGGGAAAGATCTGAGACTGACCACAGCAGGGAAATTGGCTTCTGCTCTTTGAGCAAAAGGCAAGATGCATAGACATTGGCAAGGTTTTCTCCAGAAAAGCTAGAGCACACACAGACATTTATTAAGAGCCATACATATGGTACAAATTAAACCTTAATATGGGACTGTTTGGAAAGAGAATTTAGGGACACATAGAGCAACCAGGCAAGGTCCTTAGGAGTTAGGCTTTAGATACAGGCAAGAGGTAGATGTACCAGAGACCCCATGGGATAGAAAAGCTGTACCATAGAGCCTCCTCAGAGATGGACTGCCCATGTATAACATGCTGACCTTTCAGCTGCTCTCTCAATTTCCTCAGGGAAGAAGATCAAGCTTTGAGTGTCAGCCTGAGTAGAAGCCCTCGCTCTGCCCCAGGGGCCTTCTGAGGTAGCATCTCCGAGGAAGTCCTATTTGGTAATCTCCAGGCCTCTGTCTCAAAGCCACAGACTCGGCCCATTGCTTCAGTAACCTTTTCCTATTTAGCAGAAAGTAGGCTCTCTTTCCTGTTCAGATGGCAAAAAAATTAATTAATTACAGATTGAGGATATGGGTCAGTCAGGAAGTTGCTTGAACATCCAAGTTCCATTTTCCAAAACCCACCCAAAATCGGACATGGTGGCACATGCTTGTAATCCAGGCTCACTGGCCAAGCCGCTTTAGACTACAGGGTGAATTCCAGGCCAGTGAGATACCCTGTCTCAAAAGTTATGTGGATTATGCTTGCCATGGTTATTGTTCTAGTGCTGTGAAGAGGCACCGGGACCAAAGCAACTCTTATAAAAGGAGCCATTTAGTTGGGAGCTTGCTTGCAGTTTTAGAGGGTTAGTTCATGCTGAGAAGTAGACAGGCATGGGGCTAGAGCAGTATCTGAGAGCCTTACATCCTGATCTAGAGAGAGAGAGAGAGAGAGAGAGACTAGGCCCCATAACTACCCTTCTAATTATTCTACACCTACTAATCCTTTCCAAAGACTTCCATTAACTGGGGACCAAGCATCCAAACATTAAGCATATGAGCCTTTGGGCTCATTATCCTTCAGTTGACAACTGAGGTTTTTTCCTCTGGCTTTCACAAACACAACACACACACACACACACACACACACACACACACACACAAATATGCCCTTGCACACCCATACACATAAATACACATCATTTTTTTTTAAAGTTTATTTATTTAATGAGTACACTGTAGCTGTCACCAGAAGAGGGCATCAGATTCCATAACAGATGGTTGTGAGCCACCATGTGGTTGCTGGGAATTGAATTTAGGACCTCTGGAAGAACAGTCAGTGCTCTTAACCCCTGAGCCGTCTCTCCAGCTGACCAATCCAATTTATTTCTCCTTTCCCTCTCCCTTCCTGTACCTTTGCTCTCCTTGTCTTTCCATGTGTGTGGGGTTTTGCTGCCTATCCAGGCGACACTATGCATTTAAATTTGAGTTATTTGAAATCATTTTGTTCTTAGCAAACTAAGGGAAACACTTGAAATTTCTGATCTCTGAACATTCCAAATATTAACTAGAATAAAAAGGATGCTAAGAAAGTGTTTTGTTTCTCTCATTAATGGCAACTTTAACAGGTTGTTTTGATTAATTAGCGCATTGATTTACTTAATTAACTTACTTCACAGTTTACTGACTTCAGCATGTTTTCCATGTCATTTTCCTTTCTCCCACATTTCTTCACCTCTAAATTTCTCCCTCTGTAGGCCACTGAAGTTCTTTCTTCAAAATAGACTGGTGGCTATAGCAATACTATTTACATAGTTATCACACTAATGTTCACAAATAAACCAATGGTTATTGTCTTTTTACTATGCATTTGGCTGAGACTTCTCTTCAATCCTTCAAACCAGTATTCAGTGGTGTCTTAGTCAGGGTTTCTATTCCTGCACAAACATCATGACCAAGATGCAAGTTGAGGAGGAAAGGGTTTATTCAGCTTACACTTCCATGCTGCTGTTCATCACCAAAGGAAGTCAGGACTGGGACTCAAGCAGGTCAAGGAGCAGGAGCTGATGCACAGGCCGTGGAGGAATGCTGCTTACTGGCTTGCTTGCTTCTCCTCGCTTGCTCAGTTGGCTTTCCTCTAGAGCCCAAGACTACCAGATCACAGATGGTACCACTCACAAGGGGCCCTCCCCTCTTGATCACTTGAGAAAATGCCTTACCGCTGGATCTCATGGAGGCATTTTCTCAAGTGAAACTCCTTTCTCTGTGATAACTCCAGCTTGTGTCAAGTTGACACAAAACCAGCCAGTACAAGTGGGTACCTCTGTTATCTTGACCAAAAAAAAGGAAAAGAAAGGAAGGAAGGAAGGAAGGAAGGAAGGAAGGAAGGAAGGAAGGAAGGAAGGAAGGAAGGAAGGAAGGGAAAGGAAAGGAAAAGAAAAGAAAAAAGAAAAGAAAAGAAAAGAAAAGAAAAGAAAAGAAAAGAAAAGAAAAGAAAAGAAAAGAAAAGAAAAGAAAAGAAAAGAAAAGAAAAGAAAAGAAAAAAATGTAGCTAAGTATGGTTGTACACTCTTAATCCCAGAGCTCAGCAGGCAGAGAGACAAGGTGGATCTTTATGGAGTTCCAGACTAGTTAGGGCTACATAGCAAAACACTGTCTCAAATAAAATGATGAGCCTGGAGCACTCGATGCTGACTGCTGTTTCCAGTGCCATCAAGCTCCTGTGTAGAAGAACTGATGCTGAATCTAGACGGCCTAGTCCCAGAGTGTCAGATCCTAGTCCCAGACTCCAGGGACGGCTTGTTCAGTGCTACTTTTAGCAGAACAAACCTGGTTTCAACTTAGAGACTCTCAGAGGCTCCACAACTCACGGTTAGACAAAGACAGGCAGTTAACCTTCACTGACAACTGATGTCGCTTTGGAATCATCTAGGACATTTATAGCGAGGGTGAACTGAGGAGGACAGATCTACTTGATGTGGGTAACATCATCCCATGGGCTGTGGATCCTGTGTGAGTAAAAGAACCGGGCAAGTGAGCTGAGCATCAGCGTTCATCTCTGCTTCCTGGCTGTGGATGCGATGTAACTAGATTCTCGTGCTCCAGGGACCACAGGATGCTGTGCTGTCCCAGCCATGATGGCGTAGACTCTCAGTGAGAAAGAACGAATCTTTCCTTCCTTAAACTGCGGCAGTCAGGCACTTTGCCACAGCAATGAAAGGTAACTAATGCACATGCAAATATCCCTTTCTCTCCTGAGTCTAACTTTGCTTCACACCAGCTGAGGTACAATGAGTTTGGCTTTGCGTGTTTCTGTTTCTGGGAGAAAAGCAGGTCTTAGGTGTGGAGGATGGAGAGGCATGCCACTGTTTTTATGGACAGATGTTTTCGGGTTGTTGTTTTGTTGTTGTTGTTGTTGTTGTTGCTGCTTTTTTTTTAAAGCAGTTGCTTACTGGAAGCTGTTACATTAGCCACTATCGATGGATACAGTAAACACTATGAAAAATATCAATTCACATTAATCATGGACCTTCCAGTGGTCTTAGAAGTCAAATGCATTCAGTGGGTGACTCAAGCTCATTGACCCTTAAAGAGCCCCATTAAAGATTAACTCTCAAACAGCCATCCTCCAGGGTTACATGGAAATAGTTGGAAATGAGTTTCAGACCTCAGTCTAGCCAGGAGATTTTGAACATTTATTTTTTTAAAACGGCAAGGCTGTTGAAGGAACTATATACTTTTAATAAAGCAAAATTTCCTGAGTTTAATTCTACAGTTTGTAATAAAGACAATTGAAAATTGAATGCCTTTTCTCACTATCAGTGAGACATTTTAAAGATAATAAAAGTTGATGGTCCGTGTTTCCTCTGTCCACTCTTTCTACCATGTCTGTTTCTAATCCATAGCCTTTATGAAGCAAATACTTTTAAAAAAACATTCTGGACAATCACTAGAGAAATGTGTTTAGCATTATGTACTTATTGGAATAAAAAATTATCTTGCCAAGGGTCAGCACTAAAAAAAAAAAATATATATATATATATATAAAAGGACTATTTTTAAAGTACTTTTAGATTCATAGAATGACTGAGATGGTATGGTAATTTCTTCTTAATGATATTTTTATTTTTATAAACATGTATTAACCAATACCTTAGAAGTATAGGAAGCTGAAAACCATTAGTGTTTCCCAGAATGTACTATTATTTTTCTGAAACTCTTTCTCCCTATTGATAGCACGCGCGTGCACACACACACACACACACACACATGCACACACACATGCACACCCACACACCCACACATATACCCTGTGTTCCCTAGGGCAATGCTACCATAGTCCGAATTTCTCTCTTAAAAGAACTATATTTTAAATATATGTGTGTGGGAGAAAGAAACATTGATGTATTGATTCCATTTGTTGTCTAGACGCTTGGTTAAGGATTTGACACTTTTTATTTGTTGATGTCCATTAAACTCTCATAGCACTCAAACAAGGTAGATGATATCATCTTTATTTTGCCAGAAAAGAAAAAGAAGCTTAGAAAATGGAAGGTGCTCGCTATGATCTCCCGTCTGCTACTTTGGCAGCGTAGATACAGTTTTAAATGCAAGGTTGTCGGGATCCAGGATTGAATTCTTTTTTCTTGCTCTTTGTAGAGTCTTTGTGTCAAAATTAGTACATGATAAACAAATAGTAAAAAATAAATAATAAATACATTGCTTTGGCTAATGAATATCAAACCTTTAAAACATGCTCTTTTTATTTATACTAAGGCTCAGTTCAGTGCATGACATTGTTTTTTGATATTTTATGCAAGTGGAACAATTAAGCAACCTATGTAAGTCATGTACTATGAGCAATTTGGAAGGCAAGCTTAATTTACCATTTACATTTCCCCAAGCAGCCTGGGGAGTCCTTCAGCATTGGACTCCTGCCTCCTCTAGTGTGGAAGTTCCCGTGGGACTGAACATGGTTTTTCTCTGTGACACTCCTCTTGACCTCCTCAATAATATGAAAGCTGTTGCACCAGGACAAATAATGGCTGGTGTGTTGACCACTAGTTGTTTGTAGTGCCCTGGGAGTGTCCCTATATATCTGACAACAAAATACTGTTTTCCCAACACAACCTGGCTCCCTCTTTAGTCTGCTGAACTTTGGTTGGAACAGGATCAGCGGTTCTGCTATGCTCTGATTTCAAAAGGATTGTCAACCCTGTCTTTCTTGAACTACTTCCATAGTGGTCAGCAGCCCATAGGTTCATCTTTGCAGTTACTTTATCTGGAGTCACTGAGGGCCTTTGCATCTTGGAGAACCAGCATTTCCAAGAGCAGAGGGCAAGAATAAATGCTCTGTTGAGAAGTGGCTCACACGGAAATACCGCAGCCGTGTCACCTGCTGTTTAGCCATCAGCTTAGGCTGCAACTATGCCTCTGCTTGTCTAATGTACAAAGGACACCTCTCCTCTTCGAGGGGTCAACTGCTGTATCTCGTTGTGTCTGAATTGGACTTTGGGTCCTGTGGGATCAACTTACTGAGGGAGAAAGCCGCTCACTGATCAGAGGCTGAGTTTTTCTTTAGCACTTTTCCCAGAAAGCCATTCCCTTGTGTTCTGCCACGAGTCACACATGACCCTGCTGGAGTATCTGAAGGTGCAGTCAGCTGTCAGAATAATTCAGGCCATGTAAATAAGCTCAAAGGAAAGTGAGCTATTGAGTTTGAATGTTTCTACGTCATGTTCATGACAATTTGTAGGAGGCTTCAATAGATGGTTGAACCTCAAGTAGTAAATTGCTTTTATCCTCTCCAAGGCAGAACTCTGAATGTTAAGACATTAAGTCTGTGAAACACCATAGCAATTCCTTAATAGACCCCATTCATGACACAGATTCTAATAAACTTGACTGTGTGAGGCCCTTACTGCCAAATGTGTGCATAGCAGGAGGTCTAGGACTCCTGGCCTGGAGTACCATGTGCTTCTACTGTTTCTGCTCGAATGATGTGATTGTCAAATGTAATGATCATATTGACTGCTAACATGACAAGAACTAGAGCCACTCAGGAAACAGAGCTCTGTGCATCCGTGCAGGAGGCTCACAGTCCTGCCACCATACCTTTGCTGCTGTGGACTATATCCTCAAGCCACAAGAGAAGTTAAACTCCTTTTCATTAAGTTGCCTTTGTTAAGCAATTTGTTACAGCAACAAGAAAAGCAACTAACGCACCACATATAAATTTCGTCTCTCTCTATAAATTTCGTCTCTCTACGAAAGACACTGTTCACTTGGTACAAGTGTGGAAGCTCCCAGGTATCTGCAGGGCCTGTCCTGTCTCTTCCAAGAGAGTAAAGATTCTAGTGAGAAGTCATTTAGCATTGGGGTCTGAAGAGTTAAGTGAATAAATTAGTTTTGATACCTGGTACTAAATCCTGAGCTCACTAGGTAGTCCTCCTCAGGATTCTGTGTTCATTAGGCAGGGTGCTCATTGGACGGTCTCTCAGGTAGATCTGCCCCAGAAGAAGATAAGCTGATCGTGTTGACAGAAATGTTCAAGACTGAATAACAGTTAAATTGTTCTTGGCTTCCTTGATGGCTTGGTATTTGACTTTTATTTTAAAGGCTTCCTAAGAATACTTTTCTTACAGGAAATTCTATTATACTAAAACATTTATATCATCAAGTCTTATTCCTCCTGATAAACTATGCTAAGTGGATCTGAATAATAGCATCTCAAGAGCTGAGCCGAAATACCCCACCAGGATGTTTTCTTGAAATGACTGCTTCTCAGAAATGATTTTCTGTCTTACTGAACTAAAGGTTGGAATCAAAACACAGGCCTTGGAAATATTGCACTGGCACTGGGAAAGTCAAATCTTTCTTTCATGCTAGCATCTAGGTAGATGAAATGCTTTTAGGGTAACTTTGTGCAAATTTGTAAACTTATAACATAGATCTATAGCTTGGGTAACCAGGATGCCAGAAGTCATCAAAAAAGCACACAGTTGAACACTACCAAGTTTCTGTTATTCTTTTAAAAGCACACACACACACACACACACACACACACACACACACACACACAAACTCATATGTACATACACAGACACACAGAAACATATACACATTACAATTTTACATTACTTTTGATTCAACACCTGATTTATTGGTATATGAGGAGGTGAGGGAAATGTGCCTAGAATTTAATACCACATTTCTCTTCAGTTTAGATTACATAGTAGTGAGTGATCTCATTTCAAATCGGCTTTAATGAGCTACCGTAGGAGTGGAATTTGTAGAGAGAGGGTAACTGGCAGTGAACAGATCATCAAAACTGCTTCTTTATCCTATTTCTCTTTTTAAAGAACATTTATTTATTTGTATTAAGTGTTTACTTATGTGGGAAGGGTGTTGGTGGGTATGAGTGCAATACCTAAGGCAGCCAGAAGAGGGCGCATCTCATATCATGCCCCATGGAGCTGGAGTTACTGGGGCTTGGGTACAGGTCCTGGATGAGAGCTCCCATTCTCTAGAAGAACAGGAAGTGCTCTTAACTATTGAGCTATCTCCTAATATCCTGTGTCTTTCAAGAAGTTGAGAACATCTGGATTCCAATTTGTTTGATTTGCAAAACTTCAATTTATATTAAATTGCTTTATTCTTTTAGGTTTATGTCTAGACTTTTTCTTTTTCTTCTTTTTCTCTGCCCTTTCCTTCCTGCTTCCCTTGTCTTCTCTCTCTCTCTCTCTCTATCTCTCTCTCTCCCTCCCTCCCTCCCTCCCTCCCTCCCTCCTCCCTTCCTTTCTTCTGAGACACATTATCCTTGTGTGGTGCTGGCTGGCCTGAACTCACTTTGTAAACCAAGCTGCCTTGAACTACAGAGATCCGCGTGCTTCTGCCTTCCAAGCACAGAGATTAAAGGCGTGGGCAGCCAGAGTTGGCACCTGTCAAAACAGTTTAGATAGTTTATTCATATACATTTGATAAAATTGGGCAAAACAATATTGTCCCTCCCAAAAGTGCTACTTGTAAAGACAACCAACCAGTCATGACTAATCTCTCAGGATAGTTACTATGACTTAAAGTGATGGCCTGATCATTAAGTGGGTGCGCATGTGGTCAGAAGCGACAAAAGTCATCCAGGTATGGGGTTCACTTAGGTTAATGATCTGTACACAGTAAGTCATTAATAAATATTAGTTAATAGTAGTAACATTTTAAAGTCACGTATTCCCATTACACATTTTATGTGAGTATATGTTTCAGGATTTGTTGGCACAGGTTAAATCTGTAGTAACTAGTATGGTTTTAAAAACAAAATCGGGGCTGGGGGGTTGTCTGATGGTTAAGAGTTCTTGCAGCTCACAACTACTGGGAACGCTAGCTCCAAGGTATCCAAAGCCCCTTCTGGCCTTCGTGGGCATTTGAGCAATGTACACGTATACATACACGATCAAATGTACACATAAATAAAAATAGAAATAGAATAGCTCTTAAAAATATGAACTCTCAGGTAAGTTGATTTTCTTTTTTCTTTTTCCCTTCCTTCGTTCCTTCTTTCTTTCAGATGGCTTATGGATGTATAACCTAGGCTGGCCTTAAACTATGCTACCATATTTTTCTTATTGTTGGTTTTTGATAATTTTTTTGTTGCTGTTTTAGTTCTGACATCTCAGTGTTGTTCCCTACACTTTGTATAGCATGGAAAGCCTCCCTTTCCCCATGAACTCCTGGATATATATATCCGAATACATTTTTTAAGCACCTCAATATTGCTGTATTGCCTGAGGTTAGCATTTTCCAGAACCTCTCAGCTCACTCTCACAGTTGGCCCTTAGCTCTAGATGCTAAGTCTTTCTAACCACAAGAAATCATCAGCTCATTTTATTCTTAGGCCAAGGATAAAATGGCAGTGGTTCTGATTTTTCTTGTGTTCAGCCTTTCCCAGGTGCCTGACTCTTCCTTCTCTTAATGATTCTCAGACTCCACACTGAGAGTCTGTGAGCCCCTGGCTTGGCCTAGCCTGGCCTGTGACACTTTGAATTTCTCTTTCAAGTCTGAAACAAGCCTCAGATTTGCATCTTGATCTAGCCAGCAATTTCACACCTGTACCTGGTGATAAATCAAACACTCCCCCCCCCCCTCTCTCTCTCTCTCTCTCTCTCTCTGTGTGTGTCTGGGGGTGGGGGGGGGTGGGGAGGGGGCGGGACATTTGCCTGTCACTCAATAGCAAGAAATAAATTACTTTTATCTAGCTTCATCTCTTGCTGTTTTTTCATGTATTTGCCTCAGTAGTCACTCACAATAGTGGGTGGCTTAGCTTTATTGCACACAGTAGCCAGCAAAGTCACAAAGCTCACTGGCGGCAAGCCACTGTTCAGAACCTAGACGTGTCTGCATTTAGATCACAGTGAGGGTCCCCTGGTGTAATATTTTGTTTATTTCTTTGGTGCCTTTTACCAACTGAACAAGCCGATCTCCCGGAAGACTGACAGGGCCAACAGCCTCCCAAACAGGAAGTGCTCATTAGTGATGAATGTAGCCATTACCGCTCTTTGCCTCTTCTGGGTGATTGAATCACCACCCTTCAAAGTAACTTCTAGGTTGGGAGTTAAGTGAATTCCAGATTTTCCTATAGTGAAAAGACGCACCTTTAATACAGGCTGGTTTGGGTCAGCCTTCTGGAAATGTTTCTCTTGAGACATCCTGTTATGATCAGAGGAGGATGTATTGGTTCCCCACAGGCGCCGCTAGCCTTGAGGCAGTTCAACTCAGAATGCCATCTTTCTCAATTCTATGTTAAAGTCAGTCAGAAGTCCATTATAAAACACAGATACACATAAAACGGTCTGTCTTAAGGCATGATGTAAGAGTTTATAATTAATACTCACGTGCTGAGTTAGCTGATTCCTAACATGTGAAGTGCTTCAGATCCTGTCTGACCCTGACATTTTTGAGCAGGTTGGGGTCAGAAGCTGACAAGCTGTTAAACATACACTCTGAGTCTTAAGAAGGTTAGCCTGATGTTCTGTGAGGGGCAGACCAGGCCTGAGTCAGTACTGACCATGCAGAGGGGTGAAGGTTCAGTGGCTGACTGACTTGTATGTATTTTATGTGAACTGAAAGAGGAATGCATGGGTCGGAGGTAAGATTTTCACACAGTCTCACTTAGGAAACATGACCACTTAGCAATTTACATCTAGTCACTGGGAGCCCATAACCCAGCCTCTGCACCACCAAATCCAAGAGCAGCCTCGAAAGCCTCTGGCTGAAAGTCTGAGTGAAGTGCTTGCCCTGTTGACTGGGTTTGCTTTTCTGGTAGATTTACAAGTCATATGTGAGGTGAATGTGATGGCACACTCCTGTGATCCCAGGATGTGGGAAGCTGAGGCAAGGGGAAATCACAAGTTGCACGCCAGCCTTGCTGTATCATGAAATCTTGCCTCAAACAAAACAAAACAAAGAAATGAAGCAAAGCAAGTTTGTCAAATGTTACATGATGTTTGAGTAAAATGGAACCTAATGAACTTTTAAATAAATATCTTATTATTTATGTATTTAGCCTGACTGACAAATTCTCTTACAGACTGATGGAGCCTGAAGTCTCAGTTGCAACAAATTTGTGTGTGTGTGTGTGTGTGTGTGTGTGTGTGTGTGTGTGTGTGTGTGTATGTGTGTGATCTTAAAACAGAATGGTGCTTGCACATTATAAATCCAACTGCTTTTTTGTATAACCCAAAAGTGTCTAATGATATCCATGAATGCTTTTTTTATGAATCAACTGAATAATTTTTATTTTTTCCTTTTTAATTGAAAATAGATTCTTCTCTCATACAATACATACCTACCACAGTTTCCCTTCCCTCCACCCCTCCCAGATGCCCCCCCCCCCAGATCCACTGCCCTTCCATTTTAGAAAAGAACAGGCCTCCAAGAGACAACCACCAAGCCTGACAAAACAAGGGTCAGAGGCACGCTCTCCCCCACTGTTTGGCGTCCCACATAAACCACCAAGCTAACATATATACAGAGGACCTGGTGCAGACCCATGCAGCCTTATGCTCGCCACTTTAGTCTCTGTCAGCCACTGTGTGCTCTGCTTAGTTGTGACATTATAGTTATAAAATTTAAACCAACCATTTTCTCCTTTTTGATAGGCATTGTTAGAGAGTTCTTCCTTTCCTTTGCCTGCATATGTATATGTAATTTTTAAAAAAGAAAACATTAGCAGGTGGTAAATGCCAGTAAGATTTGCTAAAGGAGGTGGAGGCAAGAGTATAATAAGATCAAGGCCAGCCTGGGCTATAATATACATTTTTATGAGGCTGGAGAGATGGAAATGGGACTGGAGAGATGGCTCAGCAGTTAAGAGAACTGGCTGTTCTTCCAGAGGTCCTGAGTTCAATTCCCAGCAACCACATGGTGGCTCACAACCATCTGTAATGGAATCCGACGCCCTCTTCTGTCATGCAGGCATATGTGCAAATAGAGCACTCATATACATAAAATATATAAATAAGTAAACAAAAAATAGAAAATATTCACTTTCATGCTTTTGAGACAGAAAAAATTAAATTTATAGTTTCAGTGTAGTATATTTAACATAAGGCTAATGTGACAAATGCACATATAAGCCAAAGCCCTTCCAAGGGACCTCAAATTAAAGACTGAAACCTTCACTAGATCCCACAACTAGGCACCAAAAGTAGTGATGTAGTTAATCTCTGCTCTAGAACTTGAACATAACCAGGCACACATTCTCATGCGTGGTGGGTGGGTGGGTGGGGTTTGGGCTGCTCTATGAAGGAGAGAAATGATTAACAGAGTGAAAGAATTCTTCACAGGGAACAGGAAAGTGATGTGACTCAACCTAGTGGCCTCCTTAGAAGGTAAATTAGACATGGAGTGTTTAGAACAGGTTATTATCCCTCAGGAAATAAAGGATGCTTTAAACATGTTAAAGACTTAGTTTGACTGTTGTAACTTTGTGTGTATGCAGTTGTGTCTGTGTGGAGGTATGTGCACACAAATGCAGAGCCCACTGAGGCCAGAGGTGTTGGATTCCCTTGCAGCTTAGGGTTACAGGTGGTTGTCAGCTGCCTGCCATTGGTGCTGGGAAGTGAACTCAGGTCCTCTCCAAGACAATAAATACATCCTCTTAATGGCTGAGCCATCTCTCTTGGCTCCTAAAATGTTTTTATTCCAAGAGAAGACATACCATTTTTTATCTGTTTAAAAAGGGGTGTTGCCAGCACCCTAGCTATGAGCCATGAATAGCTTTGGAACACTTAACATTTGTCTGGTCTGATATTGGACATGCTGGCCTATAGCTCCAGCCCTTGGGAGGCTAAGGCAGGGGTATGGTAAGTTCAGTGTTAGCCTGGGCTACACGGTGTGACCTTTTCTCAAAAGAGCAAAACAAAACAAAACAACAAGCAAACCAAATAATTAACAAAACTAATGTAGACTGAGATGTAATATTAATACATCTCAGGAGACTTTAAAACTTAATAGGAGACTATTAAGGAGACTTTAAAACTACATTAGGAGACTTTAAAAGCTTAACTTAAAAAAGCATGTCAAGTACTGATCTTTTTATTCGTACTTAAAAGATGTGTTTTAGGATATATTGGTTTAAATAAAAGAGCAGATGTATTTCTTTTCAAATACCTTATACAAATTTTGGAATTAAATCATTGGTTTAAAATGTATTTCTGTCATGAACTGCTACTTTAGGTAGCAATGATATGGATATTTAAAAATATATTTATCTATCTGCATTGTCATTTGCAATCTGGCCAATAGTGAAAGAAAGCAAGATTTCAATTCTGATCTGTTATTTGTTCCATTATGTGTATGTTTCAAAGAAACTACTCTTTGCTCTGTACCTCCTCTGCATTTCTCAATAGCTAAACACATAGAAATGTCTGGGAAAGTAACACTCACACACGGTGCCTCAGTGATAATATTAATTCCAAATTGAGTTGGAGACAAGAGTTCCAAGAGCCTCTTGCTACAATTCTTTCTTACTAGACCATGCAAAAGGGAGGGAAGGCACAGCGGACAGCTCTCTAGTCTCCTGTAAACTTTTAAAATAAAAAACATTAAAAATGCATGTTCATTTGAGGACGTTAGAAAGAGTCAGAGAAGTAAATGAGAAGGCATCCATTATTCCCTCATTAGAAATAAAACAACCTACTGTTAATCATTTCTGTAATTATCTGCATATCTGTACAATAAAAATGGGCCTGAGCAGTTTTCTAATTAGCTTTTGTCACTTAATATATTATAAATGTCTTTCTGGGCCCATAAAGGCATCTCTAAAACAGTAATTTTAGAGTTTTAGGTTTATTTCATTAATTTCCTTTAAGTAGCATATAAAATAATGAGTTTAATTGTGACAATTTCATACATATATATCATTATACTTTATTTTGATTCACTGCCTGACCCTGGAGTTTAGTTTTCACAGTAAAAGTACATTTTTTCAGATAAAAGTCATTATTTCAGTGCTCAGTCTTTAAAGTCAATGAAAGCAAAGCTTCTCTGTCTAGCTACTCCCTCTGAAGCCTAGTTGGAGGCCTGGCCCCCTACCTGTAGTGCTGGGTCATTACATTACCTCACATCAGTCACTACCCAGGGCTCTGCAGAGCTAGTTACAATGACTGTTCGCTGACATCTGCTTCCCTGGTGTGTGTGTGTGTGTGTGTGTGTGTGTGTGTGTGTGTGTGTGTGTGTGTGTGTGTGTATCTGTGTGTATATGTCTCTGTGTGTCTGTCTGTGTGTGTTTGTGTGTGTGCATGTCTGAGTGTGTCTCTCTCCATGTGTGTCTGTGTGTCTGTGTGTGTATCTGTGTGTTTATGTCTCTGTGTGTGTGTGTGTGTATGTGTCTGTGTCTGTGTGTTTATGTCTCTCTCTCTCTCTCTCTCTCTCTCTGTGTTTATGTCTCTCTGTGTGTGTTTATCTCTGTGTGTGTGTGTGTGTTTATCTCTCTCTCTCTCTCTCTGTGTGTCTGTGAGTGTCTCTCCCCATGTGTGTCTGTGTGTCTCTGTGTGTGTGTGTCTGTGTGTTTATGTCTCTGTGTGTGTGTCTGTGTGTTTATATCTGTGTGTGTGTGTGTGTCTGTGTCTGTGTGTTTATGTCTCTGTGTGTGTGTGTCTGTGTGCTTCTCTCTCTCTCTCTCTCTCTCTCTCTCTCTCTGTGTGTTTATACCTGGGTGTGTGTGTGTGTCTGTGTATTTATGTCTCTCTGTGTGTGTGTGTGTGTCTGTGTGTTTATGTCTTTCTCTCTCTCTCTGTGCGTGTGTGTGTGTGTGTGTGTGTGTGTGTGTGTGTGTGTGTGTGTGTCTTATATGCTCTGTTTCTCAGTTCAGTTTGCCTCCCAGGCTTGGTGATCATTGTTGCTTTGGTCTCCTGACATGCTGACTTTTTACATGATCTAATGCTGCTTTGTTTAGGTGTCCACTGACTGTCAGTAAGAATCAGGGATTAACTGACCGAAGCTGCATAGGAAAACTGTCTTAGATAACGGGAATATCACTCTATTCACATACAAAGCAGCTAGTGAGAGTGAAAACAACATTTGGTCTGCAGTAGTTTTGCCTGCCTGTAATGTTCTTTGTCTATTAAATATATTCCTGGGTGTAACAAAGATGGTATGGCCCATGACATGAACAATTAATTGCCTCTTTTATTTGCCTGTTGCTTCTGTTGTAGAGGTGATGTGCTTGTATTGGTAATCCTTAATCCTTTTATCTTTAATTGCATTTTTAACAAAAAATTTAAAGTAATCCTACCACTTGGACTTCGGTTTGAAATCAACCTTTTAAAAGGTCAGTGGGAATCACGTTCTTTTTGGCCACGATAGACATGATGGTCAATGGGAGAAAGCACACAGCTGTGTGTATCTGTGTCAGTGGGTTGCCACATGGCCCCCAGCTGTCTAGCCCACGAGGATGAGCATTGTAGAAAACAAACTTTGGTGGAAAGTGTGTGTAAACCCAGGGGCACAGGGAGTGGCCAGAACAATGTGCACTGGGAAAAACAAACTGAGGAAATGTCCCTGTGGTGCCGTGAAAGGGAAGTGACATTTCTTGTTTTGTTTTGTTTTAACTGGTTGTATTAAGCTTTCAAAAGTAGAATGCTGATTACAACTTTCAAAGCAAATTAATTTCCTTTTGTCAGAATGTATTTGCTCCAAGGCACATACTTAAGATGGAAGAACCACCGTGATTTCTCACAGGATAAGAAAAATTTTTCTTTGGGGAGTTAATGGTTCTACCATTTAAGAAGTTGTTTGAGGTAAAGATGCAATAACTTCAGGCTCCTTATTTGTAATCCTGGTGTAATATTTGTATAATTCTCAAATATTACTATATTTTCAATTGTGTCTTTATTTTGAAAAGAATAAAATTACATCTATTTCTTTTTGTGACTGTGTGGGAGTTGCATGTGCCATAGCATATGTGTGGTAGTCAGAGAGCAACTTGAGGGAGCCAGTTATCTCCTACTGTGTGGGTCCTGCATATCAAAGTCAAGTGACCAGCTTAGGGTGCAGTCACCCTTACTCTCTGAGCCATCTTGCTGTCACTCAGTTGCGTTTTTTACAAAGTAAACCCTCAAGAGAATTTTTCCTGTTGGTGATTCTGCAGAAGCAGATATCAGAACAAACTACTGACCTCCAGGGATGCATAAATGTATAAGGTAGTTAAGTATATTTTCAAATTGGGTGACTAAGGGGACATTTGGTATGCAAATCTCTTAGCTTCCGGCAATATCTTACAAGTACATGAGTTGCCTCTAATATCTGGGTTTACCATAGAGATCTGTGACTTTTTGTTCAGTGTTATAGAAAAGTTCAGGCCTAGATACAGATGTTTGGGTCTAAGAATGGAGTTCTTCCGGACACTGTGTATGCCCATGAAATCAGGGTTCATTGTGAAAAATCCAATCATTATAATAGCATATTCAGGAAACTTTGCTCTACATCTAATATGTAGCATAAAATGTAAAATACTGTCATGTATCATGTAGCCATGAATATTCACTGTTTGTTGGGCTTTTTTCTTTTTTCTTTTTTGAGACAGGGTTTCTCTGCATAGCCCTGACTGTCCTGGAACTCACTGTACACTAGGCTGGCCTGAAACTCAGAGATCCGCCTATCTCTGCCTCCTGAGTGCTGGGATTAAAGGTGTGTGCCAGCACTGTCCACTCATTGGGCTTTTTACTTGTATATGAGTTACCTATTCTCATTGCTGTGGTAAAAATTCCCAACAGAAAGCAACCTAAGGGAGGAAGAATTTATTTTGATGACAGTTCCTGTCCCTCATGGTGGGGATGGCATGGGAGCTGGAACACTAGGCTCCTTGCTCACGAGGGGCAGATCAAGAAACAGAGCTACATAGGTTAGTGCTCAGCTAGCCTTCTCTGTTCTTCCTTGTAATTTAGGTCAGGATCCCAGCCCATGGGCTGTTGTTACCCACTTTTTTTTTTATCTCCTCTGTTATTCTGCCTGAAACACACTCACAAAGAAAGCTGTGCCTCATCACTCATCTGACCATCTCCTGATCTAAGCTGACAATCAAAATGAAGCATCAGTTTGTGAGAGTTATATAGAATTTCCCCTGTGCCTGGTTCCACCCCTCTGTGTAAAGTCCATGCCACGGGATAGAAAGATAAGACAGAAACTGAAGGCATATGCTAAGCGCAGCTCTGTCAATTACTAGCTGTCTACAATTACTTAAATTTCTTTTTGTAGAAAATGACACTTATTTATTTATTGTATGTGTGGTTGGGGGGGGCAGGAGTGGGGTGAGGTGGAGTACCACAGCATGTCTATGGAAGTCAGAGGGCAATATAGGGAGTTGGTTCTAGCTTTCTACCACATAGATCTATGGGGTCTGACTCACGTCATTGACAGGTTAGGTAGCAACTGCCTTAACCTGCTGAGCTGTCTCACAGTCCTATAGGCAAATTTATTAATAATAAAGCTACTTGTTGCAAGGGTTTGGCATGTTGGATTTGTCTTTAAGAAGAAAATCAATCTGTATGGTAACACAATTATTAATAAAATGGACTTGTTGAATGCTTGGTGTTAGCGTTTGTCTAAGCTCTGACCCACAGTTACATTAGCATTAGACATAACATTAGAAAACACTGCTCAATTGTAAATAATATACCACATTTCCAGCAGTCTCCATGACAGGCTACCCACTGACAACTTCCCAGTGACTAGCTTCTATTCCTCAGGGTGACACATCTTGCTCTCAGAACTAAACAAGACAAAGCTTGACCCCCATCTCTTTTCTTTCTTTCTTCTGTGGAAGAAGATAGGATCCTGCATATCCAGGCTGACTTCAGCGTAGCTGAAGATGTCCTTGAACTCCTGATCTTCCTGCTTCCACCTCTCAGGTGTTAAGATCACAGACCTGCATCACCATACTGCTATTAAAGCATCTTCTTTACACCATACAACTGTGGTTCCGAAACACATATATCCTAAAATTATGAAAGCTGTGTTATGGATCTGGAACTGTTGGGATCTCCCGTGGGATCTGTAACACTGGAGAAATGGCTAGGGACCGGTGGAGTCTCTAGATGGAGGATGGCATGAAGTACCAGGTGAGACTTTCATGCCACGGCTTTTCTTTAAGTTAAATACATTAAAAACAAAAACCTTTTATGAAGAATAGCTTTGTAATTACAATCAAGTCGCAATGATTTGTTCTTTTGAATTCACATGAGCATGAAGATTAGCCTTGCCCCATGATATTTTCAGTTTACAGAAGGAAAATTGTCAACTTGGCTCTGGTCGAGGCATATTATCAAAAAGATATAGTGTGTTTTCCAGTTTGGGACTGCTGTTAAAGTTCATAGAAACCTTAATTTTTCCTGGAAGTGAATATGATCACCCTGTGCTCTCTGTAGCATGAAAATGGCAAGGCTTAAATTTTATTTTGGAGCCCGTCTGACTCCTCAGAATTAAGTAATGGGTGAGTTCATACTTACTGAGGTCTAAATGTTTGGTCACCCAATCTTTATAAGTTAAAAGTTTATCAAAGTGACCATGTTAGAAGACTGGGTCTTTGGGAGGTCCTTAGATCACAAAGGTGGAATCCTCATTAACAGGATTGTGTCTTTGTAAATAAGATCAAAGAAATCCCCGCCCCCTCCCATCACAGGATACATGGGAACAGCAACTTGGCAAAGGAAAATAGCTGCATTCCCCACACAATTAATTTTCGTTCCTTCCTGTATATGTATTTTATTAGCCAAGCAAAGGCACACATGAATGAAACCCTCTTTGTGCTTCAAAGGCTGCCTGTTGATGTCATTCATGGCTGTTTGATTCTTTTCATACTGACATGGTGTTATCTTACATAGGTTTGTTACTGAGGAGAGGGACTCATTGTCTCTTACTGTGTGATGCAATGGTCAGGTTCTTTATGTTTCAGAGAACAGAGGGAGGCACAGGGAAGGAGTAAGGAAAGTGTATATATATTAATATTGAAAAATATAAGCACTGTCCCGGGCAGGAACTTTCTCAAGCAGGTGGCCCAAGGACTCAATTTGTCAGGTCCAGGGGCTTTTAATTATAAAGAGGAAGGAAGGCTGTCTCCAAGGGATGGACCTTTTTTGACATTTGTAGGCAATTGATTTTAACTAAATTAAACAAAGAGGTGGTACGGGGCATTCCAAGGATAAGTTCTTTCTCAGTGGCTGAGTCCAGAGTTAACCCTGTTGGCTCATAGACAGGCTTCTCTACCCGATCTTCATACTCAGTTTGTTTCTTATTATATCGGCTTTACCTGTCATAATAAATGAGGCAGAATGGGTAGCTGAAATACCAGGAATTGTCTCGGCTCTGGGGGCAGAGAGGCCCAAGATCAAGAGCAAGCAAAATGCTGTCTGTCTTTCCATCAAGAATGTTTCCTGATTTGCAGATGGCCGCTTTCCTGTATGGTCTCACTTAGTGGAGAAAGAGAGAGAAAGCAAGCTCTCTAATCCTATTTTTCTCATGTATAGGCGCTCCTTCCATCATGGTGGCCTCTTCTAAAAACGGTCAGAAGGCAGGGTAGGGTTTCATGTAAATCTGGGAGGGAAACAATACAGTTCATAGCTCCACATAGTCTGTTTCTTTGGTTACTGGTTTCGATTTTCCAAGCTCATTGTAGACTAGCACCTCTTCTCTCTCTGCTCTGCTTAATCATGGATTCAGGTTCAAAAGCCCCAGCATTGGCAGCCTCAGTGGTCTAAGCTTCAACACTTGGGCCCACAGGCCAATTAAAAACAAGAGTGATAGTGAACAAGAGGAGAGGAAATTTACTAAGTGTGGCCACATTGGGGAGAATGGAAAAAAGACATCCGTGACCCCAAGACTGTCTTCAGGGTGTTCACACACGTCTTAGAGTAAATTGCAGAAGGACTGGGGTGAGGGGTTAGAGGCACAGATAATTACACAGTTCTTGTCAGGGTCTGCTGTCCTTGGTCACCCTCTCATCTCCTGATCTGCATGCAGGAAGGAATCCTTCTTGCTGGAGGGAGCAAGCTGGCTCTCAGATGATTAGTTCCGCCTCAGGACGCAGCCTGCAGGCATGGACAATTACTCTTCCCTGGGGGATAGTCTTTGTTCATCCTGGGAGCTTAGGGGTGACTACAGGTTTTTGGACAAGGAGTTATCTCTGTGCCTTCAGCCTGAAGAGGAATGAAGTAAGGTAGACAGTGAGACTCTCCTTAGTGGTCATTCTTATACAGACTCAATCAGCAGTCCGACACAACTAAAGGAGACAGACATAAAATGAAGGTGGAGCTTCCCGGCTTCACCTTGCTTCCAGTCACTTCATGGATCCATGCGAGTGACCAGTCCTTCTCAAGAAAAGCCATTTCTAAGTACGTATTATAATACCCAGTGCACTACAGGTGCTTACCCTTCAATTTTCATAAACTTTGCATCAACTGAACTGTAGTTTTAAGTTCTTCTGAAAGTACTTTTTAAAACCTATGTGTAAGCCATTCTGTAGAAAGCTATAAGTGGTTCTCAGTTGCAGCGTGATGAAAATTCTACCAGAAATATTCAAAGTACATTTATTTCTCCCTTCCTGTTCCCTTTGTCCCTCTCTTCCTAACCATAGCCTAGCTTAGGGTAGGAGGATAGCCTTGCCTATTTGTATAAGTTTCCTAAAATTTCCCTTCTTTCCCCTGGGAGCTAGTTGAATGGAATTTTCAGAAAAAAAAAATCAAAGTATTTCATAGACTTAAGAAAATACACATGCAGGCTGAACTTTTGTAGTCATGCAGTGTTGACTCCAGAGAGTTAAGGTTCCTTCTTGTGAGATTTTGGTCTCTTTAATAAAAGAATTTAAAAGAAGACTCAGGGAAAAGAGGGCATTTTATTAGACTTTGAGAGAATAAGACGAGAGCAAGAAAGCTACAAATCGTGGTAGCTGCCATGAAGAGGGAGATGGAGAAGAGAAAGGAAGAGATCAAAGCCATTTGAGTTGGGATTCAAGGAAGTTGGTATCTTCAGCAATGGAGGTTGGCAAGCAGCTGCATGGTAGAAGGGGTGGGGGTGGGGTGGGGCATATTAGGGGAAGACAGTAATATCAAGAGTGCTGAGGAAAGCATACTTAGGATGTGAACGGCATCCAAAGAAGAGATCGGAAGGAGAAAAGGAAGTTATGTTCTTGAGTTAGGACTGAGAATCGGGGTAAGATTTAGCAGTGAAGATCTGCATAGCTCCATTGTTCTGCCCATCTCCTCAGTGTGCCTATGGGTGAATCAGCTTTCCTGAGAATGGGGTCTCCTGGCCAGATGACTGATACATTAATAGATTAAGTCTTAGGGGAAAGGAAAATAGTATGTAATGTTCTAATCGTGGCTGTAGCTCAAATGCTCACAGATCCATCCAGGGCTAGAGGTAGAATGCAGATCCTACTCTTTGGCTGGGAGGAAGTAGCTGTTTATAATGGAGCCCCAACTCCTCCACTTTTTCACGTGATATTTTAAATCTCAAGGAGGTGCAATTATGGAGTTTCCTTTTCTACTGTTACCAAGTAAACAGGAGGTAAGGGGTGAAGTCTACCAAGAGGAAGGGCTCCACTCCCAATTGTCTTCATGTAGGCTAATCTCCATCTAGCTATATAACATTATTATTTTTGAATAATGATTTTAATGTTGGAAAAATAGTTTCAAATAGTTCCCAAACCAGATTATAGGAGGTGAAGTTTGATTTATTAAAGTTTAAAGAAAAGGTAATTAAATAATAGAGAATTTAAAAATAAACACCCATAGCGTTTTTCTTTTCTGCAGTTATTTGCCTGTCCATGCATGGTATGCTTAGCAAAAATCCAACTAAGTCAGAAGACCTGTGTTCAGGATATTCGGCTGCTGACCATATCTGACCTCATCATGCCCATTATGATTCTAATATTTATTTCCTTACCTTTAAGTCAGGCTACAGGGACAGATAATTTCCAAAACTCATGCAAACTTCAGTGTAGGAAAATATGAAGTTGTCGAGCAAATCAGAAATTCTTTATCTTGTTCTCATTCTTTTTATTAGATATAGCATGTGTTAATAAACCAATTGAGAGCTGTAGTTTCATCTTACTGGTCTTGGTGATTTGGCTACAGTTAAAAAGATATTATAAACTCCCAAAAAATTAGCCATTGAGTTGAGAGAGTGCAGAAGACAAAAGAGGATATGTAGATAGTTAATCATAATGCCTTTATTTCTTTTCTGAATTAGGTTAATTTTTCCAGAAGTATTGGGAGTAAGTCCATTTTTTCTACTCTTTTAAAAGACTTGTTTAATATATATATATATATATATATATATATATATATATATATATATATATGCCCTAAACTATTGTCCTAGCAAATGGTTTCCAAAATTGAATTCAAGATTTGCATAATTTTACAGAGTATGAAACAATAGGCAGTTGTCACTCCTCATGGAATGTAGATTTGTGCTGGTTCAGGGAGGGCGAATCAGATTTCCTGCATATATGCATGGTGCTGCTGCAGAATGCTGACTTATAGACAGCCAGATGGAGATTTTTCTTGCCTGGATGTTTTCTTCATATGATTTTTCATAAGGTAGAGTTGTGATGTTACATTTATTTTCTTTATGTGTCTCTGGAGTTGACCAGCATTTCAGCAACCTTCTCTTTGCTCTTTGATACATAGTTCTCTTTGAGTTTTTAACTTTAAAATATTGCTAGAAGAAAACCATGCACACAAATGACACCTATAATGATGAAATGAGTGTTTTGTTCACATAGCAAAGATTAGATGGAGAACAAAATGCTGATTCTTGTATCAATTTAAAAGTTCGTCTGAGCCCAGCTGTTGTTTATTCTTCTGAAAAAACAAAGTACCAGGATTAGGTTCAAAAACGTTTCAGGAGGGTTGGTGAGATTGTTCAGTGAGTGACGGTGCTTGCCACCAAGTCCAAGGACCAGAGTTTGATCCCCAGGACCTCCATGGGCAATGGAAGGAGGGGAACAGCTTCTTCAAATTGTTCTCCAACCCCACATGTATGCTATGTTATGAGCACAACACTACCCCTCTACACACAATACACAAGTGCAAAGGTTTTACATTTCAAGAAAATCCTGTTTGGATTTTTTCCCTCCCCTCTAAATATTTAACAAGCACTTATCAGCTATCCCAAGAAAGTCATAAGGAAGATTTTAAAAATAAAAAAGAATTGGAGATGGGAAAGTGTGGGAGTTTGTCTTTCAGGCTAAAAATAATGTTGGTGACTTAGTGGACTCAAGCAGTAAAGTGGTTTACAGAAATGCTTTTAAGAGATGAAACTACTCTATGAGTTAAAAAAAAAAAAAAAAAGTGGGACTATCATAAACCAATGGGTGATGTCAGTCCTTATTGACAGTTGATATGCTGGCCAAGCCGAAATGCAATTGTAAGCATTTTTGACTCTAAGTGATGACTCTGTAAGTGAACATTTGAAGGGCAAAGATAAAAGCATGGGTTGGAATCCTAGCAGGTTTGAAGCATCCATGTCTGTCTAGATCTTTAACACACAACTAACTGTTTGCTCCAGGGGAATTATGTATTCAGCAGTGCAGTGTGTCTCCTTCTCCTTGTGATATGGACAATAGGTGAACAAAGGCATGATGAGATTGTGCAAGATTTGCTTCAGGCTTCTCCATGAAACATGCTGAATTAGGACCCCGATGGTTGGGCACTGGAAATTAGTATTATTTGAGGTCTTGAAATGACACTTATTCCAAGCCGAGATTTTTGCAAGTATCAAGGGTTACAGAACAGGCCCAATTATCTTGTAAAGTTTCAAGTAATTAGAGGGGGTTTCACCCTAGAAATTAACCTTTAAATTAAATGTTTCACTCAATCCAAAGTGTTGATGTGAAGGTCTACCTTGTTCTTTGAATCTTTTGTAGCTACGCCTGTTGATATGTCTAATCCATACTGCGGTAGACTTGGCCTCCATTCTTTGTCATTTTCAAAGGAATGGTGCATTCGTTCTTCTTTTAACTGCCATATACGCATGTCATACTGCTTTGGTGCAGGCCTTCTAATTAAGGACAGACATTACACCGTGTTAAATGTATTTGGAAATGAATGCTTCTGATGTCAATGTTGCCTTTAGATCATTCAGACAGATTTACTATAGCAAATGAAATATGGCAAGCTGGCTCCATGTGTGATTACTCCTCTTGCAGGAAATAAGAGAGAAACTCTAAATCTTGCCATGCTAATAATACCCAAATAAATAAATAGAGTTTGTACGGTTCTTTCATCTTCTTCAAAATGGCTCTGAAATATGTTACTCCTTTAGAATATGTGCGTATAGACGAGTTAATTAACTTTCAACATTTGGAGCGTTCCAGAGATTTTGTTTGGCCTCAAAGAAATCTGACTGATGCATTAGGGTATCTTATGCTATGCTTTTTAGGTTTTGTGTTTGTTGGTCTATTTGGTTTAAGGAACTCTTTATTTATTTTCTTTCAAACTGATCATGTTTCCTGGGGAAGCCAAAACATAGATGTCTGCTCACCCCATAAAGAGAACCCAAAGGAAAAAAAGGACCAAAATCCAACTTAGTTTGGGGTTACAAACAAGAATATGGGTGAGAGGTAACTTGCCAGGAGCTGGGATGTCTTAAAAGCAGCTGCGTCTCTGCCAAGTTCGTCCCCAGCACAGGTGGCCACACCACAGGTGAGCTGCAACACTGCTGCTGTTGGTACTACTTATAAGCATCTTGATAGGTCCAGAAAAATCTCCTCTGTCAACGCAGCTGGTCAGGGTCTCCTTCCCTAGCAATTATTTTCTGCTTATCTAACCTTTGGGGGAGGCTTTCCTGACTCGTACAAGTCTCAGCTTTCCCCAGTGTGATATTTGTTCCCCCACGCCCCCCACGACCCGGAGTCTCATGAGCCGAGCCTCCCTCCTGGAGGGAGTATTTTAATTCTAGACTAACTGCTATAGACCATGGTGTAGACAGGCAATGAGGAGTGTGGCAGGAAAAGAATTGTAACTATGATTATCACCATGACTTAAAGGGATATCGTGCTAGGCAGAGCCACCAGCAATATGGCACTGAAAACTTGGTTGACCTAGTTCTAGGCTCTGAACGTTTTGTCAGTCGCGAAGCTGGAGGATAAGATTGTAGCTCCTTTGAAGGTGCTTCTTTATTAGATAGTAGCTATGACGACTTCTTTCCTTTTTCTCCCTTCTCTTCGTAACACTTCCTTGCCTTTGGAAATGTTTTCAGAATTCCTTTTCAGCTCGGTGGTGCTAGGAGACAAATATCCATCCAAGGTGCTGGAGCGGGGGCTCCGAGTTTGACTCAGCAACTTCGCATTTCTCATTTTCCCTCAACTTGTTCCTTCTCAATTTCCATCCAGTTGTTTGCTGATTTCCTCTGAGGCTCTTCTCTTTTTTAATTGTTCCCTGTAATCCTGGTGTATAAAATGTCTCTGAACAGCCCTAGTCCTGTCTTAGAAAACGTTATCCATTAACTCTTGAGTTTCGTATCAGACTAAAGTGTGGTTGCATAACCCAGCAAAGGAGAGGAACAAACTGCATTTACCTCTAGCATTTTAGTGAACTTCAGACACTAAATACTGAATGCATGTTCTTGCTGAGATGCCTTAATAGTTCCTGTTATTCTGTGTGTACATCACTGTAACAGCTACTCCAGAATTCGGAACAACCCTTCTCTCCCTACCTTGTCCTTCCTTTTCTTTCTTTCTGTGGGACTCAGTCTCTGTTCCTTCCTCCTTCTCTCCTTCTCTCCTTCTGTCATTCTCACTTGCTCTTTCTCTTAACCCCTCCGTCGTCCCTCCCTCCTCTCTCTCTCTCTCTCTCTCTCTCTCTCTCTCTCTCTCTCTCTCTCTCTCTTTTCAGGGTCTCATGCATCCTAGGTTGGCTTTGAACTTGATGTAGCCAAGGGCAGCTTTGAACTTCTGATACTTCCACCACCACATCTATACTGAGCATTGAGATTCCAGGCAATGCCCCCCCCCCATACACATACACCAACCTGGTTTTATGTGGAACCAATCCAGTGCTCTATGCGTGCTAGACAAGCACTTTACATCCTCTGCCCTCTTTCAAGGATGTCTTTTCTTTTTCAGATAGACAAAATGACTTGATGTACAGAGTGAGTGACAAAGTGATTGTGGTTTTGTCTTCATCAGTAAGAAGATGCCTGCAGTATGAAGAAGCCTAGGTACTGTTTGAGACTTAGTATTTCAAGTTAGTCCCAATAATAAAGTGCTTAGACTCCTGAGAAGATTTCTAGCACCATGTCTTGGTAAAGCGAACACTCTTACAAACCTGGTGCTGGCTGTTCTAATTCACTCAGGCTTTCTAAAGAGCCTTTTAGCAACATAGCTTCAACAGTATGAAATACTCATGAGTTTAGATATAGTGATTCCAATGTGAGAAATTTTAGTCTGTAGAAAGTTAATTTGCAAGAATATATTTAAAAGGGCCATTGTAGTTTTTCTTCTTTGTTTAGCAGTAGGGTATGAGAAACAACAAAATAGAAAGATCTTATTTAAATAAAACAAGCAACTAAAAAATACTATTCAATGAATTAAAAAGAACCAATTAGATTCATCTTAGGTGAAAAGTAACACCAAGTCGGAGAATGGTGCAGTGACAATAAATGACAATGAATACGTTTATATAAAATGTGTAAAATTAGCAGGTATTTTTTTGTGTTTCCTTTCCCTGAGGTTTTTTTTTTTTTTTTTTTTTTTTTTTTTTTTTTTTTTTTTTTTTTTTTTTTTTTTTTTTTTTTTTTTTTTTTTTTGGTTTTTCGAGACAGGGTTTCTCTGTGTAGCTATGGCTGTCCTGGAACTCACTCTGTAGACCAGGCTGGCCTCGAACTCAGAAATCCACCTGCCTCTGCCTCCCAAGTGCTGGGACTAAAGGCGTGCACCACCACTGCCCGGCCTTCCCTGAGTTTTATAATTCATTTTTTAGCACAGAGTCTATATGATTTTATTTTTCCAGATTAAAAGGTCTTTCTTTAAGAAAATAGTCATGGCCAAAGAGAAGACATATTTTGAAGTTAAGTAGACAAAGAGATTTGGTGGCTAAAGTTCATTCTCCTTGTTGTGTAGCATGTTGGTCAAAGAACATAAATGTCAGAAAGGTGCTCACCGAGCACCCTTGCTTTCCAGCTACTGTTCCTCAGCTTCGGAGAGCAAGAGGAGAGAGGTCAGTTGTTAGGGCAGGTGTGAATCACTTACTAAAAGTGGTGCTGTCAAAAGGATGGGCCGTAAAAAGCAAATTGTTCAATAGGAGACCAGTGTTTTCCATCAAATAATTGGGCTAGTCTGTGACTGTTAGTCTTCAGTACCAATTTGCCTGCACTTAAAATCACCAAGGAGACACACTTCTGGTTGTGTCTATTAGACACACTTTAGGCATTTTAGAACAGGAAAACCCCACTGTGAATGTGGAAGGCACATCTCAAGGGCTGGAGCCACAGACTGAATCAAAAGGAAAAAGCATTCTGTGTAGCATCCTCTGCTTCCCGAGTGATGCACTGTGGCCTGTTATGTCTTGCTCCTCCCACTAGGCTACCTTTGGCATGATGGACAGCACCTTTAAACTGTGAGCCAACAAACAAACAAACAAAAAACCTGTCCTCCCTTAGGACGCTTTTGGTCAGGTATGTTTTAACCATCATAAGAAAATTATAAATACAAGCTTGAGATACTATTCTGTTACTTACTTTTTATTGGTTGAAATATTAAGGAAGGGGAGACAAAAAGTGGATAGAACACATGTTACAATAAAGTAGAGGGAGGGGCTATCTGGAGGAAGGAAGGGAAAAGCCAGAAGGAAGCAAGGGGCATGGGGAAAGGTATGAAGAGGAAGAGCAAATTTTAAAAAAATCAGAAAAAATCTTGTTATTTTTCAAATAAGATTTACCACCTTCCTAAAATTGGATCTCAACTTTATTTTAGACTATGATACTCTTTAAAATTTCTGACAAACACTATAAGTAAACATATGCATATATTAACATACAGACACACATGGATGCATGTATCACATTTAAACCTGTGCCCATACTCTGATACGTAAAATATTATATTAAACAGCAATAGCCAGAAGTTGGCAGTTTTCTCTATACATTTGCCATGTGTTGCGTCATTTGCCACGAATCATCTCAATTCTAGTAATTTATAGTTTTTCCTCTCTTTTACATTTGTGACACTGAAGCCTCAAAGTGTGGCTCACTTACATATCCAAGAGTTAATGCAAATTTTTCAGTAGGTTCCTCCGACTCAGAAGCCTTGGCAGCAACTTAGTCACGTTCACATTCACACCCACGTGCACACACAGCTTAAAAATGTATGTAAAGTCCTTAAAGAGGATGTGAGAGGGGGAGTACGACCTTCGTTTACACCTCTGGCTTTGCCAGTCAAGTGTCAGGGACTCCGGGTTTGCTCAGCTGTTCATGGGTGCGAAGTCCTCGCTTAGATTATTAGCTCAGGTGATCTTCCTAAAAACCACACAGTAGTGTAGCCTTTGTCTTTCCGCTGTGAAAATGAGTGTTCTAATAGCTTAATTTACTTAGGCTAGGTTAGAGAGTCAGGGGATAGCCAAGTCATGCCTGGAACTCGGGCCTCTTTGTTCCTGTGACTCACTTTTAATAGCATTGTGCCTGGTGATATACATTGCTTCTTGTTCATTTTTATTTTTCTTAAAAATTGACTTCTCTGTCTTTCTCTGTTCTTCTCTATCTCTCTGTCTCTGTCTCTGTCTTCGCCTGTCTGTCTCCTCCGTGTGTATGTGTGTGTTTGTGTGTCTTTGTGAGCATATGCCTCATGTGGGGGGGTGCCCGTCATCCAGGCTAGAAGCGGACTTTGGATCTCCTGTAACCCCAGCTCCAGGGATCGATCCCTTCAGGGTACACATGTAGATGTCTCCAGTGAGTGACCCCCAAGCTATCACCTTCTGCTGTGAAAGAGTTGACTGCACAGCATTTGGAGTTCACAGCTGTGGTTGCTGGACCATAGCAGGATTAGTGCAAAATTGGCTGGACAACTTTATTGATAGGTGTGTCTTCTTTTACATCGCTGATATGGCCAAGGTCTTTGGATTTTTGTGCTTTTCAACCTTACCCCACACCTCTCCCACTTTTCACTCACAATTTTCTCTTCTCTGTTGTTTTGTTGCTTTACGTTCAACCTCAGTTACATCCTTATATGACTATGAGAAAGTCACCTGACCTTTCTTAGCGATAACAACACTGAAACAAGCCAACGTAAACAATGTCTTTTCTCAGTTGGTTACAAGTTCAAAAATCAAATCCAGTTCACCGAACAGTGAGAAGAATTGAGGTAATCCCAGAGAAACCACTCACTTACCCACAGACTCTGGAGGTGATACTAAAAAATGATAAAACTTGTTTTCTAAGATAATTAAACACACAGTGTACTGTAGTTTTACATATTATTTGTCACGAAGAAGCACGGTGCATTTGCTCTGTGTTCAAGCTTACTTACGGTGACCGTGAGAACACAGTGAATTTAGAATGCATGCCTTTGCATCATTGACATTGGATCACAAACTCTGTCAGCTGCAAATACAGGCGTGGGGTCAATCTAGACTCAAAAAAGATAGTGGAGTATCGGTGGGGACCTGAAGACACTTTTAACACTCTAATGAACGCTACATGCATTGTTTTGATTACCTAACAAATAACCTTTGATCAATCGTGTTCAGAATCCAGGGATTTCCATGTCGACTCTCTGATAGAGAACAGTATCTTAGGTACTTGGGGTTTATGTGGTACCGGGAACAACTGGTATTTCACAGAGGTCTCTATGAGAAATTTAATAATAAGTGGTAAGTCTTTGAAAAATAGATACTACGTGACAAGATGATGAATTTTGTCATTAGTCCATTCACTACTCCCCGAAGGGAGAATACAATATCATAGTCTACGTTTAAATTAATTGATTCATAATTTGCACAACTTTGCTCTACATCACTAAATAGCAGTCTAATTGCCCTGGGAATAAAATAACACTCAAGACTTAGATGTCGTGAGTCACTGTGTGGCCGTCATGGCTGGGCATAGCACACATGCAGTCTTTCCTCCAAGAGTGGACAAGGTGTGTGCTAGAATACTCACTCTAAAGAGGAAGCACTTGGTCTTTGGACTGGCTTAGGAAGATGCACACCTAAAAAGTGCTGAAAGTGTTCTCCACCCTCATTCTGGGAAGCATCCTTACATTATTGCCAGGCCGGGTACCCAACCTGGGCATCCGCACAGCACCATGTTTCTATCATACAGACTGTCCTGTTTTGTTTGACTATTATGATTATTTGGATTTTTAGACGAGGTCTTGCTGTATATGCCTGGCTATATTGGTCCTCATGCCTGGCTGTATTGGCCCTCACTATGGCAGATGCCTGGCTGTATTGGCCCTCACTATGGCAGATGCCTGGCTGTATTGGCCCTCACTATGGCAGATGCCTGGCTGTATTGGCCCTCACTATGGCAGATGCCTGGCTGTATTGGCCCTCACTATGGCAGATGCCTGGCTGTATTGGTCCTCACTATGGCAGATGCCTGCCTGTATTGATACTCATTATGGAGCCTAAACTCTAACCACAGGATTCCTCCAGGGCCAAGTGCTGAGGGGGCACATGTGCACCACTACACCCAGTTCTGCTCTCTTTATTTTGAAGATAGTTTGTTTTTTAAGAGGCTTCAGAGTCATAGCAAAGATGCTTGGTAAATTCCTAGATTTATCCTGCATCCCCTGTCCCCATACACTCATAGCCTTCTCAAGTGTCAAAAGCATAGACTGGAGGGCTATCCTGTTTGCAAATGGTGGACCTATCGTGAACCATCATGCACAGAACATAGTTTATGTTGGGGTTTGTTCACAATATTTTATGGTTACTTTTTGAGCATATATAACAAATATTTTCCATTACAGTACCTAAATACTATTTTTCCTTAGCCTAAAAATCCTATGTGTCCTGGCCTTGTCTCCTCTACCTCTGAAAGTTTACTGTCTCCGTGGATTTGCCTTCTGCAGAATATCATACAGTGAAATGATGCAGTAGAAAGTCTTTCTGATTGTCTTCTCTCACTCCAGGACACTCATTTACATTTTCTCGTTATCATTTCATGGTTTAATACCTCATTTCTTTTGAGCACGGAATACTATTCCATTGTTTGGATGTACCAGTGTTTATCTTTGCGTTAACCTACTGAAGGACAGTTGCTTCCAATGACTCTTCTATTTGAATTCTGCTCACGTGTGCCTTTCCCGTGTTGCATTATGTCTTCCCACAGTGAACCCTTAGTTTCACTGCGTTGGTGTCCTTGAGGCCTGTTACGGTAGGTTGCATATGATTATATCTTAATAGGTATGACCTGGGACACCTCAGCATTTACCATCCTGTGAGCACCAAATAGCTAACACAGGCACGGAAAACCCACGTTTTGGTAGCACTTTTCCTGAATAGTTTTTTTGTTTTTCTTTTTCTGAGTTCCTAGGTATGTTTTAGTGTGTTCAGGATGTGTTGTTACCTGACTGGTTGTCAGGTTGCCTGTAGAGACCGTCCATCATTGCTGCTGTGGCCACTGTCTCCCAGAGGAGACTGTTCTTCCTATTGATACTAATTATGCATGCTTCTAAAGTTGCAGAACCCAGAGCATGACACTCCAAATCTAAGTGTGTCTTGCTCAGTTTGTTTTAATTTTCCACTGGGTAGAAGACCAACTAATTGTTAAAGTAAAGAAAAATTTAAAAAGCAAATGGTGCTTAATTTTAAATATCCATTTATTTATTTTGCATGTTGGGGGTGGCGCATGCCTGTGTTGTGTCCTGCGAGTGTGTAGAGGTCAGAAGACAGCTCTTGGGAATTGAGTCTCTCCTTTCACTATGTGGGACTGAACTCAGGTCATCAGGCTGGGTAGCAGGCATTTTTACCCACCGAGCCTTGTGGCTAGCCTGCTTTGTGTTTAACTTTTCATTTCATCAAAATTGTATGGTAGGCTGACAGTTTTATTTTTTAGACAGCTTTCCACAGCTGTAACAAACACCAGAGGTTATCAATTTTTAAAAGGAGAGGGTTTATTTTAGGATTGGAGATGTAACTTGGTGGTTAAACTGCTTGTCTAGCATGTGTACTACAAAAGGAAATTTGTTTTGGCCTATCACTTTGGGTTTACAGCCCATGGTCAATTGACTGTATTCCTTCGTGCCCGTGGCAAGCTTTACAACAAGGAACATGAGGCAGAGGAACACAGCTCACCATGTGGGCCCACTCACACCCATTTTAGAAACTCTCCATAGACTCCTAATAGTGCTGTGGGCTGAGAACCAAGTTTTAACATAAGGGACTTTGGGGACCATTCTGGCACCAACAATAACAATATGAAATTAGACTTATATATGTATGGGGATTTCCCCTTATCCTAGGGGGATTAAAATAAGCAAGCTCTCTCTGTATCCTTTGCTTTTGGGAGAGCATTGCCTGTGATGAAGCATGCAAAAACCAACAGTTTGGAGAGAACTGCTGTTGCATTTTGTTTAAGAAGGCTAGAGACTCGTCTGTTTGAGGTAGGCTGGCAATCTCTGCCAAGTTCACTTTCTCAAATGAATATGAAAAGATTGGTATTTCTCCCTTGGTAGAGGTGTATGGAGTAATAAAACGTATATTTTTATTATATCACATATTAGTGAAAGGTAATTAAAAATAATAAAGATATGTTTGGAGTAATTCAGAGTGACCTTGAAGAACAGGGTAAATAGGGCTGTGAGCAGAAGTTAGGTTTGTCAGATGATCATGTTTTGACCAGATAGTCCAGTATTTGCTGGACAGTTCCATGAACGAACTGCTTAAATGACGAGATTCGCAGTTTGCCCACTGCTCACTAGGCCCAGACAACGGCCCTGTTGGAGGAGACTTATCACAAGAATTCCTTACATACTTTGGTATTTTAATTGAAACTATATGGCAACCTTAGTTTTGAAATAGACTTGGCTGTCTTTGGTCATTCTTTTAGGCCGCAGTATGTGATACCCTGTTTACCATGCAAATCAGTTTACATTTATAAATGACTATGTGGCACCAGATAGAGCCAGACTTTAAACTCCAATCTAGATGACTCTTTGATAAAGATGTGTGAGTGATTTAGCATATGACCAGGAATACCTAACCAAATATCATTTCATATTATGACACAGTGTGTTTCTGGTACCTCAGAGGTGTCTTATTCACCCCCAATATGAGGTATCATTCACTGTGCTATATAATCTTAACTGGCCTTCTCCCCTGCCTCCGAGAAGTCTCCATCCACCAGCCACGCCTTACCATTGGCCTTCGGTGTTGCCTGCAGGGTTAGCCACTGTCCTGTTTGCCACATGGATTTGCATTTGGAATGCTAATGAAGAGAACCATCAGGGACATTTCTGCCTCATTGTGGCTTGCCTGACCTGCTCGTTGCCTGGTCATTGATTTTGAAATTTTATTTTCCCATTTTGTTTTGTTCATTGTCTGAGAGTTGAGTTGCCTAGGGAACAGCTCACTTCTTTGGTCTTTGAAATCCTTCTCCATCCAAGAATTCTGTTTGGAGAAAGAGATTGGGAGCGGAAGCCAACCAAGCCTTTATATCTCTTTTTTTTTTTTTTTTTTTTTTTTGGTCATATTCCCTCCACACCAACAACTCTAGGATTTATCTCACATCTATACATATATACATGCTTAAAAGTATA
>CM052703.1:28479616-28520270 GCA_028551405.1 Uromys caudimaculatus
ACTCAGGTGACATCAGATGCTGGTGAGAATGTGGAGAAAGAGGAACACTCCTCCATTGCTGGTGGGATTGCAAGCTGGTACAACCACTCAGGAAATCAGTTTGGCAGACCCTCAGAAAAATGGGCATAATACTACCTGAGAACCCAGCTATACCACTCCTGGGCATACACCCATTAGATGCTCCAACATGTAATAAAGACACATGCTCCACTATGCTCATAGCAGCCATATTTATAATAGCCAGAAGCTGGAAACAACCCAGATGTCCCTCAACAGAGGAATGGATACAGAAAATATGGTACATTTACACAATGGAATACCACTCAGCTATTAAAAACAATGACTTCATGAAATTTGCAGGCAAATCGACGGAACTTGAAAATATCATCTTGAATGAGGTAACTCAGTCACAAAAGAATGAACATGGTGTGTACTCATTGATAAGTGGTTATTAGCCCAAAAGTTCAGAATACCCAAGATTCACTTTACAGTAACCATTGGACTGAGTATGAGGTCCCAGATGGAGGAGTTGGAGAAGGGACTGAAGAAGCAGAGGGAGTTTGCAGCCCCATGGAGGGAGCAACAGTGTCAACTGGCCCGACCCCCCCAGTGCTCCTAGAGACTGGACCACCAACCAAAGAATACCATAGAGGGACCCATGGTTCCAGCCACATATGTGGCAGAGGAGGGCCTTGTTGGCCATCAGTGGGAGGAGAGGCCCTGGGGCCTGAGAGTGTTATATGCCCCAGTATAGGGGAATGTCAAGGAGGGAAGATAGGAGTGAGTGGGTGGGTGGGTGGGTGAATATTCTCATAGAGGCAGGGGAGGGGGATGGAGATGCGGGTTTCCAAAGGGGAGACCTGGAAAGGGGGAAACATTTGAAATGTAAACAAAATATCAAAAAATAAATTTTAAAAATTACAAAAAAGAATTAAGGAGATAATGGCATTGGTGCAGGGGGTGAACTGGTTAAAGGCTACAAATCTTTAGTTTAAAAAAATGATTTTGAGTTGCTAAAATTTCAGATTCTTACATTGATTAAAAGATATTTCATTACTTCGATTTTTGATTAGGTAAGGTTTTTATTATTTTTACCATTTTATTGGAAAAAGTTTAAAATATAATAAGTGGGTATTTTTTGCTCAGACTGTAGTGTACTAGACAGAAGAATGGGACTTTTTGAGTAGGGGTACTCTCTATCTTAAGTGATGCTTAAAGTTATTATTCTCTGCTCTTCAGAGAATGTAAAAAATGTACAGAAACCATTCTTACAAGCTGACATCCAGTCTATTCATTTAGCCATTCCTGTACTATATTTTGTGATTGGCACCTCTCTGGGGTACTTTTCATCTTTGTATTAAAGGGATTCCTAGTGCATCTTAATGAGCTCCATAAACATTCAAATATTTCTTTAAAGCATTGTCACTTACTTAACAATGTGAGAATATGGATGCATATGTATACTTAGAGAGAGATGGAGAGAGAGGAAGACAGACAGACAGACACTGTGGTGAGGCCAAATAAAACAAGAAGGCAGAAGTGAGGTGGGGAGAAGTTCTTAAGTCTTCAGACCCCAGAAGGTGCAGTTAAAGATTTCAGGAGGAGATCATTAAAATCAAAGTATGTATTGTATTTTTTCAATAAAATTCACGAATGGTCATATATATGTTAATCTTCTACATTTCCTTTCTACTTTGGTAGTTTGTGCAAACCTGCTTCTAGATATGGAAATATGCAGCAAAATAATCAAAAACTTAAGTAAAAGACTCATTAATTGAAAATATTTTAGTACAAGTTGAAAAATTATAAATTCTGTTCTCTTACAGTTGCATGCATATGGCCTTTTGATTCACTTTTGATGCCTCCAATGTCTATACACATTCTACAAGAGTAATAATTCTTTTTTAAATGGAACTTTCCTCCCATGCCTGTCACAGGCCCATCATAAACAATGCAGCTGAACATATCACCCAGGCATCACTCTTTACACTATCCCAGAAACATGAGACTTACTTTGTCTAGGACTTGATTTGAAAAAATGAAGAAAAAAAGCAATAGCATTGGACTGAATTAATTTAAGGAATTAATAATAAAAGACCCAAGGAAGACAGTGCATTAAGCAATCAGAAAGCTGTTCTGTTCCCCACACATCCATAGGCCACAGTAAAATCTTTTGTGAGTTAGATTCCTTTCTGCAGAGCATGTGATGCCACATTCTGCCCAACTGTACTATTCTTAATAGTCATTATTCCAAAAGCCTGGCCGTCACTGTTCACTTTTATTTTTCAAGTATTGTTTATTGTTAAAGTAGAAAAAAACTCATCTCCTGCTCTTTAAAATGCAAGAAGGCACCTATGCTGTATTGGAGACTGAAAACTAACCCATACTTGAGTTCTAATGAATCTTAGTCTTTAATCAAAGATCGTCCTCAAAAGAGGTGGAATCAAAAATACATTCCCAAGGTCTGAAAGATGGCTCAGTGTGTAAAGGTGATTGTTACCAAGCTTGATGACCTGAGTTTGATCGGTAGAATCCACAAAGAATGAGAAAACAGGCTCCTGAAGGTTATTCCCTATTGTCCACACAGACCATTCCATGGTCCAGTCCCTACTTGGGGACACACACACACAAATATAATTTTAAATTTTAAAGTGTATGTCTGTGTAATATACAGAGAGAATTCTGAAGAGGGGACACAGAGCCACTCTCTTGGAAGCAACCAAAAGCATAAAAGCAAAAGCATTTTCAGTTCTGTGTCTGGAGTTAGAGCCAGATTGTCCATTCACTCACTTCCCAATAGATCAAGATAAAGATATGGAAATTGGTATGTTTGAAAAGCAATAACAATAAAAAGTCTATTTAAAATGTATCCAGATACAGGCTTGTTCTTGTCCGAGTGCAATTCGAATGCTAAAGCATACCCCTGGCACATGCAGGGCTCCTTTTTTGAGTGCTCAGTTTTCCAAGGTTCAGCCCCTAACAGCCTATCACGTGGTCCATTTCTCTTAGTGAGTCATTTAACAGATGGTATCCTTTGTGGACATATTCTGATGACAGACGACAAAAACGCCTTTAACCTGTATACGGATGTAAAGACTACAAAGCTACAATTATAGTTTAGCCCTAGCTTCGGGGAGAGTGGACAGGCAGTAACATCATAGCAGCCCCAAATAAAACTCTACATCTGCTGCCTTTGCTCACAGCTAGATTTACTGAGACTGAACATTTGAGAGGAAAGCTTGCCTATCTCTGGAAAATAGGGCTAAGAGAGCACACAAGTTCTCCAAAGAAACTAACACTGTGACATGAGTGTGAAGATCTAATAGGCTGAAGAACAGTAGAAATATTCTTAGGCTTCCGGTGATAGCACTGGGTTTCCCACCTTCAAACAGGAGATGAAAACAGCAAAATTTACTCTCAGAAATGCTATCAGGGATGACTGGCGTGAAGGGAAACTAGAGTGGTTTAAAGTAAAAGGAAGCAGAGATTATAAAACACACCAAAGGCTCTCTCCAATGACTAGCATGAGGATATCATCTAAAGGTGCAAAAGACTTGATTTTTATGAAAAATATACAAAAGTTATACAGAAAATGCCATCAACATCCATGTGTGCTTGACTAGACTGAGCATAATCTGACAGCTTGTCATGTTTACTTAAGACAGTTTAAACAGTACATTCAACTTTCGTTGACAGGGTATGTGTAACAGAGGCATTGAAGAGTCAGGCTGCTGGGAACAGCTAAAGATGGCGAGTCAAAAAGGCTTGTTTTCTGTTGTAAAGAGGTTCTTGTCAGTCATGTTTAGATGAGGTTCCAGGGGCCTTTTGTGTTTGTATGTCTAGCTCTCTAGGCTTGGAGTATCTTATGCTAGCACTTCATTGAATGGGTTGTCCATGCCTTTAGATTCAACTCAGCACCTCGTTCTATCATATGTTATTTGTGTGGTCTCTAAATTGTATCCTAGAATTCTTGGACATCGTGGTCATGCTCATTCTTGTTTGTTTCATCCTTGATATTAAATGTTATATTTCATCAACCTCGTCCTCCCTCCCCATTGCTCATTCTTACTCCTGGTTGAGTCTATTCACGATGTTTTTCCAGTTTGTTTATTTCATGGGTTTTTTTCTATTTCTGAAATGTCTGAGTTTTTGTTTCAGAATCAAATTTTCCTTCCTGAAGGTTTTTGCCTCGTTGCTGACTTATCTATGCATTCTGTTGACCTTTGGCTCCATGTTGCTGACTTTCCCTCTCCAGGTTCTGGACTGATTTCATTTGCTTGTTCATATCTTCTTTCAAGTCACTGGTCATTTTTTTTTACCAGAAATCCTTTGAAATCTTCACGTGGCATTTCCCCTTAAATTTACCGGTTGTAGAACTGTGATCTCTTTTGATGGAGTGTGCTGTCTCTTATATGCCTCAGGACGCTGATGCAAATTGTCTGTTTCTTTTTTTGGTGGTGGTGGGGAACTCTTCTGCTTTGTTAACAAACACACTACTCTGGAAGGCTTAATCCCAGTACTTCAGGAGAAAATGAAGGACTATAATTATGGATTCTGAAGATCTTGGGGGTTCCTTTGCTTCGTGAAGGTCATAGAACAATGGCATCTGAGCCACCAGGGACAATTATTAGCAGAAGACTAGACAGAGGTGACATCAGACATATACAGAGTACCAGGAATACTGCTTGACCAATGCTCCAAAAAAGTGGATGAAATAGTTTTAAAAGAGTCCTAAATACAGCATGACCTGACAAAAGGGTAGGAATAATCCAAAGTCAAAATACGGGTAGTAATAGCAAAGTGTAGAACCAAGTAGTAAGGGTAGTATACTGGCTAGTTTTGTGTGTCAACTTGACACAAAGCTGTAGTTATCACAGAGAAAGGAGTTTCAGTTGAGAAAATACCTCCACGAGATCCAGCAGTAAGGTATTTTCTCAATTAGTGATCAAGGGGGAAGGGCCCCTTGTGAGTGGTACCATCTGTGGGCTGGTAGTCTTGGGCTCTATAAGAAAGCCAGCTGAGCAAGGCAGGAGAAAGCAAGCAAGCCAGTAAGCAGCATTCCTCTATGGCCTCTTCTTCAGCTCCTGCTTCCTGACCTGCTTGAGTTCCAGTCCTGACTTCCTTTCCTGATGAACAGCAATTGGAAGTGTAAGCTGAATCAACCCTTTCCTCCCCAACTTGCATCTTGGTCATGATGTTTGTGCAGGAATAGAAACCCTGACTAAGACAGGTAGTCAAGCCAAGGAGCATACATTGAAGGCATGTGTCCGTAGATTTCCATTTGGTTGGCTGAGCAGTGCTCCTAGATAAAATTGTGACCTGAGGGTGCTGTGATTTTAATGTTCTATATAATAAGGCTACACTAATGGTAAAATGAGTATCTTATCAAGCATCTAAAACATATAAGCTTTCTAGTTCTTTATCATGGAACTATCTTTCTTTCCCATCTTTATGTGGGTTCCAGGGATTAAAGTCAAGTCGCTAGCCATTGGCTACCCACTAAGCCATCTCTCCTGCCTCTGAACATCTCAGAGTAGTTTCAGTAGTTTCAAAGTTACTACAAATGAAATGATTCATCATGGACTCTAGGAGTTATGTTTTAAAAGGAAATAATCAGTGGTGGCACACGTCTTTAATCACAGCACTTGGTAGGCAGCGGCAGGTGGATTTCTGAGTTCAAGGACAGTCTGGTCTACAGAGTGAGTTCCAGGACAGCCAGGGCTACACAGAGAAAAAACCAAAAAAAAAAAAAAAAAAAAAAGGAAATAATCAACCCTATTGCCAAGAAAATTGGATTTGAGTCAAAGCCTAGCCTCTTGGGGTTGTATGGTCATAATCAGATTACTTAACCTTTCTGCTTCTGATTTCTAGGAACAGTGAGTAGAGAAAGTGACAACTAATTGTCATGGGCACCATGGAAATTCAAACAGCCCATGTGTGCATGCACCTAATAAACATTAAATATTTTAAAAATCCTGATGAGACTGACTATATCAATATGGAAGTTCTCATTCCCCTTAGCTCCATGCTCAATTTATTTTCTTTCTTTGTCACAGAGATGGAAACCTTTTTCAAGCTCAAAGAACACATATCGGTGTTACCCATGTGAAATGAAAATGGTCTCTCCCTTCCGCGCTAGTAAAAGAACTCACCAGGCAGTTACAAAGTCTCTTCTGGAGGATGTGTTATAAATACACAGATCCAGGTAGAGAATCAACTCTAACACTGAAAGCCTGTGGTCTTCAAGATTAAGGCTCCTTGGGGACGTGGCATCTTTTATAGTCACACAAGTTGATGCTTTCAAACTAGAGCACACAGCAAGGGTGGGGAATTGAGCAGCCCTGAAGCTAAGACATGGCCAAAGAAACGCACTATTCCTTGTGACGTTTGCTCAAAGGGGTTCTCAGACAGGCAGAAAACTGACAATAATGTTACTAACTTTGGGGGTCTTCTGGCGGTACAAATGGCATTTTAGAGATGATGAGAGCATATCTTGTTTAGCTTACAAGAGTACATCTATCTGAGACATGGGCTACAAGAAAACATCAGTCCATGTCACTTTCTCAGAGGTGTTGTCAGCAGGAAAGAGGGGAGTGGTGAAAGAGCCACTCACTAGCAGAGCCAGGTAAGTGAACCATACACCATAACTAAGCCATGTGAATTAAACTCTAAGTAAGAAAGGAGAGTGCAGACTCAGTATCCCAGTTCTGAATCTAGGAAGAGAGCCAGGGCAGCAAGCAACACTTAGCCATTGACAAGGTGTGTGGTGCTCAGGGGGATGAGAACTGTTGAGGCAGGCCAGAATCTCCTGGATTTAAAACCCATCTTTGGGTCTTATTCAACATTTTGTCAAATCCACAGAAGGCAACTATAGTTAGGACCACCAACATCAGGAGAAACTCTTGAAACAGTAAGTTAACTTTGCCAGAAAATCTCTATGAAAGACTTAGGCCCCTCGCAGAGTTGCAGATGTAAAAAGGATGTTTTCAAGAACAGGGGGAAAATAGAAATGCAAAGCAGGTCTTTAAATCAGCCTCACACCTGCCATGGAAATAATCACCAGGAGATTTCACATGGATGAGTACGAATCCCCATGAATGAGAGCCTGGATCCAAGGGCACATAGGTGGATGAGCAGAAAGACCTTCTATTGCCGAAGTGCTTTGTCATGATTTTAACTCTAGTGACTTCTTGAATCTGCGGTACAACCTATGAAGTTGGACCCTTGGCACCGTCTCTGCTATATGCAAACTGGAGTATATTATTCAAAGTCAGCTTTGGTCTCCTTAAGTGCAACACACACTTGATCATATTATTTCTCCCTATGTTTAAAAAGTATCACACAAAGCAAGCCCAAAAGCTCAAGGAAGGGAAGCTTTTGTTAATTGTCTCACTAGGTTTATGACTAAGTTTCTTGTTCATAATTCCTTTTCCTTTCGTCCCTGCACAGAGTGGAACAAGAGGACTGCTCCTCATTCTTAATGAGAAGATTTATCAAAGCACAGTGGAGATTTATGACCTCTTGCATTATGGAGTAAGACCTACTTAAGATGAAATAAAAGACTTGAAATCCTAAGAGAGAAACGAAACCTTCAGATCGTATTAGAAATTCTCTCTCCTAAAGGCTGGACAAGAGCTCGGTGCACGGTGAGGTTTTACAAACTGCTCGCTAATTTTATTCTCATAAAAGATGCGGAAAGGACAGATTATGAATTGTGCAATACATTTCATTCAGATGGTAACTTGAAAGAATGCCTTCAACTTGATAACTGCTTCATTAGGACACAGGAAAACGCAAGGCCCAGATTTTGAAAAAAAAAAAAAAATCTTGCAAGAGTTATTTAAAATGGGCTCAATGGTATAGAAATACACTTTTCTTACAGATTCAAAGTGTCACAGGATGTGAAAATAATTATTTTGGTTTTGCCCAATGTAAGAAAAAAATCCAACTTCATTTGAGATATTTAAGAATAAATAATATATGTCTGCATTCACACACACCACACACACACACACACACACACACACACACACACACACACATCTGATTAATCTCGAAGATAAGATTTCATAGCTCTGGTCAGCTGCAGCTTAGAGAGAAGATCAGGAAGGCTATTGAGGAGTGTTAGGAAAGACAGCCAAAGGTAGTAGTTCTCATAGAGGTTCCACCCTAAAAGTTAATCTCTCTCCTTTGCACTCACAATGTATTCTAGGTATTTCCAAAGAAGAATAAAATTTACAGATCTCCCTTGGGAGGGAAAATGGATTGTGTGAGTGGACTGGGGTAGGTAGGAAGGGAACAGGAAGAATCAGATGGGGTTGTTGGTGGGAGAGAGTGCAGAGAGAGCTGGCTGGAACTGGGGGGGGGAGTGGCACTTGGGAGGTAAGGTGGAAACCTCATTCAGAGGAAACTTCCTGGAATGGATGAAGGTGATCCTAGTGAAGTCTCCCAGTAATGGAAGATAAGGAATCTCAACTGGCTGTCTCTTGTACCCTGGTAAGGCTTTCTGTGGCAGGACTGGGTTGTATCCAGTTAAGTTGTTGAACAATGGGGTCCGATGGAGATCCCCAAACATCCCAGGATGATGGTAGGATAGAGGGCCTCTGAAAACTGACTGCATACCCTCATTGCTAAGGATAACTTCCACACAGCTGTTTGAATGTAGAGAGGTCAAACTAGTGCCTGCATGAAGTCTTCATTCCTGTGTTCTAGTCTCTGTGGTGGGGGAAGATACTCTGTAGGCTACCAAAGGAGAAACCTGGACACCACCCAACCACAAAACCTTTGACCAATAATCTGTTCTGCCTTCAAGATGTGCTGGAGCAATGGTGGTGCAATACCACCACTGGGAGTGGCAAACCAATGTCTGATTTAACTTGAAGCCCTTTCCTGACATTGCCTGGATGCCAGGAACCAGAGACTTGATAGCATAGAGGCCTATGGTAAAACCAAACACAACTGGCATAAAACAAAAGCAAGCAAACAAAAAAAAGCTAACTGATTCCTAATCTTATCATATTATAATGATAGATCTGAGTCTTGTCCAGTCATCATCAGAGAGACTTCCTCCAGCAGCAGATGGGAGCAGATGCAGAGACCCATAGCAGACATAGAAGAGCTGACCCTGCCCCTTGAGAACTGAACTAGCCAGGGCAGTGCTGGAGAGCTTGCCCTGGTGGTGTGAGTGAAGAAGAACTGACCAATTCCATTATAACCCAGGCTGAGATCTAAGTCTTTGAGTTGGCCCATAACACAGGGAAACAACAGGAGTCCTGATGAAGATCCAGTATTGATGGTGTAGCAGTAGTGAGAGACCTCAAACTAGACCAGTGACTCATTGCAATGAACATTTACATTTCGAGTAAAAATATGTGAACAAAAGAGTATACCATGACCAAGGCAACTCTTACAAAGAACAACATTTAATTGGGGCTGGCTTACAGGTTCAGATTATCATCAAGGCAGGAGCATGGCAGCACCCAGGCATGCATGGTGCAGGAGGAGCTGAGAGTTCTGGATCTTTATCTGAAGGCCACTAGAAGAAGACGGGCTTTCATATGGTTAGGGGGAGGGTCTCATTGCCCAACCCCACAGTGACACACTTCCTCCAACAAAGCCACACCTCCTAATAGTGCCACTCCCTGGGGCCAAGCATATTCAAACCACCACATTGTGGAACACACTGTAACACACTACAGCTTCCATGACAAGATATTTTGTTTTTATTTTCTTTTGCTGGGAGGTTGAAAGGGCAGAGGGTGGATACAAAGGGACAAGGGACAGGGGGATGAATGGGACTGGGATGCATGAGGTGAAAGTGAAACTTACAAAGAATCAATAAAAGGTTTTTTAAAAATCTGGAAAAATATAATATGTATCAAACCTCCATATGAGAGTGTTTTTCAAACACTCACAAAATCAAGCATAATTTTAATGAATTTGTAAATCTCAGTTAGATGTATGGATGGTATTAGTTGTCAACTTGACTGGATCCCAGGCAATAACAGTCAAGTCATTGCATGACCTGTGAGATATTCTTGTTCAGTTTAACTGATGTGGAAAGACCTGCTCTAGATATGGGTGGCACCTTCCAGTAGCAGCCCAGAAAGAAAGGAAGTCCAGGAAAGAATAGCATATGAGTTTTGCATGCTTACATCATTCCATGAGGCTGGCAAGTTCATCTGCCTGTTGGCATCTTGTCAGTGTTGCTGCTGTTTTGCTCTGACATCAGAATCATTTAGCCTTCTATAAGAGAACGAAGATCGCTGGGCAGTGGTGGTGCACGCCTTTAATCCCAGCACTTGGGAGGCAGAGACAGGTGGATTTCTGAGTTCGAGGGCAGCCTGGTCTACAGAGTGAGTTCCAGGACAGCCGGGGCTACACAGAGAAACCCTGTCTCGAAAAACCAAAAAAAAAAAGAAAGAAAGAAAGAAAGAAAGAAAGAAAGAAAGAAAGAAAGAAAGAAAGAAAGAAAGAAAGAAAGAAAGAAAGAAAGAAAAAAGAAAGAAAGAAAGAAAAGAAAGAAAGAAAGAAAGAAAGAAAAGAAAGAAAGAAAAGAAATGAAGATCTATGGCTCTCTGGGGACCCTCCAAACCTTCATCTCCACCTTGAAAATGCTGAGGGATCTGGCCTTGTGGAATGAGTAAACATCCAAGCTCTCAGCCTTTCACTGTGAACACAGCTACTGTTAGACTCCGTAGACTACAAGTAGCCTACTAAATCCTTCATACATTCATTCTGCCCCTTCTTTTCCTTTAAAGGACACTGATACAGTGAATCTTTTCCAGATAGAAGCATTTTATCTGTTTCTTCCGTGGAAAACAGCTCACAATGATAAATACTTTAAAAAGGAATTCTATTCCATTCCTCCAATGAGGAAGTCCTAGCATGTCATAAGCCGTGGGTGGAAATTGCTGCAGAAAGCCTTCATTTCTAACCTAAGACACTTGTTCAAATGGTGGAGAAAACAAAAGTCCACAAATTTCACAAAAATAAGAACTAAAGTTCCCAACAGAATGAGTGGTTTGAAGGGTTCTGTTTACTGGTCGGTGTTCAACATCTCAGTACAACACCAGCTCTATCTGGCTTAATCTGGCTCAATATTCCTGGCTGGCATCAAATGCTACTCTCCTGCATTACCTAAGTGTCGGAGAAAATGCTCATCCATCTCCTCATGTTTTTGTTTGTTTAGCATATTTCTTCATTTTAGCTCAGGAAACAGCTCTTTTTAAATGACTTCTACATAAATAACAGTTTTGAGCATTACCAATTTAGAACATGAATTTCTTTAAAAAGGAAATTACATGAGTCACTCAAATGAAATTAGAAATCAGAAGATTAATCTTTAGTTTCAGATAGCCATTGCTTACGGTAGAATACTTTCTATCTATATTACTAATGCTGTTTACATTTCAAGGACGATACAATCAGTTCTTTGAAATGGAAGCGTATAACAGAGAACATGTGGATACAAACAGTGTTACTTACACGGACGCTTTGTGAGCTCTCAGAGCTCACAATCAAAACTCATGTGCAACCAACTGAAACATTATCAAAGAGCATGCAGGGGCTGAACCAAGGCCCCTTACACATTTATAGCAGATGTGAAGCTTTGTCTTCATGTGGGTAGCCTAGCAATTGCAGCAAGAACTGAATCAGACTGCCTGCCATTGGATCCCCTTCCTGTAGCTAAACCGCCTGGTTGGGCCTCAGCAGGAGAGGGTGTGCCTAGTCCTGCAGGGACTAGATGTCCCAGGATGGGTGGTACTCAATGGGGGCTTCTCAGCCTTGAGGGAAGGAATTTGTAAGGATGAGACTGGGAGAAGAGACAAGAGTAAATGATATAAAGTGAAGTTAAAAAAATTATTAGAAAAAAAAAAAAGACAAAGGGTCTATCTAGAAGGCCCAGTGGATAAATGTACTTGCTATCAACCTAAGGACCTAGGTTCAATCTTTGGGACACACATGATGGAGACAACTAACTCCCAAGAGTTGTCATTTGGCCTCTAGGAGTACCATGGCATGGTACCGTGCACACACACAGAAGACAGAAAACTAGGGAATAAATAAGTAAGTGTCACTAAAAGCAATTTTCTAAAAAGAACAGGTAGTGCCATTCACACATTTTGGGGGTTTGTTGCTTGTTTCTTATTTTTTGTATAAGCTTACATTTCTAGCACTGGGGAATATTTCAACAATAACCAGTAGAGAATTCTATGGACACACAGCTTCTACTCTGAGATGCCATGAATCCCATTCAGCTAATAAAATTTTACCATATTTTATCTGAGTTAATCATGTGAAGCAAGACTGAACTATCTTTTTTCCAATTAATCTATAAGTACTTCTTGCTCATGGGCCAACTTCATTTCTCCTAACCGTGATAATGATTTTGAACTAATTTAGAGGAAAACAAAGGAAAACATGCTTAATAAAAGGCATGGACTCAAACACCAAGGCACGTTCCAAGAGTAACAAGTTATTAGACATTCCTGCAACTCAGAATGAATCATCCCGTGCATGCTGTAGAAATGAAAATGCCAGCACAATGGAGAAAGCTGATGGGGTTGGGCTTACGTCCAGTATGAGACTTTTATTCTTTGCAGAGATGTGCTCTCCGACAAAGCAAGAACAACAATGCACAAGGGAAACAAAACATCACTCGGGAATAGATCTACTCATTTGCCTTGTGTCTCCTTACAATGTACCAGGGGTGTGTGTGTGTGTGTGTGTGTGTGTGTGTGTGTGTGTGTGTGTGTTCATATGCACACCTGTATGTATAAAAGCCAGGAGAATGTCTGGCATCCTATTCCATCACTTTCAGCTTTATTCCCCTGAGACGGGGTCTTTCACTGAACCTGGAGCTATGGTGGGAGCCAGGAAGCCTTTAGTGGTTCTGTATCCACTCCCCACAGCATTGGGTTTGCGGCTGTGTTCAAGGCCACATGTAGCTCCCTATATGAGTACTGGGATCTAAACTCAGAAAGTCCTGCTTGCACCACAAACACTGTACCCATTACAAGCACTCTAATGGGAGCCATCTCCACATCCCCTACACCAGGTTTCTTGACAGGATTTTTCTTCTATCAACCTTCCTAATCTAATTTTGAGGGAATAAGTCCATCCTTAACAATTAGTACTTAGCATTATATAAGAAACTTAAGCAATGTTCTCCTTTGATTTTCACCTGACGATAACACCTTTTTTGACAACATGAAAATGCCTCCCCTACTACGAAATGGTATATAAAGATTATAAACTGCATGAAGATTGTTAATTATACCTCTAACATTTCATTTGAGTTATGCCTAGCAAAGCTGCATCCACTGTTAGGAATGTTTGACCTGCCGTGTTCTTCCTGGTAAAATCCTACCAAGCAGGCACAATTTAGCCTGTGATGGTTGTGTACACTTGAGAGAGGACAGCCACAAAAATTATCTCAAATATCAGTTTATGCCAAAAATGTAAAATAAGGGAATATAGCATTTAAATGCATCATCAGAGAATAATAAATTCTAGTGACACAATTGGCTTTGCTAGTGCTTCTTTACCTCACTAAGCTTTACAAATTAGTCTTGAATTATACAATTAAAAATGACATGATGTCACTGTGAGTCACTCCTCTTATAAAAGAGATGACCATATGTTTGTCCGAAGTCCTCTCTCACATCAGCCACTCTCACGTGCTTCACAAAGAAATGCTTTCTTCTCCAGGATTCCCATGCAGTCTCCTGCTTGCTTAGTATACATAGGCCAGGTCCCAAGCCCCCAAGATAGGAGGCTGGGCTCAGCTCAGGCTGAACTCTGACCCAGAATCCTTGTAAAGTGGGTTTCTGTTTTCCAGGGAAAGCCATTGCTTTATGTGCTCCTACAGCCACCCAATGTCTGCAAAGGATATCTAGTTCTGTACGAACTCAAACAAGCCTCCAGTAGGTCAGAGCTCCCAGGCTGGTCCAGCCAACCTCCCTTCTCCTGCTGTGACCTGACTGCTTATAACTAGAAGGACTCTCCACCCCATTTTTGCTGTCTTCTCTGCTCCCAGAGCCCTGGAAATTGGCAGTTTAGAAGGTCATATACATTACATAGATGGAGATATCATAAGAAAAATTTTTCATGAAATAGTTAAGGTAAAAACTGAAAGATGATTAAGATCTTGAGATTAAGGGCTCTGCGTGCAAATGTGCATGTCTCTGTATCTATATGTGTCTCTGGTGTTTTTTCTTTGACTATTTTTTCCTGTTTGATTTTGACCTATACTGACTTGTTTCTTTTTATTACATATATTTAGATGTCTGTTTTCTGAGATGAAGAAAAGGCGTGGATTTGGGTGGGGTTAAGGGTGGGGGTGGGGAGGAACTGGAAGGAGTTGAGAAAAGAGAAATCATAATCAGAATATATTGTATGAAAAATATCTATTTTCAATTTTATAAAGAGTTTATAGAGTGGTTAAGGTTCTCTAGCTGAAAAAGAACAAGCATGAATCTGTGCAGGTCCAAGGATGCATTCATGCAGAGCATAAAGAAATCCCAGGTTTCTGAGATGTCTAAAATATAGGTCAGGAATGGGAGTAACGAGGAACCAGAGCCCAGCTGGCACTGAATGTGCTCAGAGTTTGGCCATCGGTCACAGGAGGTGAGAAGACAAACAGCGACGGGGACAGAATAAGAAGGGCACTCCAGAATGGTCATTATGCTAACAGCAGAAAAAATGTGTGGAGTGCAGAGGAGGTGGGGAGCAGAGGGGAGGGGAGGCACAAGAGCCACCACAACGGTCCACAAAGGCTGGCACTGTGGGCCTCCTCTTAGTCATCATCCACCCAGAACTCCGCCAACAGTGGCCCAATTTTGTTCTACAACCTTGGCCACAGAGCATGCTCAGGGAAAGGCAACCCTTCCACAGATAAGAGTTTCATTTCAAGCACGTTCAGAAGGTTTTTTCATTCACAACCATAAATCTATGCCGCTATAATACAACAAATTATTACAAAATGACAGCTTGTGAGCCACCCAGTGTTCTAAGGAGACATTATTAATTCGTATTGGAGTGAATCCTGTTTTAATGTTAACGTATCACAGAGTAGTCTCCTCTTTGGAATTTTTCCCAAGATTTTAACATTTTAGGAGCCGTTCTTAGCAGCCACTCTTAGCTCCCGACCCATCCAGATGAGGCATTAGACTGCACCTGTGCACTGTGATTTTCCAATGCTTGATGTGAACCAACTGTAGCTGCTCTGAACCCACTGCCAATTGTTTAGAGAACAGTTGGGTCTGCTAGACAGTTCTGATCGATGCAACAACAAGGTAAACCTGATGGAGAGCTTCCAAGAAAAATGGTTACATCTAATTAAAGCAGGTATGCCAGGAGAACAAAACAGCAGTGCAAATGAGACAGGCAGCTGACCCAGCTGGGTTTGCATCCACAGGAATAGAGCAAAGAGCCCTGTGTGGTGCATCTCAGCTGATGTGTCAACTGAACGGTGTAGGTCTCACTGTCGCAGCGTGGCGACTATGTGGAGGAAGCAGATGCTGAAGATATACATTATATACATGCAAAACATGTCATAATGAAGCATATTGTTTTGTGTAACTGACACATGCTAACTTAGACAGAAAGACTACCGGGATGAAAGTACTATCCCAGTAGCTTCAGAGAGAAAGGGCATGCAAACGGCGATCACGGGTCACAGCTGTGCATCTGTAACACTATTCTGAATCTATAGAAGAAAGGTCCCCTTTATAAAAGAAATGACTGTCTGAGTAGGAAATGACTGTGGTCTCAAACACCCAGGAGGCAGCATGAGATTAATAAGAACCGTGGAGGAACAGTGAGGTCCCTGCTGAGCAAGGCTCACTGCAACAAAAGCAGATCACGTCACCATGGTTTATAGCAAGAGTGCTCTCAAGCCCCTCCCTCAGGATCCACCAAAGTAGCAGTCACATATTCTGTGTGACAGGCTCAGCCTTTACCCTCCTTCAAGCATAGACTTGCCCCCAAAGGCTGGTATGGTCATGCATTGGGTCGATTCTGTTGCTTATAAATGCTGTTGCTCTGTGTGGGTGTGACTCCTGAGAGTCCTTAGAGGGGAGCAACCTCTGTCCCTGTGGTCACGTGCTCTTATCTACAGAGTGATGGCTTTCTGTGCTCCTCAGGGTGAGCATTCACTGGCACATTTGGGAATGCTGTGAGCAGCAGTCATATCTCCAGTAGAGTGGCAAAAATAATATAAAATATTGTTAAAAACATAAAACAGAACTAACCCAAACTTCAGAGATCAACAACATAAAAGCCACAATATAAAGCATTTCTAAAAAGATTATGATAGGGAAATTCCCTTAAATGACTGATACTGTGTGGGGTACATCATATAAAGTTAGGAATAAAAACAGATTAGCAGATTTATAATAAAATTGAACCTTATTTTTTCCATGTAAACATAAATAAAAATATAGATGAGGTGAGTCAATATTAAGCAATATGCTTAGTATTAAGTAATATATAACTGAAGCTTGAATGTCTAATGAAACCAAATGTCACGGGCACAGGGGAAAATGATAACTCTCATTTCCTTCTGGGAAGGGTGCAAATAAGATCTAGTCAAGTAATAAGGAAGATGTGAGATGACCTAGCCAAACAATTTCATTTCTGACACATGCCTGGAGAGACTGCCACAATGTAAGTGACACCCAGTTCAAAGCCAGCTTCTGTACCATTGTTGTAACAGCACATTGCTGTTAACACTCTATAATATAGGACTGGATACACTATGTCATAGTTGGGAAATGCAACACTCCACTGTCTTCAGAAGATCTTTGTGCATCTCAAATACAGTGAGTATGTGCAAAGGCCAAATGCAAAGGGATATGGACACACTGGAAACAAGGCAGAATGAAGAACACCTGCTGCTCTTGAAGGCCACATCAGTTCAGTTCCTGGATCCATAAGTGACAACTTGTAACTCTATGTAACTCTAACTTTGTGGCACTACTCACCCCCACAGATACACATAACTAAAAACAGAAAGGGTACATTATCTTCTCATTCATGAAAAAATTGAACATGTGACGTCTCTCCTCTCTCTCTCTCTCTCTCTCTCTCTCTCTCTCTCTCTCTCTCTCTCTCTCTCTCTCTCTGAAACAGTGGTTCTATATGTAGCCTTAGCTGTCCTGGAACTCACTCTGTAGACCAGGCTGGCCTCCAACTCGGAGATCTACCTACCTCTACCTCCCAAGTGCTGGGATTAAAGGCGTGTGCTATCACCATCTGGCAGCATCTGATTTTAAGGCTAGCCTGGTTTATACAGCTGGTTCTCTACCAGCCAGGACCACACGAAACCCTTTTCCAAATAAAAATTGGTGATCTACTCATCCTATTTTTCATAAAAACAATTATAACAATGCACAGTAAATTCTGGAGAAATTTACTAGGGAGGGAATGAAAAACAAAGTGAGCGCTTATATTAATAAGACAGAAAAGAAGGAACTATGAAAGATTCTGCACTTAAAAGTTCATTTAATATCCCAAAGCTGTATAGCAATGTGCTAACTGTTCAAATGTGTCACATGTAGATGGGAGATTCATTAATGGCTTCAAAACTGTGTTATTGCATACGTGAAATATTATATCATTTTAAAAGAAGCTTCTTTCATAGCCCAATTTAGTGGTGATTTTGTTCAGGGCAGAACACTAAGTCACCAGCTCTATGATAAAACTGAACATTTTTATTACACAATAATAAGGTAATATAATGAGAAATGAAGTATAGATTAGGATGAGGTCTGCCTGTAAGACTGTAAAAGAGATAAAGAGAAATTCAGGTCAGTTGGTGACATGAGCAACTTGACACATTAGTAAAAGACATACTAACTCATCAGCACTCTGAAGTGATTACTTTTACAGATAAAAAGAAGAGAAAATAAATCCCTCAATATTTATGCTTCTAAGGTTGGAGTGTTCACAATACTTTTTGCAAAAGGAAATAAAGAAAAGGTGCTTGCACGCAAAGCCTCTCCCCTCTAAGCAATTCTGTATTTATAAACTTCAGCAGCCTTGACTTCTAGCACCATATATCCGTGGTTTTAATCAAAGTTATCTATCTATTCCCTTTGTGCAGAGCATTACCCAATGAGACCCGTCAGTGTTCCATTTCTGGTTACAACATATTTGGCTCCATGGTTTTTTAAAATATCAGTGAGGATGACAATCATTGAGACGGGGATGGTGAAAGATTGATGGCTGCTGAAGCTGAGTGAAGACAAGGAAAACAATACAATATCAATATCAATATGCTTCTATATGGAGGAGTCAACAACGCCGATGAAAAACAACGTTAAAAATAGGTCAGCTTTCTAATACATAGTTACAATTTACACGGCTCTGAACTGCCTTTATGTTTTCAACTTTCCCTACAGCTGAAATTATTTCCAACTGAATTAGTTTGTTGTTTTGTTAAGGGTGCTGGCATTTGAACACAGGACCTTGTGAGTGTTAGGAGAGTATTCTAGGACTGAGCTACAATCCTCACTTCAATGGTCATCCCACCTGCAGGGTTAGTGCTCCCACTGCCCACTGCTACTCCCCAAGCCCTTGCTGTGATGCTCAGTATTTGTCACCCTAAAGAAGATAGGTGTATTTCGTTATGGGTTTCATTTGCACATTTTTAGGATAGTTAGCAAAATATGACTATTTTTCTTTTTCTTTCTTTCTTTCTTTATTTATTTATTTATTTATTTATTTTACGTATTCATGTTACATCCCTCTCACTGCCCCTCTCCTGGTCACACTGTCCCACAATCCTTCCCACAAACCTTCCCCCCATCACCCCTCCCCTTCTCCTCTGAGCAGGTAGGGCTGCCCTGGATACCCCCCAACCCTGGCACAGCACGTCTCTGCCAGGCTAGGCGCTTCCTTAATTTCCCTGAAAAGTACTGTTTGTGACCAACAGTTTACAAGTTAATTTTGTTTACTCTCCTGAATGATGTATGACTTTTACACCTTCCCTTCAGATTCTTTGACAGCACTGTCAGTCATTCTCTTGTTGATCTGCAAACCTTCTTGCACACGATCTTTTTAATAAATTAAGAAGAAGAATAGAAGAAAAAACATAACCTGAGTTATATTCTGAATGTCTGATGATTTGTATTTTTGTAAAAAGATTTAGAAGCTCTACTTTAGTACAAAGGGAGGCCTTTACCTGCACCATAATAAGGTCTGCATGTTCTTGTCACTGTGTTACCATGATAACAATAAAGATTCTCAGATAGGAGCAAGGGCAAAGTTGCAGATGCTCTCTGTCCCTTGTCACTCTGGGCAGGGTTTCATTCCAACAATAAGGTAAATGAATGCTAAAATGCATTTCCACCTATACTCTGCACTTCTAACAGGTTCTCAGATAAAGTCAACATTGCTGGGACTGTAAATAATGAAACCTCAGAAGATGAAGCAGATAGGCCCTTCGGATTCAGATGTAAATGTCCTTCAACTTACAAAGGGGTCACAACCCAATACTTCCTTCATTAAGTGAAAGTACGTTAAATAAAATACACTTGACCTACTGAACATTATAGTTCAAACTATAACAAATCCATTGGCTTAAAGGCCAGTAAAATCACAGGAATCATACAAGTTCTGATAAAATGTTGCTTATCCTGTGTGGCACTGACTATCCACATATAAAAAATACACAACCCAGGATCTTACTAGGGGCAGCAAGCTACTGCTTCTGGCAGCATTGTCAAATGCAATGCTAGCAACAAGAAAAGATCAACATTCAAAATTGAGGTACAACTTCTACTAAATGCCTCCCATTTCGCTCCATCTTAAAATAAAAAAACTCATTAACTCAATGGGTTTGAAGAGATGGCTTAACAGTTAAGAGCACTGGCTGTTCTTCCAAAGGACCTGGGTTTGATTCTCAGCATCCACATGATGGCTCACAATTATCTGTCCCTCAAGTTTCAGGGAATCTGATGTCCTCTTTGGCTTCTTCAAGCACCAGGCATGCACATGGTATAAAGACATACACTCAAGTAAAACACTCAAATAATTAAAAAAAAATTAATTATATCAAGCCATCATTAAGTTAGGAACTGTCTGTCTATTTAGTAAGAATGAAGTGACCAACCACAGCCTCATACTACAAGGTATTCTGAGGTTTAGGAGACAGAGAGGTCTCTACAGTTATAATGCACAATATCAGAAAAACAGCTGAATGGAGTTTGTGATAATTAAGCTTGGTTGTCAAATTGACTAGATACAAACTCGACTAAGAGGTGAGCTTCTGGGACTTCTGTAAGGAAGTAATTGGAGTGAGCAGACTCAGTCGAAATATCAGCTATACCTTCTGATAGAAACACAGACATAAAGAAGTCCATGGAATAATCTTTTACTTTTTGCCAGTTTGTATTTGCTTGTTACTAGGGAGCTCATCTACCCTACTGGAGCTGCCAGTGCTGCTAGCATCAAAACCTAGTTTTCTTAGCCTTTCAGTGTGAACTGAAGCCTAGCAAGTCTTCAGGAACCCTCCGGGCCTTCAGCAATAGATCTGGTCTCACAGACTGAGCAGCTCCTGAGTTCTCAGGGTGCAGACAGACATTGTCGTATCCCAGAACATATAGTGTAAGTCAATCTCATCAACCCCCATTTAATATTTGCTCATTCTGTTGGTTCTGATTCTCAGGAAAACGCTGACTAATGCAGAATTCCAATGCAAAAGAAGGCAAATAGGTCATTGATGATGCCCCAAGAAAAGAGATATTCATCAAAGCTCTAGGGTCAAGGTCTTGTGACCTTCGTGAAGAATATTAGGTGTCCAAGAGGGAGATGAGAGAATTAAGGAGACTGTGGAGATAAAAGAACAGTAAGCCCCTGTGATTCTAGGAGCCTTTCTGAGCAAAAGTAAGATTGCTCTAGGAAGCTGTAGACATTAAAAGGCTGTGACAAGACTGAAATCAATACACACATCATTGCTAAGATCCATGGGTTGAAGCCATGAAGGACATGGAGAATTACTGAAAGTCTGACAGATAAATACAATGCAGCTGAGGGAAGGTTGAGGTAGACAGAGTAATGACTTCTGAAAGAATGGGAGAGGCTCAGACTGGTGCTTGCAGACCTGTGAATGTCTTTAAGACAACCAGGTGAGCACAGTCATAAGGGATTCCAACCATCCTGAGCCTCTGCCCTTGTGCCATTGGACAGAAGAGACAAGTGCTCAGTCCCAGCCACAACAAAAGCAAATCAGTTCCTCCTCCCAGTAGGCACCAAAGGAACCGAATGAACACAAGAAGTGCTGTCTCCTGCATAAAGGGTATAGAGCTTACAAGCCATGCCACTTTGGGGAAGCAAAACTGAAAAGGGCATTTGTAATAGGTTAAAAATTAAAGTAACAAATACACAATTGGTGAACTCGGTATCTAAGGGAGTTTTCCACAGGCCAGAGAGAAATGAATTATAAAAGGTTATATGGATCAGGAGGCTTCTCACTAAGCTGCTTATGGTAATAATAAGAGATTACAATGAACCAGGGATTATGCTAAGGGCTTTGTGCATGGATTACGATATAATTGATCAAGGTAACCCAGAATGTTTGACGAATACCAAAGTATGTTAAAAGCACTAATTACATCCAATCATAACTATTTTGATTGGTCAAGTTGGACCTATAAAATCATTTTCATAAAAAATATTTCTTTGTGCTTATAAGTGTAAAATGTCAATATGTATTAAAGCATTAGCCCTGGTGGTAATGGTACAGACCTTAAATCTGAGAATTCAGGACACTGAGGCAGGAGGATCTCTGTGAGTTTGAGGCTAGCCTGGTCTACAAAGCTAGTTCCAGAGCAGCCGGGACTGTGACACAAAGAAACCCAGTCTCAAAAAATGAGAAGAAAAAGATGTTGATTCATAGCCGTACCCTTGTTCTCATATTTGCGTAGATATTTAATGTATATCAGTAGCACTTTTCAAAATGTATTATTTATTACATCATCAAAAAGATTCTTCAGAAAATTGACCAAAATCTTCAAAATTATACTCTAAGATCACCAAACTTGAAAATGTTGACATGTTCAAAGAATTCTTTTCTCTATGCCATGTCAATATGAGGAAAATATCTTTTCTACAAAAGAATAGGTAAGAATGGACTAGAAAAGGCGGGCTGCTTTGTTGATCTACTTTTCCCCATTGAACTGTGAAAATATCACATGGAAATATTTTACCACTGCTGTCTCAGAGTTCTATCCTGAAGATCCCTTGTTAATAGATATTTTCAGGAGCCAAATCTCACTAAATAAGTTCTCTTGTTATCTCATCCTTCTGAAAAATCAAAGCCCTTTCTTCTTAATTTCATTATATCATAACAGAGTATACATTTATCAAATTCAGGCCAAGATCTTCATGAGAAGGTGAGAAGATTCTCTTCCTGGAAATCAGTGGTTCAAAGTAGAATCGTAGGTTTTTCAAAATGAAGTCTTGCATAAAATTTGAGCGCTCAACTTTTAATTTGTTCAGTTTCTTCCATGATTTTGTGAGTGAGAATAAATGTCTATGAATAGCTGATATCTTTGCTTTTCATAACTGTGAGGAGGAAAGGTTACTGATGAATGCACTGGAGCTGAAGCTTCTATTACTCATTTCAATGATAAATCATTTGAATTCCACTGGAGGAAGCTGAATCTGATTTACAAATTAGCCCTCCAAAACCTGATGGTGAACAATGCATTAATTACCTTTCTCTGTGCTGTGGCAAAATATATGACAAAGGTGACTTATGGATGAAAAAGCTTATTTTAGCTCACAATACGAGGGTGCAGTCCGCCATGCTGAGGAAGGCATTATGGAAGGAGCATGGGAGAAAGAGCTGGTTACGCAGCATCTGCAGACAGGAAGCCAAGAGAGATGAATGCTGGTGTCCAGTCCGCTCTTTCCTTTTGATTCAATGTAAGGCCACAATCTATGAGATTCTGCAGTTCATATTTAGATGGGTCTTTCCTCTTCATTTAAACCTTTCTGGAAACCACCAGATGTGTGTTACCAGGGTGATCCTAAGTACTGTCAACTTAACCACGAGTATCACCTATCTCAGGCACACAGGCAGAGCTGTCGTCTGGATTTTTCTTGATCAATGTCAGCTAATATGCCTTTGTTTCCCTCTATGTGTATACAACAAGAATATCTACAAAAAAAAACTGATGAGAACATTTATATTTATTTTAATATTCAAGTATCTTTGTAATTATAAGCACCATAGCCTGTTTCAGATACTTCCATTCCACAAATTCCTTAATTGGGTGAGAATGTTGTTTTTACTATGACACTATTTTGTCAAATCAATGACCAATCCCAAAACAGATTATCTTCAACATTAGAGACATTCTAAGAGACAATCCAAAAGGTCAAAGCCAGAAGATAAAATTTAAAAAGGTGCATGACACAGAAGCCAAGGTTAAGCTCATGTCATTAGAAGCACTGGCTAAGGAACTCAGGCGATAATTTTGACTTTCTAACATGAACCCCACAGATCCAGTGTTCTGCTGACTTCCTGGGATGTCCACCTGAACTCTAAATAGACAAAATAATGTTAGTAGAGCCAGCCTTTCAACGGAGCCTGGTATGGCTGTCTTCTGAGAGTTTCTGCCAGCACCAGACTAAGACAGAGACAGACATTCACAGTCAACCATTGGACTGACCCTGGGAACCCCAATGGAAGAGTTAGGGGAAGGACCGAAAGAGCTGATGGGGTTGCAACCCCATAAGAAGAACAATAGCGTCAATTAACTGGACCCCTCAGAGCTCTCAGGGACTAAACCACCAGCCAGAGTACAGACAGGGGCCGGTCCATGGCTCCTGTTATGTAGCAGAGGATTGCCTCATCTGGCATCCTTGGCCCTGTGGAGACTTGATGCCCCAGCATAGGGGCATGCTAGAGGGGTGAGACATGAGTGGGTGGATGGGTGGGGGAACAGGAACACTCTCTTAGAGGCAAAGGGGAGGGGTATGGGGAGGGTTCGTGAAGGGGAGACCAGGAAGAGGGATAAGATTTGAAATGTAAACAAATAAACTAACTTTTAAAAGTTGCATCTTTGCAGCCAACCCTGTGCTAAAGCTGTGTAATTTCACAAAGGCCCTGAGAGATCATGTTACAAAAGACTCTGCACTTCAGCTCGCATTTGTATAAGGCAGCAGTCACATGAGATGGTTCCACTTGCATCCTAGTAGATGAGAAGAGCCAAATGCTTAGAATCCCTAAGCAATCTCACAGTCCCCCCACCCACCCCTTTTTTTGGCAGAGCTATGAACTAGGGAAGTCGGATATCCTGCCTCCTAGATCCTATTTGGATCTCTACTAGATGACAAAATTGAGCATCTCTGCATAAGACACATGATTCATTTCCTATTTTAGTCGGATCACAGACAATCTGCTTTCTAACAGCTGCCTGCAAAGCTCTATGGAGATTTAAGAAGACACTGTACCAATGACAGATTGTTTTTGCTTTGTTTTACCAATAGGTGGCACTGTAGGCAACAATATAGCCTGGGTAAGTCCGTGACAGGAATTTAGAAATACAGACAAAGACTTTTGTTTTCCTTTTTTCTCTTTCTTTCTTTCTTTCTTTCTTTCTTTCTTTCTTTTTTTTTTTCTTTCGGTAGGGAGAGAAGAGAAACATATTCTACCTGCTCCCACACGTTTTATATCTATATAACTTATTATTTATGCAGTTACATATGTATGGCTATGAGGCTGATGTGGAGTTGCAAGTATAGACTCATTTCTGCTTTCCCCTTCACATGTTCCTTCCCCAACAACTGTCTAGTCATTTGACCCCATTTTACATCTGTTAAGTAAGAAGGGTTGGAGTCGTTCAGAGGTGATGGTGTTTGTTAAGCATGGTGGCTCACACACGTAATCTAGCACTTGGGAGGCTGAGACATGAGGACTGTCAAAAGTCTGAGGCCAGCCTGGGATACAGTGAGTTCCAGGTCAGCCTAGGCTACACCGTTTCAAAACAGGCACAACACATAGTCCCTCCCCCAGTTAAATAAATGCAATGCGCAGGCAGGTGCTCACTAGATCAGGAAGTTTATTTAAATAAATCCAGAGGTTCTTGTGAAAAATGAAGAAGAAGCCATTCGGTATTGATTCAGAATAATTCCATTTTAAAGGTTTTGTTATTTATATAGTCAGTTTTACCTATTTTAAAAATATAGCAAGGGGTCTGGGTGATGGCTAAGCAGACAAAAGCTCTGACCACATGAGTTTGACAACCTGAGTTCAAATCTTGTAACCCATGTGAAAAACCAGATGTCAGGGCTCACATCTGTAATCCCAGTTTCCTACCTTGAGGTGGGAAGGAGAGACAGGAGATTGCATCAGAAGTCCCAGAGCCAGCTAGTCTGAGGCCAATAGTAGCAGAGCAATCCAAACAACAGACCCTACCTCAGCAAGGTACAGGGCAAGAATCAACTCTTGAAAGTCATCCTCTGACTTTTACATACATACTTAGGCATGCCCACACATGGTGGTGGTGGTGGTGGTGGTGGTGGTGGTGGTGGTGGTGGTGGTGGTGGTGGTGGTGGTGGTGATGGTGGTGGTGGTGGTGGTGGTGGTGATGATGATGATAGTAATAAATAGCTAATTAAAGCAAGAGTCTTCCGCACCAATGCTTGTAAGTCTGATTAGATCTTGTCTAGAAGCTAGCTGATGTGACACTAAGGGATTTTGAACTCAAACACAAGAAAACTCACACATGCATTTATAACCATATGGAAACACTAATATGCATAATCTTACAGTCTTTAATCACCAACAGGTCTATTTAAGCCTAACATGAGTCACAGATATCACTCCCTTTGCATTGAGACACTAGATCATAAGAAATGACTTTATAAACCACACAATTCCCTTCATTTCTGGTTTTCACGGTCTAAGGTAGCAGTGTCCCTGGAGAGTCTGAAGACAGGAATGCTGGAGTCATTGGTTGTACTTCTATCTACTAACGTTTAACATCTCACCAGTCACTGGATATAACCAGACTTCCAATCCCATTCCTAAACTTTTAATCCCTATGATTGCTCCCCTATTTGAACCTTCAGCTTCATCCAGATCCCAACTGCTTGAATAGAACCAAGAGGAGCTGAGAGTGGCCGGAGTGATACACTGAAGTACAAGTGGATACTAGACTAAGGTCCACTTGTGGCAGCGTGTGTGACTAATGTGTGAAAGGCTCAGAGTTCTACCCCTAGCACTGCAAGGGAAAGAAGTCAAAAGGAAAGAATTTGAACCATACTTATTTTTCCAATTCTGTGCACTGAATATTACCATTACTCTTCTTCCATCTCTAGTCATAAAACACACTGTGTGATACACACTGACAGGTGCCTCTGCCTGTCTGGTAAGAAGGCAGCTCTGCCATCTCATCTGAAGTCTTCTCCAGATTTCTCAAGGCTGGTGACTGGTTACACACTGATTATTCCCCATGATTGATGGCTACTCTTGGTTGTCGATCCCAGACTCTATCTGGAATAAACTAAAATTCCAGATATCTCAGCACATCTGTGAGGGGATTTTCCTTGATTGGACTGCTGGTAACAGACCCTGGTCTCAGGGATGTTTTTCCTGCCTAGCCTGTTTACCTTTGTGGTTTGGCCCAGAGCACGGTAAACAACGAGTCATCTCCGGCCATGTGTTCAGCTTTGTCTTATGATATGTTTACTTTCCCCTTGGTGGTTTCCCATTGGGGGATTGGGGGGGTAGAAGAGTATTTAAGGCCAAAGGAATAAACAAGCTTCGGCATTCTGCTTGGATGAATGACCCGTGTCTGTGTCTTTTGTGTCAATCCCCCAGGCCTATGCTCAGTTCTTGGTAGCTAGGTGGTGCGGGCACCGTCATTGGACCATTTGAAGTCAGAAGACCTACCCTAAATCTGGGCCACACCTTCTCATGGCAGCCTGTATAGAGAACATGGTAGAAGCAGCTTCTGCTTCTTTACCTCCTTCCCTCATTCACACTGGCAAGTTCATTTGTCCTGCTGCTGAAGCATTTCTTCAGTGGTATGAGAGTCTATTTCTTCCAGCAGAAACATCCCGCCTCCTGGACCAAACAAGTATTGGATTCTTGGACTTTCTATTAGGAGACAGCCATTGGTGGCTTAAGCTAGACAGCAGCCTATAACCCAGCCACTCTAATAAACCCCATATATGTGGGATCTATTATATCCATATAGATTTTTCTTTTAGTTTATCAGATCTGTTCCTCTAGTGAGACCTGGCTAATACCCTCCATCACTCACCCAGGTACGTGTTTCTCACACTGTGCTGAGTGTGTTCTGTGAAACAGGCAACAACCACAATCACTCCTTTTTGTTAATTACCGAAAGGCACCTGGAATAAATTATGCTCATAATTAGCCCATCTGGGCTTGAATCTTTACAGTCTTACATAACCAAGAGATTTTTGTGCACAGTAACACCTTTCAAACCCTGCTTGTTCATTACTGAAAAATAGATGCCCCGGGGGCTGCTGTGAGCACAAGGTAAGGACATAGGTGTTTAGGACATGTGAAGGGCTCCTCATTTAGGATGATTAATATCATTCATCTGGGGAAATGTGGGTTTCATTAAAAGGCCCATGTACTCTCTTCTAGCTTTGACATTTTGGGCTCTGTTGATCGTGATTAGAATGGCAGCATTTGAGAATGTTGAACAAATAGCTTTGTGAATGCATACTAGCATCCATCCGTACCTGGACGTTGTAGTCCTCGTTCTAAGTCAGGTTACTTTATTAAGTCTAAATGACTTGAACTATGAACTATTTCATTTATGCAAACAAGATATGTAAGAGGCTTATTAATTTATGGGCCTGGTATAAGCTTCCCTCAACATCCCTTCAACACTTTTGCACACTTAATAATTTCCAAAAGCCAAAAAATTATTCTGGAGACAACCAACTGACAAACACCCAAAATCCTTAAAAACCATCACGTGGCAAATTACTCCCTCCAGCCCTCAAAAAAATCTCTGGCAAAGTTTTCATCTATGTTATCTAAATCTTCACGACTTTTGTCCCTAGTTTACATACACACACACACACACACACACACACACACACACACACACACACACACACACAAGCACATGCACACTCACCCACACACAGAATTTCTCTCACATACTGTGAGGTTATTTTTATGATAGTTGAGTCTATGAAACTTTATCTTCTTTGTTTTATGTTTCTCAGGACTAAACCCAGAATCTCATGCAGGCTAATCAAGAATTCTATCATTGAGCTACTTCCACAGCTTATTGTAGATTCTAACACTATACATTACTTAAAGGCTCCAAGCTCTTTTTGTTCGATCTGAATTTTCCCCCAAACACCTCTGAGTTGGAGTATTACTCGGAAGCCTGGAATATCTCTGCATGGAGGAGACTCTGGGTTCAGCATGATTCCTGATTCTCTCATTTCAGAGAGTAATAGAGAACTCTCATTTGAGTAGAGAACTAGTAATGTATGGACTAAGAATACCTGTGCATGTCATATGCAGATGAAGACAGAACACTGTGAGAACATGAAAAGGAAAATGGACATTCTACTATGGATGTTAAGGAAGAAAAATTAATTTGGTTTTAGAATATAACAGAATTCATTGATATACATATTGGTTGTAATGGTTTCAAAGAAAAGAAAGAAAATCAGTCTAGATTGCTTTGATTTCAAATGCTTTAAGACATAAAATATATGTAAGCCATCTTTAGCTTGTTCTCTTCACATTTACAATAAAATAATACCCAAAAGAGAAATGGTGGAGTCTTTGAAACTGCCCATTGGAATGTATATGCTTTGTTTAGAGTGCTGGAACTCAAAGCCAGGCTTTGTGCATGTTAGATAAACACCAGGCTGCCTCATCTTTACCTTTCCTTATGCTCCTTTAAGTGTAAATATCAATCATGCAGAATTCAAAATATTGAGTATTGTCATTAGGAAATAATACTGTAGATACTACACTTACAGCATCAGGTATGCATTCTTGAGTGACCACATATCAAAAATTGTGCACACTAACAGAGAACTTCTAGAAAAGGTAAATTGCTCAAAATTTTAGGAAATAAAAGGTTTACAAAGTTGACAATCTTAATTTAAAAACAAAATCTTTGCATTTGCAACAAGAAGCCTGTGCAGGTTTTCCGTGTAGCCCTGTATAATGGGAATTAACACTCAACCATGATGTGGGATTTGAGTACAGCTTCATCAAAGTTGAAAACCTGATCCAAATAATGGTTTCCTCATAATCTGTTCCCCATAAGTACAAAATAAATGCCTTTTTATCATCTGTATCTGTAGGAGGCAGGCACAATAAAGGGAGAAGAAAGATGCCTTTAAAACTTGATCAAGCTCTTCCTACATGAAAGGAAGACATTTCTAACATTGTCTCTTGAAGTGTCAGAAAGACAAAACTGTCAATTCAAAACACGAACATGCTGGGAGAAATATATAAACCCCAACAAATTCATGTCACACTGGGCATCGCCGTCTTCTCAACCAGCATGAACCAGTTACCATCAAGGGCCTGTGCATAATGAGCGAAAGACAGCTTTGGACTAATGATTTCCAGAAATAAAGAGATTTTATTAAAGGATTCAACATCCTTAAAGAGCTACTCATCATAATAGCAAAGTCTAATGGCATCTTGCATACAAGATTTTCATTTGTGTGCTACTTAATATGCTGAAGCTTACAAAATAGTTAAGAGATGCATGTGGCAAGAAATAGAGTTTTCAAAGTATGGAGCTTCCAAACAGCTCAAACGGAGGTACAAAGGAGAAATGCTTGCTTGAATTTGGACTTCGGTATGGTATGCTAGCCCATGAAGTGATGGACTCACATTGTCAAAAGTGCAATGCTGTAACGCTGCTCACACCTGCAAGTGGGATACCTTGATCTGACAGGGCTGTCAGATATTATGAGAGAGACAGTCCACCTGATTCTGCTCCCCTAACTCCTGTACCCAAATGACACAACTTCCTTCTAGTTAGCTCAGACTAGATACTAACTCTTGATAAGTCCCTGATAGATGTCTGCCTATAGGTTTTTGAAGACTACTCTAACAGATTTTATTGCATGGGCCAAAAAAGCAGTCTTAAACACTAAGTTATAGTTTAAAAAATAAAAAAGTCATACTTACAATATGCAAAAGTCAGCTATAAAAGTGATAATATGGGCTTTGCTTAAAATCTCTAGCAAAAAGAACTTTTAAAAGGCAGAAATGGTAACTGGCAGACAATATGTTGATAACATCTCAGCCGAGTGGTAAGTATATGGGATAGACTGTGTGTGTTACACTGTTCTCTTTATTTTTAGGAGTTTAAATAGTTCTGTCTCCAAATTTGGGGGAGGGGTAAGCAATAAAAGTCTGTTATAATCAGCAAAGTGAATATTACAGTTACATAAAAGTAAAATTCTTTGGTTGCTTATTCCATTCGCTAAGTTCTCATGGTTTTAAGCTGTTATCGCCAACATGAATATATATGATCCATGAAATCGAACTCTAAGAAAACATGTGTCTATGTTCATTCATTAAACCCAAGTGGCATCTGCTAGCTAAACCTCCTGAGTGCAAGGAAGATACGACACAATTTAAATGTGGTTAGCAAAATGAATCTAATGGCCACTGTGCTGTAAATGCATCAGAAGGAATCCTGAAAGTCCTTATGATAAACATCCACCTATCAAAAACTGCAATTTTCTCTTTAATCTAGTAAATCTGTCAAACATTTTACCCTACTGGTGTTGCTCTAGAAACAAAGATCATTAATTCCATGTTCCGTTACCAGGCAAAGAGAGAAAAGCCAAGACCATTTGCAGCTCTGCTTCTGGTTCATTTCATGAAGGTAAAACTTCTGGTCATTTATACCAGCAAACCAGTTAAGCAAGCCCATTGCTTTCTGTGGATTATTGTATCGTTGTAATGTTTCAATGTTTTAGAGCAATTTGGAGAGAGAGTGCGCCGATTTTCATGGCTTGATAGCAAAATCTTTCAGATTCTGATTGTTTTGTGCTAACTACACAGACGTACTTAAAATGGAAACTGGACTCCAATCCACAGACTTCTTGACAGGAGTCTGAAGTGGCTTTGGTAGTAACTTAGCAAATCTTTAGCAGCGGAACCCAGAACACACTTCCTAATTCAAGTCCTAAACAATGGATAGGTCAGACATGATGAATAATTTGCACGGCAGGATTCCATACCAGAAGCAAAGCAAGGGACACTTTCCTTACAACAAAGCCATAGGATTAATGGATGGTCACTTAACTGACAGTACCCATGTTAATTGCTAACTAGAGAGTGACTCAGAGGTCATGGAATTTGAAGCCCATAGAAGCTCATGTTGACAGAGAAGGGCTATACAATCTATAATTCTATTGACTTCAGTTTAAAGCTGTGGTGTTGCTTGGGAGAATGTTCATTTAACACGCATTCTGCAGGAACTCTTGAGCACTCGTTCTGTGCCAGGTTTGAGGCTGATCCTGGTTACAAAGACCGTAGCTTGTACTTTCAAAACTGATTTGCAGGAATTCCTTTCCATTACCCTGTAGTTGCCACTGGTTTCTGGCCCTTGGAAGGGTGAGGAGGAGGAAGAAGAGGAGGAGGAGGAAGAGGAGGAGAAGGAGGAGGAGAAGGAGGAGGAGGAGGAGGAGAAGGAGGAGAAAGATGGAGTAGGAAAGACATAAAGAATGTGTTGGGAAAGGCTTTCTTTTTTCTTTTTTAATTTAATTTTTTAATTGGATATTTTCTTTATTTACATTTCAAATGTTATCCCCATTCCTGGTTCCTCCCTCCCCCTGCTTCTATGAGAGTGTTCCTCCACCCACCCACTCCTGCCTCCCTGCCTTCGAATTCTCCTACACTGGGGCATCTATGGAGCCTTCATAGGACCAAGGGCCTCTCCTCCCATTGATGCCTGACAAGGCCATGCTCTGCTACATTTGCGGCTGGAGTCATGGGTCCCTCCGTGTGTACTCCTTAGTCCCCTGGGAGCTCGGGGGGGGGGGGGGGTCTGGTTTTCTGTTGACCTGTCTTCTCCATTACAAACTGGCAGCTACTGGAAATGGAATGCATGGGAGGGGCTGAGGGGCAAGATGTGGCTTTGTGTCTCACACTGAAAAGTATTATACCTCTGCCTCTAAATCTTGCCAGGAAAAACAGCGTGAAAATATGTGGAATTTAGGGAGTGGTGATGAGAGAAATGCTTTTTATATATTGTCCTCCTTTTAAGTCTCCTACGGTGTGTTAAATGCAACATGTAAACTCAGAAGCTGCCGCTGGTAGCATCCCAGGCTTTCCTACAGCAGTCGGTTCTGATCTCGCCAGCTGGACCTTGACTCCAGTGGTGAAGCAAGCAGCAGGAGAAAATGAACTCCTAATTGAAAACAAATTTCAACTTAAATAGTTGGGCAAAGCTAAGGAAATTCACACGTGCATGCCTGTGAGCAAAGGAGGCCTTTTAAAAGGAGAATGAGAAAACAAGTAGAAAAAATCCTCTTGGGCATCAGGCATGAGTCAGATCAGATTCCCTTGGGCACAGTAAACATGTATCCGTCAGAAGGGAGCAGGCTCTATTCCAGACACTGGCGTGGAGTAGCTAATGTGAGCCCTGCTGAGATGCACTGTTATTTTCATTACTGTTTTGTGGGTTGATATAGTTGGGTGGTATTCTCCAAGGATATATGGGTTGAAAGCTTAGTTTCCCACCTGTGCCATTATTGGAAGGTGGTAGAAACTCTCAGAGATGGCATCAGTGGAAAAACTTTAAGGTCAATGGGGCATGCCTTCCAAGGGGAAATCAAGAGCCCCGTCCCTTCCCATCTGCTTCCTAGACATAATGATGTAAATAGATCTTTTTGTATCACACTTTGGCCATGATGCAGTGGGGACATAAATAAAAAACAATGGTAAAATGATTAAAACATCTGGAACCATGAGCCAAAATAACCCTTCTCTCCATCTAGTCACATTCACTCCAGCATTTGTCGTGGTAACAGAGAGCTGAGTGAGACAGAAATGAAGCACAAAAAGATGATGAGGGATTCAGGTAGTGAGGTAGTAAGTGATGGACACTGAGTGCATACTCAAGTCTTCTCTTTTTGAATGATATTTCTGTACTCTGATGTCCTGGTTGTTCTGAACCTCTACTAAGGCAGCGATTAGTATTTATAATAATGCCAAACTTGATTCTTGTTATGTGCTAGGTGCAGGGCTTACACAGTTAACATCCAAATACGCGAGTCAGTAAGATGAATCAGTGCTAGGCACCATTACTATCCTCCTAAACATGGAGGAAGTATGGTTATCCCAAAATTAGCCCAGGATAGCTCCAACATTCTAATTTAGTAAATCAGGTCTTCCAACAAGACACAGACTTTAAACAAGCATTGATGGATGGACACCCATCAAATCAAGGAAACGTACTCTCCACTGATGATTATTTCAACTTTGATAAGATCTTCTAGTAACAGGCAGACAAGCTTTTTATGTAAAAGAACCAGACAAACATGAAATGCCAAACAATTTCTGATGTAGGTATTCCAGCTCTGCTCTTAGAGTTGGGAAGTATATAAAATTAAAACAGGTGACTATGTTCAAATAGAACACCCAAACCTGAATATATCATGAAATATTCTTCTTTTTTTTAAAGCATTAAAAATGTTCGACTATTTATGGGCTATAGACTGTGAAACAGTTGTGCTGGGTTTGACCCGCTGGCTATTTTAACTCATTCCTGTTCTAGCCATCTGTCTCAGGGTTCTGTTTCATCGAGACTCCTAGTCGATAGAATTTTTACCCAGCTCATCCCTGCAGGCATTTCTGATTGCCCAACATCATACTGATTTTCCTTCCTCCTCATCTCCCCTCTTGCTACCCTGATGACTAAAAATTCTCATCTTACATTCCAGGATATCGGTTGATTTCTTAAATAAGTGTACAAACAATGCCACAAGGTCTTTGTGGAATAAATGAAATAAACTGAGACATGTTTATAATAAATAAGCATGTTATAAGGAATAAGGAGCTTTTTACGGACTATTCCGACCATATATCCACAGCATGATAAATGGATTTTATCATCTTGGTAGATCATTACCAAGAAGCATTAAGCTTACAAATTGTAAGAGAGGTTGGCAGTCAACCATCTAAGTTCATGACATTCACACTGGCCGTGCATCCCTGGACATGAGGAAATGTTGGCCTTGTAGCTTTAATCTTGTGTAATTACATCCTTTGGGATTTCCGCTTCATTGAATCCTTTTTCTAATAAGATACTTCTTCAGCTCTTTCTCTTGCAAGGAAGCATCTCTTGTCGTACTTTATAATTGAAAACAAAATAAGTTTTAAGATGGGTCAATAGTGTTGTAAACACTGTGGACTTCATCCTCTGTATGACTCATCCTTTCTCTAGCACTGTTTGCTTTTTAAGAGACACACCTTTTATTTATTACAAAGATATTTTAAGGGATTAATTACACATTCAAGGAAGACATGAGTACATTCAAAGACTCTATGCTCTTATGAATATAATAGTGATAACTGAACAATTGAGAACTCCCAGTGTAGGCTAACTTTAAAGTCAGGGCCCTTCCGCCTTAGCTTCGTACTGCTGGGATTACAGCCATGTGTCTCCACACCCAGAAAAGTCACACTATCCTAAGACTGCTCTAATTCAAATCCTCACTCCTGCTTGGTCAAAGAACTAATAAAGAGCCCAGCCAATGTACAACAATTCAGAAAAACCAGATGCAGAATCTAGCTATCGCCAAAGGCTGTCAATTCATCAAAAAAGTAAATATATGCCCTGGGACTATTTTTATTATCTATTTCCTTCTATGAAAATGAAAATAAGGTAGCACAGAGTCTGTGAAGTAAGCAAATACTACTTATTTTAAAGCTAGTGTATCTGCACATGAAGACTTACAAACAACAAGGTCATCATGGAGGCTTGTGCTTGTTGAAATGCATGAGTTCCTCAAGCCAAGAGTCTGTATTAATTACTGACTTGATTACTGTGTCCTTAGCAGCCTCCATAGAACTTGGAACATACTAAGCACATTCAACAAATGTTGACAGAAAGAATAAACTAAATATTTTTGCATAACTGACTTCTTAAATAATTAGATGTTTGGGTAGGCAAAGGTTTTAATAGATAGTAAGCTATTAAGTCTAAATCTTTGCTTTAATTACTGAGGATTTATTGTACACACTAATATCTTGTTAAAAGCTCTGCTAGAGTACCTAAATTAGAAGATGAGTATTGAATCTTGCAAATAGGATGATGGACAGCAGAAGCCTAGATGTGGACAAGCTATTAGGATTCAGCTAAAGCATCCTTTTCACACTTAATGATTCTTCAGAATGCTTTCTTCAGTAATTTGCATAAGAATTTTAAATCTCATTTTTATCTTGGACAATTAAACAGAATGCATTTTGCAAATGTATCTAAAAATCTAAGGCAGAGAACACCAAATGAAGCTTATTTGGTCAGACAACAAAAATGTTTGCAGAAAAATGCAAATATGGTGTTTGGGGGAATGATGCTTTCACACCCTAATGGCCACCTCGGATTGTTTCTGTCTGCCTTCCTGGTAAATTTAAGAGCTCAGGCCATGTTGAATGATGGCTGGACTCATGTCCCAGTAATTGTGTTAATGATAGGGATCTCTTTGTTCATTTTAGATCAGTCTAAACCGAAGTCTGGACTTTAAAGGAAGCAATGGCAATTGCTGGTTACTTTTATGGAAACTCAGAAGACTTTATAGGGACTGGACTGCTGTGTTCTCAGAGACATTTCATTCAAAGGGCCCATGGGTTATCTGAGTCAATGGTTAGACAGTATAAACATGTAGGCAAACTGAGAAATTCTCTGGCAGAAAACTCGGTTTATAAAAAGACATCAAAACAACACACTCATTAAAACTTTCATTATCCAGCCTGATAAGGCAGCACAGGTCTATAAATACAACATTCTTTTAGGAGACTGTGGGAAGAGTATCCCAAGATCTAACCCAGTACCGTCTACATGGTGAGACCCTCTCTCTCAAGAAATAATAATAAAAAAAACATTTCTCAACCAGAAATGGAAAAGCCAATACCTCAAATCTAAGCCTGCAACAGGGAATAAATCTTAAAATGCACTGGGTAACTACAAATGAAATCCTAAGAAACTGGGAGATGAGTCCGAGGGTCACCTGATTGTCTGCTTCATGACCTCTAGAAAGATGTAATGAACGGCCTCCTGTTTCTTCTGCCATAGCCATGCCTTTCTATCATGGACCCTTCCAAAGTTAAGTCAAATATGAGTCTTTCCTCTCTTTATTTGTAAAATATTTAGTCACAGCCACCAGAAAAGAAATGACTACAGATGCTTAAAAGAACAATTGCAGAATTCACACTGAAATTATTAAAAGAATTCTTAGAAGAAAGTGAAAAAATAAAACAGCCACACTGCAGTTAAGTGACAACTAATCCCGGGCATTTATGAAACAAGACATAAAAAAGCTAATAAACATAAAAAGATGTTGGTATTACTAATAACCACAGAAAACAAAATCTCACCGAAAATGAGGTGCAATTATACATTATGAGACTGAAAAAAAAACCCAATAAGTGTTAGGATGATAATAAACACTGGGGATGCCCAAGGGCCACTGGTACATGTATAATGAAGGTGGGTAAGACAATGCCTGGTAAAGTCGGAAATGCTTCTCTTAGGACTCAGCATCAGCACTAAGGGGCTAAATAGACGAAGGCTAACATACATCACAAAGCTAGCAATAGCACCGTCTTGAATGATGAAAACTGGGAACAGACAAATTTCTCTAACAAGGAGATGGAGCCACTGAAGTAAAATTATGTGAAAATTTGGCAGTGAAAATTAATGAGCTTCAAATAGAAACATTGACTGCCTTTCAAGAAATGCTGGGACATGAGAACAGCTCATGCAGTCTGGTCACATATACCTGAAGTGCTAAAGATACAGAAACACTTTCATTGGCTGGATTTTGGTGCAACAGCAACAAACCACTTAACCGTGTCAACGCAGAAGAGACCCACATAACATTGAACAGCTGTGAGACCTATCAACCCCAAATATAAAGAAACTCCCAGATTCATCAACGAGAAGTTTAGAGAGGAAAGAATCCTATCCTGGAAACCAGAGGTTTTAAAAATTAAAAGGACAGGATATATATGGAGGTAGAATAATAGACAACTCTTATCAAATCCACTCTGTTCATTTGGGTTAGCCCTTGAATCAAGTAAAACTTTAAGAGAATATGTAAACTACACAAGGAAATTTACACAGCTTGGGTCTTAAACCCTGGCTAGGGGCAGCAAGGGAATGAAGACAGACACAGACACACAGACAATGAAGCTAGGATTCATATGATTCACCAACCCACACTACCCCAACCTGAAACCTCGCCATATTTATCATGTACAGCACAGGGGGAGAATCAGCTAGTCTACTAGAAGGTCTCTATAGGTGAGCAGTCTCAGCATGCAAACACTCAAGAGGAGGAAGCTGTAGGTGCTAGTCCTTGCACACACTGATCAATCATCCATAAACTCTCATACTTGGACTCCTGAGGAAAGCTTTGCCATCACTTGAACATGAACCATGTAAACAATGGCGTTGCCAAGGTAGCATTGACCACCTTGTCTCAGAGACCTCTACAGGCCTTGATTAGGTCAAAATACATATTTACTAAGGATTTATACTCCCTTGGGGCTTCCACCATTCCCTATAGCATAATACTTGATATTTAGTAATGTTAAGATCTTGTTCAGATATTGAGATGTTTGTAATAATGGGCATAATTATTAAATCCCATGATTTTGAGAAATATATTAAAGCATTTGTGGAAAAGCACATTATGAAAAGCCTTAAGCTTTTCTAACCATAAGTGCTTATGGTTAGAAGACAGACAATGAATAGCACAAAAATGGCCCAGTGTTTCTCTTGGGATTGAAACTGAATCCTGGGCAAATGTAACTTCACCAGATTGTTCTATTTTTATGACTAAAGTTGTATATCATAGAAAAGGATATGTCAAACAAGTTAAGAGTTGTTTATAAGTATTTATAGCAAAATATAGTAAAATACATGTATATGTTACATTCCATGTAGGGCTCATTACAACAGCTTAGGTGGACCACTACACACCAAGAGGATGCCTCAAAGTTTTAGCTTCACTTACCAAGTTCTCCTCCCCTCTCCCTTCCTTTCTCTCACTCTCTGTTCTTTTTTACAAGGTCTCATCTAGCTCAGGCTAGACTTGCTGTATTGTTTAGGATTATTTTAAACTCCTGATCCTCCTGCCTCAACCTCTCAAGTATTGTGATGACAGGTATACACTACTCATTCCCAGCCTAGCAAGTTTTTTTAAATATGTAATTAATATTCAGAATATTATTCTTTTTTAGCTTTGTTCACTTAAAATATTGCATAGTTATAAAAGAAAGATGATAAAAATAGAACAAGTAAAAAGATATCACTAAGCCAGGGGGCTGGAGAGATGGGTCAGTTGTTAAGAGTACTGACTGCTCTTCCAGAGGTTCTGAGTTCAATTCCCAGCAAACATATGGTGGCTCACAACCATCTGAATTGGGATCCGATGCTCTCTTCTGGTGTGTGTGAAGATAGTGACAGTGTACTCATATACATTAAATAAATAAATCTAAAAGAAAAAGAAGAAGAAGAAGAAGAAGAAGAAGAAGAAGAAGAAGAAGAAGAAGAAGAAGAAGAAGAAGAAGAAGAAGAAGAAGAAATTTCTAAGCCACATGTACATGCCATTAATGTCCTTGGTTCTAAGATGCTGTTTGTTGTCGTTGTTGTTGTTGTTGTTGTTGTTGTTTTAATATGCTGTTTCTGAAATGGTGCTTCTTCTAGTTGTTCGTGCTTGATCAATAAAATAGAATGGTTTTCAGGTTTGCAAGAAGAGGTGGGCAATGGGGTAAATACTGATCTTTAACTTCCTGTGATTTTCTTTCCTGCATGTGCAACCCCAAAATGAAAATCTTTAGCCTGTCAGTTTCATCATATGTTGACTTAAAAAAGTCATCCTGTGAGCTGGTGAGCATTTTCTAGATAAAAGATGGATTAGTTGTTCTCAGGGAGAAGATGGTAATTAGTTTTGATGCTGGAGGAAGGATAAAATGAATGAAGAGAAGAATCTTGAGAAAAGTAATAAAATATTAAAACTGAACAAAAATGGTGCTTAGAGTCTCCAGTGAGCCATCCCTGTGCTGCTCTGAAACAGAATGCAATGGTGGGGTCCACACGTACCAGACTCTCTAAAAAGTTATCCTGCCTGGGACTCCAGTAGCTTTGGTGGAGGATATCCTTGGCTCCCACTTGTCGGGAGCCAAACCCATGAAATTACCCGCTGTTCTGCGAAGCCTGGTCAGTTAAAGTGCGAGGTTATGAAAGAACATGTGCGGTCTCAGGTTCCAGGAACTGAAAGAACGTCTGGTATTTCCCGGAAGCCTGTTACGACAGTGGGGTAGCCTTGGGCTATGTGTAACCTTCCTGCTTGCTTGCCTTTATAAGCTACTGCCCTGAAATAAAATTTGGGAGCTTGATCAGAATACACAACTTGCTCTCCTTCTTTGTGTCTCTTGTCCCCCATTCTTTCGCCCTCTCCCCAGGTTCCCGCTGGACCCCCGCAGGCCGAGGCACTCACTAAGTGATGGGCTGACCCATCTTTCCTTGAGTTAAAACACCTCTATAGTGAGTAACAAATAGTAACATGCACTAATGCTAGTAACTATAAACAGAAGTCTAGTCTCTACTCCAGGCTTTCAAATTCCATACGTGAAATTATACCATGCAGTAGTGATAGAGTTATACAGGTGTGGCAAGGATGGATCTGAGGTAGGGCTATGGTGCGTGGTAACTGCCTAAAGCTATCTTATGAGTATCAGAGAACTGATGCCCAAACAAGAGAAGAGTTGTTCAGGAAGATACAAGATGGAACGAGCTCAAAGTGTTTGAAAAGAAAGAAAATCATAGTTTATTTTACTTTTTACTAAAATCGTAAAAAGACAGAGAATTTTTATATCTTATAAAGAAGGTAGAAAAGATATGAGAAATAAAATTGAGGAACATGGGGCAACCGGAAATGAGTAATCATCCACTTCTTAGAGTGAAGAACGTAGAAAATCAATTTATTCTTTAAAATGAAGCAAATCATGGCTGTGAAGATTCCTGTCATCTGGGTGGATGAGTGAGCATCCCATTGCTCTAATAAATACCCGAGATGGCCTTCTAAGGAGGAGAGGCTTGCTTTGGCTCACGTCACTGGAGGTTGCAGTCCAAGCTTGATTCGTGCCATTACCTTTAACCTGTGGCAAGGTAAAAGTCTCAGAAATAAAGTTTTCTTTTATTTAATTCACCGTCAGAGGCATGAGAAACACATTGTATAAGCGGACCAAGGATTGTTTGCTCTGTTGTGGATGACTCTGCTTCATGTTTAGTTTTGTTAATTTTACAGCCATCATTAATTTTAAAAATTCACAGTGTATTACAAGCTTGAATAATTACAGATAAGTAGAGCTTCAACTTAACAAATGTTAAAATCTAGAGTGAGCCAGCCCAACCCTGCCTTTCTT
>CM052703.1:28520770-28535418 GCA_028551405.1 Uromys caudimaculatus
AAGAAAGGCAGGGTTGGGCTGGCTCACTCTAGATTTTAACATTTGTTAAGTTGAAGCTCTACTTATCTGTAATTATTCAAGCTTGTAATACACTGTGAATTTTTAAAATTAATGATGGCTGTAAAATTAACAAAACTAAACATGAAGCAGAGTCGTCCACAACAGAGCAAACAATCCTTGGTCCACTTATACAATGTGTTTCTCATGCCTCTGACGGTGAATTAAATAAAAGAAAACTTTATTTCTGAGACTTTTTATTTTACTGTAAGTACTACAACAGAGTTACATCCAGTAATTTTACACTCTAAAAGGGTATAACAACAGGTACTATTCAATACTAGCTAGTAATGACTGGTGATAATGGAGTAACAGTGAAAATGCAAAAATAACATGGGTTAAGGATGCAGTTCAATGGTAGAGTGTACTTCCATATAGCATCACATTCAAGACCCCAAGATCATTCCTCACCATTGGAGAAAAACAGGAACAGCGAAAATGATCCAAAATAAATCTGACTTATGAAAAAGAGTAATGAAAAGTAATCTAAGCACTAACACTTATATTTTATACTTAAAAGCCTGTGCATGCTCACATGCTGCAAACTTATTCATTTTCCTTGTCAGTATTCACTTCAACAACAATATCAACTATTAAAAGTATGTTCATATAGTCCTACACGAGCTTTCAAACATCCTATAAAGTAGATGCATTTCCCCTTGCTTCTCTTGATGAAGACACTGCACCCTAGAAGGTTAACTCACTGTCCAGTCATATCTAGTCGGGAAGCTGTGGAATGGTATGTGAGCCCACGTTCTGTAGGGAGTGGCCCAGAAGCTCTGTAATCTTTGGAGGACATCACACGCTACTGTGGTTTCTCCATGACTGGAGTGGTAAGAAAGAATGAAAGAGGTAAAGAACATGTCTTACAATCCAACAGTATCTGAAAACAGTATAGCTTCTAATCATTTTAAAGAGTAGAAATGACATTAATGCCCTCTTAAGGAGTGCATATGTCTTTCTGCCTTGCTCTAAACCACATTTACATTCATATTTGAGACCCTACTTAGATGAATCCTTGGGCTTTGGCAAATAGTGTCAGTGGAAATCAGGCACTTACACATTCCTGGGGAGAGACTAGCCCTATCATGCTGACCAGAAGTCTCTACTTGAATCAGTATAAAAAGAAAAATGTGGTATAATTGATAATAAATTAGATAAACTGTAATAACAACCAATCATTAATTAGACAGTTGACACCGTCATTGAACACGGGTTGCATGTAAGATTTGGATTTGATACCTGAACTCTGGGCAAAAACTATTGTGCTCTGAGAGCACGTAATAGCAGAAAGTCCCTGGAAATGTTAAATCAAGTTAACCACTCAAAGCAAGCTAACATCAGGAAAGAGGCAGTAAGTGCAAGTTAATTTATTTTCTGTTATTTCATATCTTATTTAATGTTCTTCCTTGGAATATCTCCTAGTAGCATGTGCGATGGTTTCACACAGCAAGAGACTTACACAGAAAGAAGGACTTTAGTAAATAAAGCCCTACCAAGAAATAACATTATGAACATTATATCATCACTTAGACATTGCTAAGAATATCTCATCATTGTTTCTGTAATTTTCTCAAAATTAAGGTGTTTTCTAACTCCAGTCTGAAAGGATAAATCCTAAGAGAAGGTACTTCTGCTAATCGAGCAGCAAAATAATTCCTTCTCTCTGAGTTTGTGTGGATCATTATAGAATCATTCCAGAAATCTCTTGCATTTCCTCTTCTGATTATTAGCAACTCCCCAGAGAAAGCTCACACACAAAACCAGAGCTCTCATCTCCAAAGTTTGTAAGGACCTGGGCAGAGTGAGTGGCTTCTAATCTGAATGTCTTCAGCTTCTGTATACTATACTCATAAATACCTTTCTCAAATTGTTAATTTTCTTTTTTTATTCTTTTGATTCCATTTAATCATTTGTTCATGCAAACAAAAAATGTTTAATCCATCATTGTAATAATTATATTTTACTTTATAAAAATGAATCTGTAATTCTAATTTTATTCTCTCTCCTGATAAATGAAAATAATGTCAGAGGTCAGATGTAAATAATGTAAGAGATGGAAGAGTCCTCACAAGTAGTGCTAAGTCAGTTCTTAAAATCCAGTAGTTTAAAGAATAATGTTTTCAGTCTATAATTTGTTTTGGGAGTACTTTCCTCATGAGCAGAGCTATCTTCCATAGCTCCCATTGCTTTGTGCTTGCTAAAATTACAAAAATACCTTGTGCTATATGGCCTATCTCTTTAAGAACAAACAAACAAACAAACAAACAAACAAACAATAGTTTCACCACATACATCATTTCAGAACCACTAGGTATAAATCCTGTTGTCCCCTTGTGGGAAATATAAGGACATGTCATCTGCTGTGAAAAAAACTATTGTGTCAGTGATGTTGGAAAATGTCTGTAATCCTGGTATGTGAGACTGAGGCAGGAAAAAGACTGGAAGCCAGTCTGGCCTATACAGAAAGATCCTGTCTCAAAAACAAGGAGGAGGCCGGGCAGTGGTGGCACACGTCTTTAATCCCAGCACTCGGGAGGCAGAGGCAGACGGATTTCTGAGTTCGAGGCCAGCCTGGTCTACAGAGTGAGTTCCAGGACAGCCAGGGCTATACAGAGAAACCCTGTCTCGAAAAACAAAACAAAAAAAAAAAAAAAAAAAAAAAAACAAGGAGGAGGAGGAGGGAGAGGACTAACACTGATGGTTGACAAAGTAACTTCCTCCTAACCAGGGGCGCAGTGCTGCAGTTTACAAAACTCTACCACAGCTCGTTTTATTTCTCAGCACCTCTATCTTTTCACCTTCACCCTTCTGAAATGTGTTAGAGTTCTAACTCCTGGGAGTTTCTAGTTTCACAGAAACCAATAAGGAGATTATTATCAAGGGGGGGGGATTAAAGAGACAGATGAACTAGTTAGTGAAACAAAGAGGAAAAGAAACACTTAACCCTATTGCACACAAGGCAGGACAGCCGGGAACATTCTGTAAGCTTTGGACAAGGTTTACTCTACAGGACTTATCTATAGGAATAAAAACAAGAAGAAAGGAAGGCCCCTGTTCTACCTAAGACAGTGCTGCATTCAGTAATGCTGAAAGGTGGAGAGGATTGAGGGTGGTGACGGCAGGGGGGATGAAGTGAATGTAGACAACTGGAAAGTAGCCAACACCTGAGTCTACTGTAGAAATAATGGATAAGAGGTGTGGGGGTTAGACCTATTTGCATATTTATATTAATGTAATTAAAGTCCCCCAAGAAATTTTAGTAAGTGTCCAGGATGAAGGAAAGGCCAGGGACTCAGTTTGCCAAACCAACTAGGACAATGAGCCTAGACATGGTAAGAAAGTTATGAAGTTGGTAAAGGTATTAAGGACTGAGCAATCGATAGTACTAAATTCCAAAGAAAGGACTCACAGGGCAAAGAACAAAAAATGATGATTGGGCTTGGCAACTGGTTCAAGGCTGCAGGAAGTCAGAGGGGACGGACTTATACATGCTGGGATCAAGGCTGCAGAAGTCAGAGGGGACGGACTTATACATGCTGGGAGAAGAGATCACTATTCTCTTTGAATCTACCTTAGCTCAAGTCTCCAGTCACTGAACTCCATTCTTCAAGTTTGGCGAATGTTTATAGAACTGACTGTTTATTATTATTATTATTATTATTATTATTACTATTATTATTAATTTATTACTATAACATCCATCACATAACATGTATCATGTAACATATAACATGTAATATACTATATATTACTAAATATATAAACATATATGTAAAGGTAATATAATAATATTGTTTTAATTAATATATAACATAAATATAATAGGTAACATAAATATAGTAAAATAATGTATACTAGTTATTATAATAATTAAGAGTCACTATTATTGAAGTTTAATGAACAGTTTCCTCCAGAAGTTGATAGTTAGCAAATCTACAGTGTGTACTGATTTTTCTTCCCTTGATAATAACTATTTATAAATCAAGCAAATCTCAAGAGAATCAGCTGCTTAGCAGTTCTCGGAGGAGGTTTACAGTCTCATGTCCTCCCTTATCAAGAGCAGGGAAGATCCTCCCAGAGCTTAAACTGAAGAAGACAACAGAGCAAAGATGGCCAAAGCCTGAACCCTCTCCAAGCAGTTAGGCTCCTCACAGAGGAGCTAGTGAAGAATCTTGTCGTCAGTTCAGGGCCACACAGTTCCTGCCAGGATCATCCTGAGACTGGAAGGGGGGAAACAATTCTCCCAACCCACTAACTCAGGGTTCCTCTCAAAACTCAGTTGTCTTTTCTCTCTCCTGGCTGACTGATTGCTTTCTTCTATGATTCTGGATTTAGATCCATACAAAAAGAACGGCTAACTCTTTTAATTACTCTGTGACGAAATGCATTCCTCAGATGTCAGTGGCTTAGAGCTCTACCTATGGCACTGTAGTCCAATGGTGCCAAAGCTACTGCAGCTGTTCACAGCGCGTGAGTTTCCCAGAGGGGGCCTAAGACCATCAGAAGACATAGATGCTTACATTATGATTCTTAACACTAACAAAATTACAGTAATGAAATAGCAATGATAATAATTTATGGTTGGGGGTCACCACACATGAGAAAATATATTAAAAGGTCACAGCCTTAGGAAGGTTGAGAACCACTGAGCTACAAGGTATTCTGCATAGACTTTGTATCACCAATTGGGAAACCCTGATTTTTCCATATTACAGAGATCGATGATAGAAGGCAAAATACATGAAGCTTTGTCCTTGCCATTGTAATCTTGGAAACAGGCATCAGATGGAGCTGATGTCAACCTTGATTCTTGAGAGACCGCCATAAACAGATGCCGAGAGTTACCCACACTGAACAAATAACACGAATGAGCGACAAACTCAGGCTGCTCTTGGGTGCAGCTGTTTAGTAACACAACGAAGTCCATGCTAACTAATGACGTGACAGGCGATATTCAGTGTATTTCAAAAGCTTGAGGGCAAAATGGGGACAGGGATGCAGCAAAAAGAAAATTCAGACTGCAAAACTTGAAAATATTCATTAATGTAGATTGAACTTTGGCCCATATAACCCAATCTATAACCTAAAAACAAAATTGGAGAGAGAAGAAGTAGGTGGGGAGCAGTGGGTGCATGCTTGTTTGAGCATGAGCACGCATGCTCAACGGCAGGTGCAGCACCACCTGTCGGGCTCCCTCCTCGCCAGCGATTACTCTTTCTTACCTGATTTGCTGCTCTGATCTTCAGGCCTGGGTGAATGCTTTCTGAATCACACTGCCAACGCTTTTCTATTCAGGTTTTATTCGGTTCTAGTGCTGCACCTTGGGAAACTGTTTCCAGCTGGCAGTTCTTTTTTTTTTTTTTTTTTTTTGGATATTTTCTTTATTTACTTTTCAAATGTTTCCCCTTTGTGCGTACAAGAAAACAGGGCTCGTTTAAAACAAAATATCTGTAACCCTTTATAACAACAACAATAAAAAAAAAAAAGTAATACTCATGTAAAGTTTCATTGGTGAAAATCATTCACAAGTGTTGGCTGGGTTAGCGTTGCTTTATTGCTGAGATAAGGGTCTGTTTGGGAATTGTGATTTGGACAAACCATTTCTCCACTGCTATCAGTACTGGTAACAGTGTGAAGAATTCCTTCTACTATGGTCAAGGCTACTAGATGTTATTAAGCAGATAAAAGCTTACTTCATCTAATTCCCATAACAAACATAACATCAGAGTTCTTACCATCTACTTAAAAATAAGTGTGAAGAATTTATCTCCTCTGCCCTACACATGAATTTTACAGCCAAAATCTTAGCTAGAATTTAACAATGAGAATTAGGAGATTTTCATGAAACATAAAAAACAATCTGGACTTCACATAAAAAAAAAATGTTGATTTTTTTATTTAAAATATCAGAACAAGTGGAGGCTGGAAGTATACCTCCATGTTAGATCACTTGTCCAGGGTGCAGTGTATCCTAGGTTAACACCAGCCACACACACATACACACACACACACACACACACACACACACACACACACACACTCACTCACTCACAAAATGTCAAAACAGGTAGTTGTCTAGAACTGGACAGAGCAGAACAACTGCCCAATCAAAGCTGGGAACACACTCCCTCTCCACTCTACCAAAATCTCCACCTTCTCCTGTGTGATTTGCCCTCCCTTCCCTGCCTCCATTTCTCTTTAGTGAACTCGGAAGCTGTACTCAGTGTGAGTATCAGGCACTTTCTTATCCAGCATGTGACCTCAAACCTGTGATTTGAACATATGATCATCATACCACATCCTGGGGTTACTAACCAAAGCCTTGGACTAATAATATCTATTGGTCCAGACTAGAGATTTTCAAAAAGCCAGAGAGGAGGAGAAAGCTCAGAAACCATTCTTGTGAACACTCCAGGTACTCATTATGAAAACAATAATATGGTTTGTTTGTTTGCTTGTTGGCTTAGTCTCTCTTTGCTTCTGAGACAACCTTAAGTCTACTTCCTTTTCCAGAATAAAAGAAACATCATTCCTGAGTGAATTCATCGGCAGCAGCCAATAAGGGCACCTGAAGGATTCTCATTGAAAACACACTGTCCAATGATTGAAAGCTTCGTGAAATTTAGCCTTTCACATGCAACAGGCATCAGCCCATGTAGGTCTGTCTCTGTTGAGGTTGGGGAACAGCACAGGGGTCGAGCATTTGCTTAGCAATCATGGGGCAATACAATCCATCTCAATACCAAAACCAATAGACAAACAAACTTGGCTGGGCCACACATCTTGTCACTGTCTCCACTAGAAATAAGCCATCTTAACTTGTAAAAGGTTCCACGCTTGGTCTCCAAGAAAGCTGTTCCTTCAATAGTCCACATAGACACAGGACAGCCAAAAGTAAAGTCTGGCATTAGTCACATGACAGATCAGCATCCAATTCTACTACATGTCATCCCCTCAGATAGGTGGCCTTGAAGAAATTTCTCTACCTGTTAACCAGCTCAACATCACACACTTCACAGAGGAAGCTAAAGATTCACCTGTGTATCTACGTGCTAACTGTGATGTCTGACACATGATGAGCACATAAGTGGTAGTGAGTTCTAGCACTGAAGACATCCAGTGTCCCTATCCAAATAGTACAAAACTTTTAGAACCTTTAAAACTGCATTGGTTGAAGCTAAGTGTAGCTATTGTGTCTTTAAAAGTACAGAAACGATTCTATCTTTGGACAAGTTAAAGGTTTTCTTTGGGCTCAGCAGCCAAAGGTGCTTGTTTCCAAGGTGAAAGACTTAAGTCTGATTTCTAGGACATAGATGGTGGAAGGTAACAGGTTCCCTAGACAGTCTTCTGATGTTCATATGTGCAGTATATTACAGGCATGCATACAAATAAATATAATAAAGAAATTTCTTAAAGATTGACTTTATCTCCAATTAGAAAAACTGACAACAGGACTATACCCATTTAAGAAACAAATCAAATATTTCAATGATATTTTGTTGAGACAAGGCCTTATTTCATAGCCTAGCCTATCCCAGAACTGATAGCAATTGTCCTGCCTTGAATTCCTAAATTCTGGGATTATAAACACAAGTCACCATAATTGGCTTAATGAAAACATGTCTGAAGTGAAAAATAAAAGAACATTTAAGAGAATGTGAATTATAATGCTACAGTAACAAAATAAAACTTACCCTTCTTTAAGGAAGAGGATTTAATCTAAACTGCATCTTTCCTGAACAATAACTTTCTGCAAAGAAAACCTAAAAATAACAATTGAATTTTCAAATGTATCAACTCTGCATAGTGGTGCTATTTTTCTCTTTTACCGCAAATTTGAAGGCAGAGCTCTATAATATAGTATGTGGAATATTCACATATTAATATATATGTTGTGATCTCATAAGTTCTTAAATAAAAAAAATTCTAGTAAGACATTTCATGAATGCAAATTTTGTTATTTCCATTGTGTTTTATTTTTATAAGCATTTTTATGATGGGCGAGGGCAGTACAGAAGAAATGTTCAAAATATATTTCCTGATTCCTTTCAAATCCTTGTATTTTTTTATTGGATTATATCTGTTGCAATACAACTGTCAGACATTTCTTTCCTAAAGGAACTCTGCTTTATTCACATGGCAAAACCACATTTGATTGAGTACCATTTTGCTAGCCACTGGAACCTTATATATTTATCTGGCTTAGACATTTTTTCACATGACAAGGTAGGTCTGGTTGATCTCTATAGACCATCTCACTTCTAATATTTAAGTATTATCCTAAAGTCTCCCTGGGTATTTCGTTTGTTTGTTTTGAGTATTTTAATTAACTCACAGTGTATCAGTTGTCCAGTAATAAAAGATAATGTAATGGTAGGTTCAACCCAGGACGGTTATTTCTGCTTCAGAAAGACATCTCAGCAACCCCAATATTGAATGTTCACTTCCACAGTGGAATAATTATCTACATAGAGAAGAGCAGCAGAGACCTAGGCTGATGCTAGGAAAGAAATAGACACAGATAGCCGAATAAAAGGAACACCTTGATCATTCAGACTCACCATTGCTACTACTAAGGCACAGTAAGCCCAAAATATTGCCAATTAAACAGTGGCTGGAAACTCAGCAACATTTTTTAAAGCATATAAACAACTTTGGGACAGTACAGATAGAACCACACTACTTATTGTCCCAAGAAACAATATTTTAAAGTGACATGTAGTGAATAGTATCATGTTTGTCCTTTATTTTTCTTTACAAAAGATTTCTTTTAAACATTAAAAGTTCAACACTAGAAGACATTCCTTTTCTTATTTTTTTTTACCATGATTAAAGTACAGAGGATACAAAATTTACAACTATAACCACCTTTTAGTCTATAATCCAGTAGTATTAAGTACATTGCACATGGCAAAACTGACTATCTATATCCATTAAACAATAATCTTTCCAACTGCCTCTATCATCCACCTGTCTACTTCCTTTTTCAAAGTTTTCAACTGCTCTGAGTACCTCATTAAAGGGAATACCTTTACAAAGTATCCTTTGGTTAACTCAACATCCTCAAAATCCATCTGTTTTATGGGATATACCAGGTTTTTTTGAAGGGGGGGCAGGTGTAGTGCTACACATATATTAATCCAATACAGCAGAGGCAGAGGCAGAAGAACCACAAGCTTAAGGCTCTCTTGTCACAACAAGATATAGAAAATTTCTCTGTCTATTTGATTAGATTCCACTGTCAGCAATCAGAACACAGACGGATATGCCAAGAACGAATGCTTTTCACAAACTGTGGCTCCAAGAATGTGTGAAGCTGCCTGCCATGAGACTATGGGTCAGAGGTCAATATTTGCTATTGTGCTAAGACCTGGAATTGTCCAAAGTTAACCACAATTTACTGCCCAAGCCTTCCCCCTGGACGCAAGCTTTTAATAGACTTCAGGGCAGCAAAGCAGTTAAATCAACAGATTCTGCCTGTGCAAATTGCCAGAAGGTGAGAAAGATTCATGCTGTTTCTCATTCTGACATCTTCTAGAATCCTCTCAGAAGACATTCTTTTAGTCAAATAAATTTTGGTTTACATTATCAGACTAGTAAAACATAGATCATTTAGCCATTGTGTTTATCATGTATTTGAAAGACATATATGGCCAAGCATACTGGTATACCACTGTAATTCCAACACTTATAAGAAAAAGACAGGGCTGAAGAGATGGCTCAGTGGTTAAGAGCACTGACTGCTCTTCCAGAGGTCCTGAGTTCAATTCCCAGCAACCACATGGTGGCTCACAACCATCTGTAAAGGGATTCGATGCCCTCTTCTGGTGTGTCTGAAGACAGCGACAGTGCGTAGTGTGCTCACATATATGAAATAAGTAAATAAATCTTAAAAAGAAAAAGACAGGGTGATCACAAGTTTAAGGGTCGGTGGGGTTATAGAGAAAGAATTTAACAAAAAGTCATATACACATTAATAACAAAATGCAAAAATCGTATGTATAAGTATATATTTTATTAGTGTGTATTTTTATTATATACTTTTGTTCTAAGACTGAATTCCAAATTTACTGAAAAGGATTATGACAACACATATACTACAGAAATGAATCTCAAAGTAATAATAATAGTAATGTAACAGTAACAGTAACAGTAACAGTAATAGTAATAGTCATAGATGGGGCTGGTGAGATGTAGGTAATGAGGCAGGTAAGGATCCTTGCCCTGTAAGGCTGATGCTCTGAGTTGAACAACGAGAACTCACATGAAGGTAGAAGGAAAGGACTTCTTAACATGTACTCAAACACTCCCGCCCCATTCCCATACATGGAATAAAGTTTTACAACTTTTAATATCAGGCAATGAATCTGTATTCATAAAAGTTGTGGTGACTCGGGTGAGTGGTTTCTAACCAGTAAGATGGAGCAGAAAGCTATGTATGGCAAAGGTGGCATCTAGTGCCCACGTGCCCACTATGAACTCTGGATCTCCAGAGATTCTGGTGCCTAAACTACATCGCTTTTTCTTACCCAGTGTCTCTGATGCTGTCCTGCAGAAAGTGGGAATCTGAATAATCCATGTTAAGGGAGAGATAACATTATCAGATTTATTAGTTCAGCATCACAAGGTATTTTTTTTCATGCTGTTTAATCAAAGTAGCATGCCCCTGGGAAACTGAAAAAGTCTAACCATCTCTTGTTAGATTCAATATGGCCTTAGAGAGGAGAGTGTACACTATCTATTTCTCATAATTATATTTGATTTGAGAAACTGAGTTTGGGTAACTTGGTTTTTGTGTGTTTTATACATTAGGATTCTGATACTGAATAGATAATGACAAAAACTGGAGTATATAGTTAAGATTAAAAAAAAAATTATGTCAATAATCTTCCATTTAAAAGCTGGTGTATTCTTCCTAAGGTCTTGACCTTCATATTATTGATAAAGATCCTTCTTGATTCATCAATAAGCGTTTAACAATTGGTGACATTTCAAAGCAAAATTTGGATAAAATGGAAAATTAATCATATCTTCATCTTTATTGATATACATAGTTATTAAAAATATGATTTCATTTTCATTTTGGTCTGGTTTGGGGTACATATCCCCTGAATTTGTTATAAGCAGCTTAATTGCTTACTTAAGTGTGAAATATAAGCAAGCAAAGAGGGACTCACCCAGAAGAACAGTCTGCTTTGTGATTGTAAAATAATGAACAGGACAGCTTGCTGCCCCACACAACTGTAGATCAGTAACAGACTCTTTCCAAGACTAGCATCACTGTCCTACCGTCCATCACTCTGTGAGTCAGTAGTAATCATGCTTGAGGATAATTGACTATTATCAAATAGTTAGCTATGCTAGTATTAGCAATTCACTGAGGAAGCCAGGTGCGACCTATAATATATAATCCAAATAGCTTTGGAATAAACTTAAAGACAATTTTGGTCAGGTAAAAATCTAAATTGCTTTCTAGCCATGAGCTTCTCAGTGTGTATTGCAAAGATTGCTCTTTAGCTCCCTATTTCACAACCCTTCCTTACCCACCCACCCCTACCTACCCCAGCTTCAAAGTTCCCCTGGATTCAACCTCCCTAGTGTTGGGTCTATAGGCATCCACCATGACTGCCTACTTCCAACTTTCTTTTAGCTGGTGAATCCAAGTCATCAACACATTCAAACAGCTGCCAGGACCCCTCTCTCTTTTCCTTTTCGTGTTCTTTTTAAAATTTCCATTTATTTATTTATTTATTTATTTATTTATTTATTTATTTATTTATTTATTTATAGAAATGATGATTAGCATTTCATAGTTTGATACGTACAGCCAGGATTAGCATGGCTTGCTGTGAGGAAGTTAATAACAGTAGCCATTCAGAAGGCAGAAACAATAGTGATCCTTATCTCAGGACAGGGAACAGCTGTTCAAACATCTTTTTAGAAGTTCAAGTCCAGTCCATGGATCTTTTTCTGCAAATAGAGAATGCTTTAATGCTAAGTAGAGAGGAAGAGTACACTTTCAAATGTCATTCAGAGTACTTTAGACCATTCTTTATTAATGCCTTATTCTTCCTCACATTGAGCATTCTGGTCTTTATGCTTTTGTAAAATCTTCCACTGAAAAGTACTAACAGGGGCCTCAGGGGTCTCCTGGATTCCTCTTCAAACATGTTCAAATGCAACACGGTAAGCGCTAGGACCATTTATACTTAGAGCATGACCCACTCTCTGGAAACTATCACAAGTAGTATGACTCCAAAGAAGATCCCATTGGCAATAGCCTCAATGCACATGGTATAGGGCACAGAAAGACACACAGTGGATTGGAGTTTGTTCAGTCTAGAATTGCATGATCTACAAATACTTCTAGTAAATTCCTTAACCACTTAACAAGCAAGTCCATCATTTTATCCAGGAAATGAAAACATTAGATTCTGTCATTGTTTCCAGAACTTGTCATACCATGAAAGTCACCCAGAGTCTGAAACCCAAACTCAGAGCCCGAACTCCAGCAGGAGAGGATGAATTCAGAGCCAGGGTTAACGTAGGAGGCTTTTTCTAGGCCATGGGCAGACAGGAGTAAGGGAGAATGTTCAGGACCAGAAACCTGCATTCTCTTGAGCTGGGGAGACCTTGGTGATCTGAAATGTGCCTGGGTCCTACACCCAGGAGATAGTGATACCTGATGCATGCCAAATCTTCTTCGCATTAGCAGCTCTTAATGTTTTTTGGTGAAGTCCACAGACTGAGTCCTCCAGGATTTGGGGTCATCAAATCTCTCCTGTAACTACCCATGTCTGCTGATATGGAGGAATCATAGTCACAGGCAAGAATTAAAGAAACAAGTGAGGCTAGATCTAGGAAAACTGACATTTGAGTTTCATTCTATCATGTGTGATGACATGTTATTCCTCCAATTGCATTTCCAACCTTTTAAATTACACAAATCATTCATACCTGTCTTAGTCAGGGTTTCTAGTCCTGAACAAACATCATGACCAAGTTGGGGAGGAAAGGGTTTATTGAGCTTACACTTCCATGCTGCTGCTCATCACGAAAGAAAGTCAGGACTGGAACTCAAGCAGGTCAGGAAGCAGGAGCTGATACAGAGGCCATGGAGGAATGCTGCTTACTGCCTTGCTTGCTTGCTTCTCCTGGCTTGCTCAGCTTGCTTTCTTATAGAGCCCAAGACTACCAGCCCACAGATGGCACCACTCACAAGGGGCCCTCCTCCCTTGATCACTAATTGAGAAAATGTGTTACCGCTGGATCTCATGGAGGCATTTTCTCAACTGAAACTCCTTTCTCTGTGATAACTTCAGCTTGTGTCAAGCTGACACACAAAACTAGCCAGTACAATACCTCTCAGGAAATTAAAAAAAAGTCAGTGGTAAACAATTTATTGATCCCAACCTTAAGTGTAAATGCCAAAATATCAGAGTATATTTATATTAACACAAAAGTATAGACAAAAATCAAGACTCTGTGTGTGTGTCTCTCTCTCCCTCTCCCTGCCTTTCTTTCACTCTCCTTCCCTCTATCTTTCTGTCCCATTCCGTTCTTTCCTCTCAGTGGAAAAAGTGCTTGCTATGCAAGCCTATTGACCCAAATTCAGTGTCCAAAACCCGTGTTAAGGTGGAATGAGAATCGGCTCTACCGTAGTCCTCCCACCTCCCCCAACACACACAAGAATAATAAAGAAAATAATTGTTTAAGTGAGTCAGTATTGTTGACTGTGAAGTTCTGGCAGCAAGAAAAACTGTAGAGCTACTTAGAAGGGGTGTTCAGTGAACAGCAGGGCTAAGCAAAGAATATTCAGGGGAATTAGGCCATAAGTAATCACTCTGTGATAAACTGATACGGCCACAAGCAGGCAGATTAACACAAATGCTCTCCTATTGCTTTTCAAATACCGTGGCAATCATGGACCACTGCAAAACTCAGCTGCACACAAAGCAAGCAAGCTCGAAATAATCAGGATGGCAAGGCTCTGTCTGAGCAAAGAGGTTGGGCAGATCAAATGTCTGTGACAACTCTGCTTTAAACTGTGGTGACAGCTATGAACCAAAGGGCAGCCTTGCTTGGAATAAACTGTTCAGTAGCATCTCATGGTACAAATAGCAATGCCCATCTGAAAGTTGTGTCCTGAATACAAAAGACAGGGCTAGCTGTATCAGTTCTGCACAGGGTCAAATATATAAAGAGGCTATTATTTTGATCCCAATTTCTACCATTGTCTATCATGGTCCCCACAATTGCTTTCTATTGCAGGTGATCTGGTACACTTTTCAGCTCAAACATGTTCTCCTATCATGGCTATCCTGTAATTCCAAATACAGGCAGCTATTCATAGTAAATCCTTCCTATAATCCTGGAATTTTATTCAGAACTATTTTTGCAACACACTCTGAGAAGTGTTTTAGTTTTGTGATACCTGTACTATGTTAAATAATAGTAAGAATGAAATACATATTCTCATTTTGTGCCATGACTGTGCTGAAGTCATTTATATGACCATTAAAATTATACTTAAAAAAGGTTGGAAGCTGTTACACCTATAATTTTAATAAGGTGGTAAATTTGCTGAG
>CM052703.1:28535518-28592344 GCA_028551405.1 Uromys caudimaculatus
AGATCTAAGCTCTCAAGCTACATGTCTGCCTTTCTTCTTATGATGATGGTCATGGACCCATGCTCAGAAACTGTAAGCAAGCCCTCAATTAAATGCTTTCTTTTTAAAATTGCCTTGGTCATGGCTTCTTATCATGACACTAGCACAGTAACTATGACACTCTCTTATCCGGCCACCATTTTCCCTCCCAACATTAAGCTTGTTTTTTTTTCTTTCTTTTACTTTTTCTTTCTTTCTTTTTAATAAATGATTTTATTTATTTACATTCCAAATGTTGCTCCCTTCCTGGTACTCCCTCCCCAGGTTCTAATTTTTTTAACTGGATATTTTCTTTATTTACATTTCCCAAACCCCCCCAAACTCCCATCCCATACCCCCTCCCCCTGCTTCTAGTTTTTTTATGTTCATGATGACTTTTTTAATTTCTTTTTTTATTAAACTAATAAAATTTATTTAAAATATATAACTAAATATTGACATTTTTTAAGTCATCAATTTATAATAGTTAAATGCCTCTTAAATATACATGATATCTTCTGAAGCTAAAAGTAATATGCACTCAACCAGTTTTTAAAATCTATTTAGAACATTAAACATGATAGAAGTAGAAAGAAAACCTCTTATGAAGTCCTCTATGAAAGGAAATTGTAACAGGTTCTTGATTAAACAGAAACGGTTCTATCTCCAAGGGAGAATATGCAGTGTAACTGTGGCTTCATAGAATGAATTGGGTAGTGTTCCTTCTGTTTCTATTTTGTGGAATTGTTTGAAGAGTATTGGTATTAGGTCTTCTTTGAAGATCTGATAGAATTCTGCACTAAACCCATCTGGTCCTGGGTTTTTTTGTTTGTTTGTTTGGTTTGGTTTGGTTTGGTTTGGTTTGGTTTGGTTTGGTTTGGTTGGGAGATTTTTAATGACTGCTTCTATTTCTTTAGGAGTTATGGGACTGTTTAGATGGTTTATCTGATCCTGATTTAACTTAAGTATTTGGTATCTTTCTAGAAAATTGTACATTTCATCCAAATTTTCCAGTTTTGTTGAGTATAGCCTTTTGTAGTAGGATCTGATGGTTTTTTTTTTTTAATTTCCCCAGTTTCTGTTGTTATATCTCCCTTTTCATTTCTGATTTTGCTAATCTGGATACTGTCTCTGTGCCCTCTGGTTAGTGTGGCTAAGAGTTCATCTATCTTGTTGATTTTCTCAAATAACCAGCTCCTGGTTTGTTGATTCTTTGTATAGTTCTTTTTGCTTCTATTTGGTTGATTTCGGCCCTGAGTTTGATTATTTCCTGCCATCTACTCCACTTGAGTCTATTTGCTTCTTTTTGTCCTAGAGCTTTCAGGTGTGCTATTACATTGCTAGTATATGCTCTCTCCAGAGGCACTCAGAGCTGAATTTTCCTCTTAGCACTGCTTTCATTGTGTCCCATTAGTTTGGGTATGTTGTGCCTTCATTTTCATTAAATTCTAAAAATTCCTTAATTTATTTCTTTATTTCTTCCTTGACAAAGGTATCATTGAGTAGGGCATTGTTCAGCTTCCATGTGTATGTGGGCTTTCTGTTGTTTTTGTTGCTATTGAAGACCAACCTTAGTCCATGGTGAACTGATAGGATGCATGGAATTATTTCAATTTTCTTGTATCTGTTGAGGCCTGTTTTGTGACTGCTTATATGGTCAGTTTTGGAGAAGGTACCATGAGGTGCTGAGAAGAAGGTATATTCTTTTGTTTTAGGATGAAATGTGCTATAGATATCTGTTAAATCCATTTGGTCCATAACTTCTGTTAATTTCAATGTGTCTCTGTTTAGTTTGTGTTTCCATGATCTGTCCATTGATGAGAGTGGGGTGTTGAAGTCTCCCACTATTATTGTGTGAGATGCAATGTGTGCTTTGAGCTTTAGTAAAGTTTCTTTTATGAATGTGGGTGCCCTCACATTTGGAGCATAGATGTTCAGAATTGAGATTTCTTCTTGGTAGACTTTTTCCTTTGATGAGTTTGAAGTGTCTTCCTTATCCTTTTTGATAACTTTTTGTTGAACATTGATTTAATTTGATATTAGAATGGCTACTCCAGCTTGTTTCTTGGGACCATTTGCTTGGAAAATTGTTTTCTAGCCCTTTACTCTGAGGTAGTGTCTGTTTTTGACACTGAGGTGCATTTCCTGTATGCAGCAAAATGCTGGGTCCTGTTTATGTATTCAGTTTCTTAGTCTATGTCTTTTTATTGGGGAATTGAGTCCATTGATGTTAAGAGATATTAAGGAATAGTGATTGTTGATTCCTTTTATTTTTTATGTTATTTCTATGTTTGTGTGGCTATCTTCTTTTGGGTTTTTTGAAAGATTACTTTCTTGCTTTTTCCAGGATGTAGTTTCCCTCCTTGAGCTGGTGTTTTTCATCTATTATCCCTTGTAGTGCTGGATTTGTAGAAAGATATTGTGCAAATTTGTTTTTTTGTCGTGGGATATCTTGGTTTCTCCATCTATGGTAATTGAGAGTTTTGCTGAGTATAACAGCCTGGGCTGGCAGTTTTGTTCTCTTAGGGTCTGTATAACATCTGCCCAGAATCTTTCAGCTTTCATAGTCTCTGGTGAGAAGTCTGGTGTAATTCTGATAGGTCTGCCTTTATATATTACTTGACCTTTTTCCTTTACGCTTTAATATTCTTTTTTGTTTTGTGCATTTGGTGTTTTGACTATTTTGTGACAGGAGGAATTTCTTTTCTGGTCCAATCTATTTGGAGTTCTCTAGGCCTCTTGTATGTTTATGGGCATCTCTTTCTTTAGGTTAGGAAAGTTTTCTTCTATAATTTTGTTGAAGATATTTACTGTTTACTGGCCCTTTAAGTTGAGAATCTTCTATACTTATTATCCTTAGGTTTGGTCTTCTCACTGTGTCCTGGAATTTCCTGGATGTTTTGGGTTAGGAGCTTTTTGCATTTTGCATTTTCTTTGACTGTTGTGTCAATGTTTTCTATGGTATCTTCTGCACCTGAGATTCTTTCTTCTATCTCTTGTATTCTGTTGGTGATGCTTGTATCTATGACTCCTGATCTCTTTCCTAGGTTTTCTATCTGCAGGGTTGTCTCCCTTTGTGATTTCTTTATGGTTTCTATTTCCATTTTTAGATCCTGGAAGGTTTTGTTCAATTCCTTCACCTGTTTGGTTGTGTTTTCCTATAATTCTTTAAGGGATTTTTGTGTTTCTTCTTTAAGGGCTTCTACCTGTTTACCTGTGTTCTCTTGTATTTCTTTAAGGGAGTTATCTATGTCCTTCTTAAAGTCCTCTATCATCATCATGAGATGTGATTTTAAATCAGAGTCTTGCTTTTCTGGTGTATTGGTGTATCCAAGGCTCACTGTGGTGGGAGAACTGGGTTCTGATGATGCCAAGTAGCCTTGGTTTCTGTTGCTTATATTCTTGCCCTTGCCTCTCACCATCTGGTTATCTCTGGTGTTAGCTGGTTCTGCTGTCTCTGACTGTGGCTTGTCCCTCCTACAAGCCTCTGTGCCAGTACTCCTGGGAGATCAGTCTCTTCAGGGAGAATTTGGGTACAGAGAGCTGTTGCACAGGGTCAGCTCTAGGGTGTAGACGGAAACCAGTAGGATCCTGTCCCTGGCTATTCCTTGGTTCCTGTGTCCTGATGGCTCTGGGCAGGTCCCTCTTGGGCCAGGAATTTGAGCAGAAGTGGTGGTCTTACCTGTGCTCACAGGTGTGTTGGCACTCCTGGGAGACCTGTTCTCTCCCAACAGTATTTGGGTATGGAGCAATGTGGCAGAGGATCAGCTCTGGGCACTATGGCATAGGATCAGCTCCAGGCGCAGTCAGCAATCCCTGCTTCTAGTTTTTAAACCCATAAATTCTACTCAGTGCTGTATTTATAGACATGGGTATAAGACCACCTACTAGAAAATGGAACCTCTCCCATAAAGAAAAGTTGCTCTACCAGTAGCCATCAATCACAAATAGCACCTCAGTAAAGAGTTGTGTGGGGTTTCATGAGCCTTTCCTCTTCTGGAATTTTGGCTGATTTAATTTTGTAGGACTTAAGCATGCAGTACCACCCACTGTAAGCTCATGTCTGCTGCAGTTTCACCGTCCTTACATGTTCAACTAACACAGTTTCCTTCCAGATGTCTATGACCACTGACTCTTGCAATCTTTCTGCCTCATCCTCCGTAATGATCCCTGAACTTGGACAGTAAGGATATGATATAAATATAACATTTAGAATAGAATGGAATGGAAGGTCTCCTATTCACTTTGCACATCTCTTATTCTCTGTGCACTTGCCAGTTGGAATCTATGTTTTAATATTATGGGTATAAAGGTAAGAGCTTAGTGTGGGGAAATTATTTCTGTGCCCATTTAAGAGAACAATAGCATTAGTTTCTCCCCTGTGAATTGGACAGCCATGGATTTTGGCCCCTTTAAGTCCCATCGTGTGGAGCTAGCCTAAAAGCCAATCAGAAAGTGGTTGGTTGCTCTCTCAAAACCTTCATGCCACTGTTGTACCATCTTGCATCTTTCCAGGCCAGCATTTATTAATATCTAGTTTTTAAAATGTTTCTAGTCAACTGTTGTGGCTCTCAGGGGAGATCCTAATATTTGGGAGGATTGTTGTTGGTTTGAGACCAGTCTAAGCGACATAATGAATCCCAGACCCACCAGGGCCACAGAGTAGGCCCTCAAATAAAGAGTTTCTGAGGAAACCTAAAGACAAAGGAGGGAACAGAAATAAGAGGCTAGAGGAAGTCTCTGCCTCTGACACCTGACTAAAGCAAAGAGTAAACATGGTCTAACTCTTAGACAAACATAAACCTTTTACCAAAGGCTCATCTATCTCCATTCCTTATATAGTACATCATATGTAACTTTCAATAAAGTGTATCTTAATTCAAGATTTCTGGATACTGAATCAGAAGAGTTGTGAGTTTGAGGCCAGCCCTGGGACACACAGCAAAACTTCATCTTAAAGCAAAAGCCAAGCAAACAGATAGCAATATCAAAAAATGATGCATTAACAGATAACTCATACTGTGTAAAAATAAATCCATATGGCTAGTGCCTATGGTCACAACACCCAGAAAGCTGAAGAAAGAGGATTGCCATGAATTCAAAGTCAGCTTAAAATACAGAGACACTGAGTCCCTGCCCAAGAATGAGGAAAGGACAGTTCCATAACCAATGGCACAGAAAACAAGAGATCCAGGAAGCTCAGAGAATACCAAGCAAATAGCGAAAATTCCTAACTAGATATATGACATCAAAAAATTAAAATTAAGGACATTAAAGATGGGGATGTAGTTCAAGAATACCCTGTTTGCCTGACACATGGGAGGCCCTGAGTTCAATGCCTAGACTCAAAAAAAGAAAAAAAAAATTCAGCTATTCTATGAGTAGACTTTTGAAAATCCTTGTATTTACAGGAAGCCTACTTTAAATAAAAAGACACATGCTCATTAAAAGTTAAGATAGTAACCTGGTTCAGTGTTGAACCTAGATACTCAGAAGCATGAGGACCACAAGTTCAAGACCATGCCGGACAAGGTCACAACATTAAAAGTAAAGGACTATGCTATAATTTAGCAGTGGAGGATTTGCCTGGCATTGTGCAATGAAGACCCTGGTTAAATCCTCAATACAAAGAAGAAAATAAATCCTTAAGGAAAAGGAGTTATACTAAAATTCGTCACAAGAAAATAGACGTAGCTATATCAACTCCAATTTAGGCAGACTTTAGAGCAAGGCATGCTATCAGAAATACACAAGGGAATGATATAGTCACATAAGATTACAGAAGACATAGAGTTTGAAATGAATGTCTAATGACAGTACCAAAATACATGAGGCAAAGTAATGGAAACAACTCCCAAGTGGAATAGAAGAATATATTATCCAAGTTGGACATTTCAATATTCTGAGGTCAGTAAAGGTCTAACAGGCAGGATTTCAGTGAGGCAGTAGCTGAGCTGAACACACCCCCATTTAATTAGATCTACCTCATGTTTGTGTACTACATCATTCATCAACAGAATAATACATTCTCCACAAGCCCATGTGAAGCATCCCTCCATGGAGATCACATTTTATGTCATTAAAAAGAAAACAAACAAACAAACACTTAACCAAATTGAAAGGAATAGGAGTCACACAAAGCATGTGCTCAGGGCAGCACTGAATTAGATTAGGAATCAATAACAGAAATGTAGCTAAAACTACACATTGCCAGGTAACATTTCTCTAAACGGAGTCTCAAGGGAAGGGAACAGTTTGTAATAAATGAAATTAAAGCAAAACCTATCAAATTCTAAGATGTACTTTCTCTTTCTAATTCTCTATGCTCTCTTTCATGCCTAGACTAGCCAGCTATAGTCCTAGTGTCACTATTAATGTAATGCTCAGCGATGCTAACGTGCCAAAGTAAACTAAGCACGTGAAGGCTTTCCTTGAAAAAGAAGTCAATGAGAAGGCAGAACAGAGAGATGCAAAAGCAAAAGGTGAGCTTAACATTGAGTACATCACCTTGTGGGAACCCAAAAACTGGGGATCATGGGACACTGTGAGAAACGAGGACAACAGATAGTGTCAGGAGAAAGCTCAAATGTCCAATCTCATGAATCAAGCCAGACTCAAGTCCTCAGAGCTAGAGATGATGCTATCTCTAATCTGCTAAATGAAGCAAACAGAGACTCCACACAGTGGCAAGCGATACCTCCAGGACTGCAGTAGCTGAAGGAGCCTTGAATGTTTGGGCATTGAAGAAAACCAGATTACCTTCTGGTGAAGGTGACAGTACAGAAAACAATTCCTCTGTATAAAAACGACACCCAGAAAGATGCTGCTGTCCAAACTCATCAGGCACCACACATGGAGTACTTGAAATCCTAATGGAGATTGAAAGATAAAGGTTCCCAACACCCTGGAGAGCCAGCTGCCTTACTTAGCCTGGCAGATGGTGCTGGAAATAGGAGGACCCTGGTTTGATAGAAATGCCAATAGGACATCTCAGGGCTAAGCCTTTGGGAGATACAGTTCATCTGCTGCCATATTCCTGAAAAGGCACAGCATAGCTTCGTTATCTTGTTCTAATACTGTTCTAGGGTGATGGTGCGTACCTTCTGTAGCTAATGCCCTTGGACTAATCTTAACAGCAGGAAAAAGGTTACTACTGGGTGTGGTCATGAGCAGCCCCAGCTGACCTTTAGCCCTGAACTGGTTCTGCAGCAGAAGATGACGGGTCAGATGGCGCTGCACGGCTTCACTGAGCTCCTGTTCTGTCCCGTCCCCTAGTGTCCGGAGTATAGTGTGCGTGTTCTCCCTGTTCTGTGGGTATAAAATGCATGCGAAGCTTGTGGTGAAGGAGCGTGGCTCCACTGTGGCTCTTGGGATCTGTTAGTTTTCTTTACCTGCAAATGCACTTTAAATCGACACCAACACACATAGTTATTTATTAAAACAAAATGTTGATGTTGGGAAAAATTCTAGCATGCAGCAAAAGCAGAGAAAAAAAAAAAGGAAGAAAGAAAAGAAAAGAAAGATCCCAAAGTAGGAAATAGAAAGAAAAAGGTTAGCTTACAACCAATATAATCTTGGGGAAAGTAATGGCCAAGTAGGATTTTTTTTTCCAGGTATGCAAGTCCTGTTTAACACTGTGAAATCAATTACTGTAATCCCCATATCAACAAGCACAAGAAGAAAAATCACAAGATCATATCAATAGTTGGTGGGACAAAACATATACTTGTGATTTTAAAAGGCTTTTGGTGCAGGGTAATTTCCTCAACCTGACTTTAAGACAAAAGAAAATAATAGTAAAATGAGAGAAAAAAAATGAAACTTACCATTAACATCTTCCTAAAAGTAAGACACTGGGACTTCCCCCTCAGACAGGCTACAGAGCAAAGGCACCCTTTACACTGTCCACTGACACTGACCATTATACTACAAGGCTTGCGTGATGGCACAGGGAAAATATGGACAGGACATGTAGAGGAGAAGGAGGTGATGGACAGGCAAGGCACCTGCATGGATAATGAAGAGATCACACTGTCTATTCACACACTACATGGTTGTCTATGTAAGAAAAAACCCAAAGTTTCCTCCTTAAACAAGTAACTACAGTACATTTTCAAGAAATAACATAAATATAAAAATTAGTTGATTTCTAATATGCATCATGAATGAGTAGAATTCAAAATAAGAGAACATTTACTTTAGTAGCATTATTAAGATGGAGAAAGGATGGCAGGCAGGATGGAGTGAAGTAGCGTTGCACAGTACAGCAATGGTGGGCACGCAGTGTATTTGGTAAAACCCACAGAGCCGAACAACATATGAAGGAACTCTAATGTAAATAATGTAAATGCTTCAATATTGGCCCATCAACTATACTAAAAGGCACCTTAGCAATGCAGTGCTAGTAGGGAAATTATCTACAGAAAGCAGGGACCATCTTCAGAGACCATCCCATATGCAGCCACTAGACCTAGTCACTATTGCTAATGCCAAGAAGTGCTTGCTGACACGAGCCTGATATAGATGTCTCCTGAGAGGCTCTGCCAGAGCCTTACTGATACAGATGCGGATGCTTGCAGCCAACCATCGGACTGAGCACAAAACCCCAATGGAAGTAGTTAGGGGAAGGACTGAAGGAGCTGAAGGTGTTTGCAACCTCATAGGAAGAACAACAATATCAACCAGCCAGACCTCCCAGAGCTCCCAGGGACTAAACCACCAACCAAAGAGTACACATGGAGCGACCCATGGCTCCAGCTGCATATGTAGCAGAGGACGGCCTTGTTGGGCATCAATGGGAAGGGAGGCCCTTGGTCCTGTGAAGGCTTGATGTCCCAGTGTAAGGAAATGCCAGGATGGTGAGACAGGAGTCGGTGGGTGGGTGAGGGAGCACTCTCATAGAAGCAAGGGGGAGGAGAGTAGGATGGGGATTTTTGGAGGGGAAACCAGGAAGAGGATAACATTTGAAATGTAAATAAATAAAATAACCAATAAATTTTTTTTATAAAAAGAAAGCAGAAACATTGAAATCTTCTACACTCTGTTCAATTTTTCTATTAAACTGAAAGTAGTCTTTAAAAAAAAAAAGGAGTGAAGTCTCTTAGCAGAGAAAAAAGTTTTGTTTTAAAAAAGTTAAAAAACAGCTGTATGAAGTGGGTACCACTGTTACCACTACATTCCAGAGGAGATAGAGGAGGCTGAGGGAAGGTAATTTATCTAGATCACATGACAGATGAATGATGGAACTGTGACTCTATGGATGACAGCCAAGACTCAGATGCTGGTGTTTGCATTGTACAAAGAGGTAAACATGGATGCAGAGCATACGCATATACAGCTAAACACAAATCCACATACGCTGGACCAGCATCTCGAGTCTGTGGATGAGGAACTGAGGAGAATGGAAAAGAGGAGGAGAAAAGGCCTCATGATTTTCATTGGTGAATCCACTCTCTTAACTGATTGGTGGCCTACAGCTCCCTGCCCAGGGATTTTCTGTTGGAAAGCAGTCTTCTGCACAAGGTATTTATGCTCTTTAATACATCATTCTGAATGTTTAGCATTTGTCATGTTTTCCTGGGATCAAGGGAAGAGAAAGTCGAGGGCAGAAAAATAACACCTATTACCTCCTGGTGCCCTTCCTGTTCTTGGTTCCCCGTATCTTCTCTGGTTTCTTCTTGTGCTGGGGACCATGAAGTTGCTCCACCAGCAGCCTCTGTGACACACCATGTAATTTGCACCAGATGAACACTTGGGTTTTAGATTGCATGTTCCGCTCTACTCTTGTGCATTTGAATGGGAAAGAAATCTCTGAACAGGCAGCAGAGCTTATGTATCATTCACTGGCTCACTTATAGAGCATACATCTGTCAAAAACTTACGTGTTCAACAATTTGCAGGGAACTGATGTCAGGCATACATTCTGTACAAACCTTCCCTCTTCCAGAAACTGGACACATGGTGAGAGATAACCTATCCTTACGGTGCTTGCAGAAAACCAGGAGACAGATAACTTCAAAACAATGCAGGAAGAGGCATATGGCATTATAGTATCAGCTGTACAAATGAATTGTGTGAGCAAAAAGAAAGAACGCAATAGAGTTAGTCACAATAAGCTTCTATAAGTGAGAAATAAACGGATCAACATGCTTTCGAGAAACGTCTTTGGAAGAGGGAAGGGAAGTTACAGAGAGCCTTCTCCTCCTTCTCCTCCTGCAATCAATAATGATTGTACTACACACTGATTTACATAAGATCATAGAGAGAAGAGAGCGACAATTAGGCAGTGTTGCACTATAGTCTATTTACAAGACAAACCAGGTTACATCTATTAAAGTAATAATCTATGGGGAAGCAATAAAAGAGAATAGTAGCACTCATTACCCAGAAAGCCAAGAGAAGCTCATTTATATAATCTTGTAGTAACTGGGGGGAACATAAGCCTCACAGATGCATTGTCTGTCACACTGAACTATCCTTAAGGCCCCGGCTGGTCACAGTTTGCTCCTCATTAACACTGACTGACAACTCATGAACAGTCATGATTGAAGTTCTGCCTGCCTGGACTGGAACTTTATCTGTAGGATTAGCCTGTGGTCTTCTTCTCCACAGGGAGGTGGTAGGCTGCCCTTGGCAGAGACTCAGAAATGCACTGAGGTCCCTGAGGCCTGGGACAGGAAACCTGGATTGTCCCTTCTCACACTGTTTGAGGACAGGCAAGCTTTGTATTCTGAGACTAAACCCAAAAGCCCAACTGGGTTTCTTATCTAACCTTTTGTTTGTCAGCACAAGAATGCCTCTATTCATTGTTTAACCTCTGTGCACACACACCTTGAAACTAGGCTTTTTTGGTGGGTACAGTGAGGCCTCCAATTAAACAAACAAACAAACAAAATTAAGTAGATAAAAATCCTAGGTCACTTTGTTTTTAAGCAAGGCAGTTCATCTGGTATTCATTTTTGGTCTCTTGAAGAGTTGTTCAAAGTTCATGGTGGTCTGTGTAAGGGCTGACTATCAAGAACTTCCACAAGTAGATCTCACAACAAACTGAACTCAGGGAAGCCATCAATTTCCATTTTCACATGAATCCCCAATTTGCAAACCGCACAAATGACAACAAATCACCAGTGCTGAGCATTAGGACACTCAGCTGTGCCGACCATTTCGGGGACTTTCTACTGTGATTTCTAGAAAACTGATTTACTACAGTTTGGCTTCTAACCTGCAGAATACAGGCACATTTTAATGAATCAGAAGGAGTCTGGGGCAAAGCATGCATACTCTGGTGGTAAAGCAGCACAAGGTGGCATGTGTAGAAACTTGTGGAATGCTTCAAAGGGATCCCTGTGGTAGCAAGCGTAAAATTATGACTGAGAAAACAAATTACTCCAAGAAAAAAAAAATCAGTAAAGATGTTCAGAAGTATCCCCTTTGTTCTTTTTGATATATCACACAAAATGTACCATAGAGTAGTTCTCAAATGCACTGATTCTAGTGTCAGATTATGGGGTCTATTAGCTCCCCATTTATGTAACTATGTCTTCCTAGCTTCAATGTCCCCACAGGTAAATTGCAAACAGAATAAGAGCATTAATCTGGGGTAGAACTGAACAGATGCTTCTCACCTGGCACAGAGTGAATGACAATGAGGTGAAATTATTCATCCTGGGTTTTCATTTTTAAGTCAACTGCTCACAGGTACCCAGAAAAATAATAGTAATCTATATCTTGCTTTAAAGCTGTGGTTCTCAACCCTCCTAATATTGCAAACCTTTAGTACAGTTCCTCATGTTGTGGTGACCCCCAACATAAAATTATTTTTGTTGATCCTTCATAACTATAATTTTGCTACTGTTATGAATAATAATATATGTATCTGATATTTCTGATGGTCTCAGATGACCCCTGTAAAAGGGTCATTGGACCCTAGGGAGTGACAACCCACAGGTTGAGAACCACTGCTTTATATATATATATTTTTTTTAATCTGAGGAGCAAATCTTCATGCAAGCAGAGATCAAAAGGAACAAGCAAGTATTTGTCTCTTCTATATAACAATATCTGAAACCTGGATTTAGAACCAGAAAGACCTTTGTTTAGAGTAGAATCACACAAAACGTCAGATGGGCACAGATGCCACCATTGTTTAAGGATCAAATCAATGTACAAGCATCTATAACAACCTAACAAAGGTCTCTCCTACCTGGCATTCTTCCAGAACATGAAACTTCCGTTGATACTTAACACTCTGAACTCTAACTGTCATTATCAGAGTAGCTGCAACTGCAGTGTGACCCCCAAGTGTATCCTCAAGTAAGACCAAGACTCTCTTTGACTGAAGTTGTCAAAATTATAAACAATTGATATAAAATCCAATCATAAAATTTACCCATTTTGAGATATACATTTCAGTGGCTTCGGATCTACTCAAAAGTTGTGCAAACATCACTACACTCTGAAACTGACTCCCTTATCATATCAATGATTTGCATATTTCTCCCATTCTATATTTATTTCTCTATATAAGAAGTAGTGATGCCAACTGAAGGTTTAGTTTGCCCTTTAAGCTTGCTTTCCTCTCTCTCTGTCTCTCTCTCCCTCCTTCCCTCCCTCTCTCTTTGTTTTACATTTCAAAAATCAGTAGTCTGCTTCACTAAAAGGAAAACAGAGAAGAAATTGGAGATGACAAAAGACTACTTTGAGGAAGAGAAAGAGGTAGGGGGAGAGGAAGGGGCAGGGGAAGGAGAGGGGGAGGGGGGAAGAGGATGAGGAGGAGGAGGAGGAGAGGAGGAGAAGGAGGAGAAAGAGGAGGAGGAGGAGGAGGAGGAGGAGGAGGAGGAGGAGGAGGAGGAGGAGGAGGAGAAGAAGAAGAAGAAGAAGAAGAAGAAGAAGAAGAAGAAGAAGAAGAAGAAGAAGAAGAAGAAGAAGAAGAAGAAGAAGAAGAAGAAGAAAATGATGCTAGGTAATTTTGTTAGCTATTTATAAACAAGATTTCAAAGAGAACTTAAATGTCTCTATTTAGTTGATCAATTCCTTCCTGGAAGAACTCAAGACAGTTAAAATGATAAAAGAGAAGACATTTGGGAGCTGGGAAGACAGGTCAGCGGTTAAGAGCCATTGCTTTTCTTTCATAGGACCTGGGTTTAGTTCCCAGCACACACATGGCAGCTGAGAACCATCCATAACTGCAGTTTCAGGGGCTCTGACCACCTTCCTTACATCGCTTTCTGGTCTCCATGGCATGTTCATATACAAGGTACATATACAGACATGGTAACACACACATACACACAGATAAAAATACATAAATCTAGAAGCAAAAAGAGAAAGCTGTATAGCTCTTCAATAATGAACAATGGCAGGTATTTCGCGATATTAGTCATACCCCTTGATAATACAATGGACTCTGCAAAGATGTCCAGGCAAGAAGTCACAGAGCAAAGCCACCCAACCCTGTATCTATAATTGGCTTGTTAACCAAGACAAGTACATCTTCAATAACCCCCCCCTTCCAAGATGGTCTCCAGATTAGATAATCACAGGAGAGCCTCGAAACAGACATGTAAACCATGCTGGACTGGAAACTCTTCGCTTTTTCTTCATTCATCTTTTCTTTGGTCTCCTATTTCTCATAATGTCCTTTTGATTTAATTTGATTTAATAATCAAAAGGTATGAACAGTTATGTGTCTACACTTTTGTCCTTGCCATAGCATCATGGATATACAGTACATGAGAACATAAATACTTGCACTACCCAGGACACAAATTAGAACAATGTGTTATTTACATTTGAATGTGTCCATGATTAATTCAGTCTTGTGAAAAGGTGCAGACTCAATGGTACAGAGTATCTAAAATGTTCTTGAAGAAGAGGTCTTTCATTCCAAGAAAATCCAACTGAATGTTTAAAGAGAAATATTGGGCACGAAAAGGGCATTAATACAGGCAAGAAGTAGTTCTGATCTGCTTTATTTTTCTGCTAAAAATCAGAAGAGCTAAACCCAGCACATATGCCTTACTTCTTAGATAAGGAAAATAGCTGTATCTGGTGGATTTGTTGACCTAATTTGGTGCTCCAACTTAACGTTTCCAATAAAACACGTTTTTATCGAATTATCTAAACATTCCCCGTTCATCATGGAAACCTGGCTCCGTGCTTTGCTCATGCCCATCAAGGGAAGCTATTTCTCTAGACCTAGCATTCCAAACTACCCAGGACATGAAATAGTTAATACAGCTTATTGGGCCAGTGACTTGACTAAGGGGCCACCCCTCAGGGAAGAGGGACCACTCTAGAAAGGCAGGTTCATCTTAAGCCATGCTGATGACATAAGATGAATAATTATCCTTTTAGTGAGATAATGTACTTTTCCTTCCCAGAATTCTTGTGCCAAATCCAGCTTCTACAGGCCAACACGAGGTTCTGCTAGATCTACCCCCTTTCTACTCATCCATCTTTCTTTTCAGTTCTAGAACAAAATATTTATCCATCTGTTTCTTATCACATGTACTCTCCTAAATCATTCCAGTACCTTTATAAACACCCCTCTGTTCCATTTGCTTTATGCTCCTGTTACCATGGAAAACCCATAAACACATCACCTACCCTTCCCTAGTTATTTTGCAATAGCCTTTTAATTTGAGTGACTCTCTACTTGATCCTTCTCATAAACCCTAAAAAGAGATGGTTATGACATTACCCAGTGACTGGCATGTAACTCAGTAGTTAGCGTGTTGGCTCGTGCAGGATGGCCTGTGTTACAGCCCTAGCTCTCCATCTTCCGTACATGGTGCTGTAATCCCAGCACACTAGAAGTGGAGGCAGGAGAATCAGAACTTTCAAGATGCCTCGAGGGTACAAGAGATCCTATCTCAAAATAAAGTAAATAACCAGGTTGCACCACTTTACTAGCTACAAGGCATAGTGTTTCCCTTTGTGCTCAGAGTGAAAGCAAACTCTTTATCACAATGGGCACAACTACAGCAGGCACTTTGCAAGGTGAGAAAGAACCAAAGGAAAGCCCGGAGTCCCTGCCTTCAGTGAGCATCCTTTCCCACTGGGAGTCCCCTTGCTCCCCTCTGCAGGTAGGCTGTAAGTACTCACTCTGGGAGTGTCCATTAGCAGCTGGGGTGCTTCATCTACCTTGCTTCCTTCTAGTCTCACTAGGCAAGACTTAACTGAGACATACTACTGGTGGTTTTTACAGTGTCCCAAACCTGTATTCGCTTTGGATTAGTAGCACTTGACAGGAGAGACCTCACCACTCTTGGATCAGCTTGTCCAAGAGTGCTTAATTATACACGTAATTTGTCCCTTGGCCCAGTTCTTTTTCTACTTAAGCCTAAAGCTGTGTCACTACCCCCAAGATGAAGGTAAAACCATCAGATCCCCTTTCTCTGTTCTTCCAATGTGTGTATTATTAAATTTCCTTTCTCTGCTTTTCACAATTATTCATCTCTTCAATGGGGATAGAGGGATGTGTGGCCATGCTAGTCCTCTGGAAATCCTGTGGTGAGCCCTTTTGCTCTGAAATTCCAGTTATAAACCTACAATGACATGATCTTGTTAAATTCTCTGAAGCCCTCTCTCACAACTTTTCTCCCCAATTAAAACAGTAAACTCATTTCTGTGTTAAGACCACGCATCTACTCTCCTTGCTCTAGTGAAACCCCATTAGATAGGTTATTACACTTTGGTTTAAATCTTCCCTTCCCTTACTAAAGCCAAATTGAATTAAGTTTAACCTAACACTGCTTCCACACATATTGTAACTTTGGCTGCAGGGTTTATCTAAGCAAACTGCATTTGCACCACTATGCTCAACCAAGGTTTTTCTATCAATAATAATTTCAGTGGGCTTAACACTTGATGATATGTACTTCCTCCCTTATCTATATCCACTAGAATATACACCATGGGAGAGCAGAGCCTGAATCCCTGAGGCCTAGAGCAACTCCTGACACATAGCAGGTGTTCCCATAAATGTTTGCCCAGTAAACAAAGCTGCAAACTTAATTATTGGCTATAATGATACTTCTTATGAGATCATTTGGGATTCTTTCCATTTATGGATATTGGTAGAAAGCTTAATTAATAAGGGAGCACATTTGTCTCTGGTGTTAAGTGATATTGCTTATTGCATGTGTTCTTCTGGGTTTATTTCACTTCATCTGATTTGTTATTCCTCTCTAACTTCCCATTGTTCTTGTTTATTCAACTTAAGCATTCTGCCTGCACCAGATAACACATTTATACTTGGTACACTTAAACTAAAAACAAATGTGTGGGACTAAACTGCCTGCTCCCTTTTGTACACCATCCGAACATCTGAACATCTTCTAATTGGAAACGTGACTTTGAGGCTAGAGAGATGGCCCAGCAATCAACTGCCTCCCTTGAAATCATGATACCCAGAGCTCAAATCTCCAACTCTCCTATAAAAGGCTGGCTTGGCAGCACACACCTATAATCCCAGTGCTGCGGGTGTGGAGACAGGAGGATTCTGGGGCTCAGCATCCAGCAAGACTAGCTGAATCAATTAGCTTACAGTTCTGGGAAAGGGTGTCTCAAAAAGCTACAGTGAAGAGTAATAGAAGACATTCAGTGTCCACCTCTGGTCTCCACACACCCATCTGTATAGCGTGCACCTTTATGCATACACCTACAAGTGGTACGTATGATACACACACACACACACACACACACGATACAAGAAAGAGAGAAAAGAAAATACAGCCCCAAATACTAAAATACATTGTGAGCCATTGTGGCTATAGACGGCATAAACACTTTCACAGCTGTGAAGAAGAAAAAAATGATTAAACGATTTCACGGGCTCTTAGTTTTGCTTTGCTTTATAAAGAGGCTCATTGGGACTAAAGAATTTGTGCTTCAGTGTGACTTCTTTGAAACACAGACACACATCCAATACATGGATATCACATACAGTGAGTGTATGTATATGTGTTTGTATGTTTGTGTGTATGTATATGTTTGTGTGTACGTATGTGTTTGTGTGTGTTGTGTGTATGTGTACATGTGTGTGTTGTGTGTGTATATATTTGTGTATGTGTGTGTGCAAATGTGTGTATGTGTGTATGTGTGTGAGTGTGAATGCAAGTGCACACACATTCATCAGAGAGTCCTGCCTTGTATTTCACAATGACAAATGAAAGCCAAAAGGCCCACTGAGAGAAGCCGTTTCCCATTTACAGAGGTTACAGGTCAGCATATCCAGAGAGAAAAAACACCCAGACTTCTTGTGATGAATTTCTTTTATACATGAACACAGAAGTCAAATGCAGCCATGCTCTAGTTCACTTTGTGGTCACACATGAAAGAGATCAGTAAATCATAGGACAGTGACTTCAATAAGCCTCAAAGAATATACGAATGGACCACAGATCTTCCAGTACAGCTTCTACCTAGAGACAGAAATAGTCTTAATTTCTTTCATGTTCGGCCACTCTAACAACCTAACTCCAACAATTCCTCAACTTCACAAAACTAAACTCCACTGATCCTACAACTTCTCACCGGCCTGGCCCAATCCAAATTCCAGAATCAACCCTCTTGATCTTTCTTGTATCTGTCCTCAGTTACCTATTCCCTCACTCAACCACTTCATCTTCCCTCAGAAAAATAACAGTCCTGGTTAAGTCTAGTTATCTGCCTTTCTGGAACCTGATTCCGTGCTAAAGGAAAAATAAAGAGAGACTTGAAAGAAAAGTTGAACCAGGCATAATGGTGCACACCTGGAATCCCAGCGCTTTGGTGATTGGGGCAGGAGGATAATGAGTTCAAGATCAGCCTGGACTATAAAGCAAGACCCCTAATAAACTAATTAAACAAATCTTTCTCTATGTAGTTTAATTTAGATAAGAAATTGCTAGCATCAAATTGGGCCTTCATGATACTTGGTAATCTCACCATATTTCCAGACCTCCATTTTTTCCCACCATTGATCTCCATAAGCCATTCAGCTGCCTACCCCACCCCCATTCTGTTTATGTCCCTGCTTTTTATATCACCAAGGAAACAAAATGTTCAGTCAGGATTTGCATAGCTCCGCCCACTCACTCCAGACACCCACTGCCTTGCCTCTTCTTGGAATGCCTACCTTCCTGGCAGGGTGCTGGTCCCACTCCATGGTACTTCCTGGGCTCCAACCAGAACCATTTTCCCTGTCCATCCATCTACCTTCTCTGTTGTTGTCCTTGACTTTTAAACAAACTTCCACTGCAAGTTCCAAGGACTATTGGCATTTTCCCAGGTTCCACGGGACCCCATTTACTCTCCTGTCTCTTAGAGCTCAACTCTTAATATTAAATCAGAACTTTACTCTGCTCTCTCATTCATTCATTCATTCTCCTTTTTTCTGCATAGATCCCTTTCACCCCTTCTGTTACAGGTAACCATACATATGTATCTGATTAGTAAGACTTCATTTATGATTACTAAGCCAAAAGTATTTTATATGCTTATATTTTAATATATATATAAATGACATTTTGATCTTAATTACTGTTTATTTGAGGTTTTTTCCTCATCACTATGCTTCATTTTCCTCATTCACTGTACTCCAGCATGCTCAGTTACATTCACGCAATTTTAGTAAGTTTGGGCTGCTACCAGCTTTCACATTCTGCCTAAGTCTACGTCCACATTTGGTCCCTCAGAATAACACTTAGATAACTAACAGGTCTTTGTCAAACACTGCTCCAAGCCGTCTATTCTGCCGAGGGCCCCAAGGATTCTATTCCCCCACATCCTACCTCCCTCCACTCCTTGTCTCTTCACCCCAGTATACCCCTCTCCTAGTCTTCTCCATCCCCATTAATACTAACCCCACCCTGCCTTGTATTCATGTCAATAGTCTCAGTGACATATTTGATTCTCTTGTCTCCTTCCACCATGTAGTGTTAACAGTAAAGCTTCTGAGTTATTCTCTCAAAGCCAATCAGTTTTGCCATTTTTTCTCAATCTCCTCTTATGACAGTCAACAAAGCGACTTTTATCACCATTCCCAGTACTCCCCATCATGGGACCCATGCTAAAAGTATAAGCCAAGTAGTTCTATTAATCTGCTTAAAGCCATCCAATGGCTTCCATCTCAGCCTAGGGGAAAGACTAAACACCTGCAATGGACTAGAAGGCCTTGCATGACCCATCTGCCCCTGTGTCACTTTATATAGCTTTATACGGGTGTATAGCACACCTTCCCATGACTCCCAGCTCCAATCTCATTTTAATGACTCCTCACACTGTTTCGTGAATGTCCCAGGCCACTCTTCCCAGGGGTGTTTCACAGAGGGGTTCCTTAGCCCCCGGACACTCCTCTCATCCCCTTTATTCAACTGACAACTCTGATGCTATTTACTCATTCCCAACACTCCATCTTTTCTCAAACTCTGCTTATTCTTTTCTTCCACTTTTGTCTTTATCTCTTTTTTGGGACAAGGCTGCTCAAAGCAAACCTTTAAAAATGTTTGTTTGTGTTCCAAACCAAGGTCCTCTGCAGGACCAAGTGCTCTTAGTCTCTGATCCATCTCTCTGGTCCCTCTATTAAATTTTCTTGTAACTGATTAGGAAGAACTCTCCTTTCTTAGAATGTAAACTCGATGAGGAAATGACCATGACTATTTTTTAACTGTTTTTATCTTTAGACTCCTGTTTGAAGATTAACGGAATAAATCCTCAGTTAAAAGAAAACATAAGCAAACAACCTGCCCTATGATGTTGCCCGTATTCATGTTGTTCATTTCTTGGGTTTCTCCTGGGCAGCTGAATAACCTTCCAAATTCCTGAATTCATTTCTTCCATCTTCTTCCCCATCCTCCTCATGCTCACCCTTCTTAGCCTCTGGTTTTTATTTGTTGATACACTGTCTGACATTGTAGTCTTGGATAGCTTTGAATTTACTACTCCAAGATTGTCTTCAAACTCATAATTTTTCTGTTCATACTTCTCAGTGCTGGAATAGGCAGGAACCACTATACCCAGTCAGGAATTTGTCTGATTTTCATCTATGCAGGATAGACAGGACCCAAGTCTTTCAGCATCTTGGCAAAGTCTCTGGAACTGAGGGCCATCCCAGCATGTTGAGTGAATGTCTTGTTTCCTGACAATGATTTAAACCAATTTTCCTGCATTTCCTACTTGAACTATAATATCCTACTTTAGTAGTCAGCTTTATCTTCTCCAGTAACTGTTCCAGGATTCCTATTAATGGACCTATGCTCCTTAACAAAATGGAACAAATTCTTAACTTTTCAACTTGAATCAAAACTTGTATGTCCATTACCTACAGAGAATGATTTCAACCACTAAAATCAAGACTGGACAGAAGGGCAAGAAAATTTGAAAAGATATGAGAAAGGAAAAGAATCTGTCATATCCCTGGATTTGGCTTCAGTCTTTCATGTGCTAGAAGTCAAGAGTTTCAAAAACTAACAAAAATTACAGTGAATATTGCCTGCATATAGATTTTTTTCCAGAAATGTTTCAGAGTATTAAAACAGCTAATAAACCGTGCTTAACACCAAAGCAAATGTGACCTTCGAGTTTAACCTTACTTTTTTCTCATCTATAAATCTGCATTTTTCTGAGAATATTTCACAACAAGGTTAAGAAGCATATATTGCCTAAATTTATGTCTTCACCCCTTTTGGACCTGTGTTTATAGTAAGAATTCCTTTGTCCTTTTCTGACTTAATGTTTTTATTTAATCAACTATTCTTTCTCATCTAAAACTTGTATAACATAGTCATAAGCCTCCATAGAATCTTTTTTACGAAAGAAATTATTCAGATAAAAATAAACATATCAAAACATTATTATATAATCTTCTATATTTAGAGGTAGTTTATATCCATTGAAAACTGAAATCTAAAGGCTTCCAAAGGCCAAAGACACCCTCTTGCCTTGGGTGTATGATACTTTCCTCCTCTCTCTCTCTCCTCTCTTTTTCTCCTTTTCTTCCTTATGGCTTTTTAGAGACAGTATCTTAAATACTCCAGTCTAGCCTGGGATTCACTATGTAGCAAGGGTGACTTTGGACTGCTGATCTCCCTCCTTCTGCATCCTGAATGTCGGGATTACAGGTCTTTGCCGTTGTGCATGGCTCCCTCCCGGAGTTATGTTCTCCACTGCTGATCAATACCCTGAGAACCTGAGTAGAGAGCTCTAGGAAGAGCATCTAGTCAAGCCTCCTGCGGTCACTGAGGGAGCAGGATGCTTTCAATTCAGTGCAGACGTTCTCAGTGTGAGTGGAAGAAGTTCCTTTCCTTTCTAACCAGGGTCTCTGTGGTTCATACAGAGTCATATTTCACTGTTTCTCCTCTTCTTCAATACTATGGCTTCCATGAGTTCAAAGAAAAGCCTATGGCATTCTGCATCCAAGCATGAAATTATATGTATAAAATATACACAGATGCTTAAAATATACAGACCCAATTACTAATTCTTCTTGTAAAGTTGTTAATATCAGGATAGCAACAACTACAATTAATTGAAGAATAAAAATGCCAGCATATTATTCGTAGATGTCAAAGTAACATTATATTTACCACAATGAAATGTTTTGTTCCCTCTGTACCTAGTCTGCCTGTGTCTAACTGTGTGTATGTGTTGGGTATGCTAAGCTGCTTTTAATTTGAAGTGAAATCTATAGCTCATCCCAGAGCTTGGGTCAAACTGACAAGGTCTCTTGGCAGTTTCTGATCTGTCATCACAGAGCTGTGAAAGAAAGCAGTTCAGCTTAGTTCATTGTCTGGGTTTCATCTCAAGATGTTCAAAGGATCAAAACAATTACCTCTTCGAGGACATCAGCCAGCTTGCTGAGGATTTCATCAGGAAGGCTCTGGAATGTTGGAACACTGGAAAACAAAGAAAAACGAGATGCTGAACACCTGCATGGCAGCTTGCTATAACAACTATGGCTCCATGAAAATGCTAGCATTTCATGACCAGGAATCTACAGATAATGAATGACCAAATGATTTAAGGAATCATCACAGTGTGTTTGATGTCTAACGAGGGAAAGGTATGTATTCCAATCAGGGTTTCTACTGCTGTGACAAACACTATGACCAAGAGCACGTTGGAAAGGAAAGGGTCTATTTGGCGTACATTTCAACATCATTGGAGGAAGCCAGGTCAGGAAATCAAGCAAGGCAAGAATCCAGAAGCAGGAGCTGATGCAGAGGCCATGGAGAGGCACTTACTGGCTTGCTCATCATGGCTTGCTCAGCTTGCTTTCTAGTAGAGCCCAGGATCACCAGCCCAGAGAAGCCACCACCCACAATGGGTTGAACCCTCCCCATCAATCACTAATTAAGAAAGTGTTCTGCAGGCTTGCCTGCAACCCAATCTTATGGAAGTCTTCTCTTAATTTCCCTCTCAGAAGAATCTAACTTTGTCAAGCGCAAGTGACATCTTGTCATCTTGACAAACACATCACTGTTAAGACTCAGACTCTTCTTTCTTATTCACCCTCAAGATCACATATTAATATGTAGAACATTTTACAAACTTAAAAAGTCCCAACGCCTTACAAATTTAAATACTTTAAGAGCCCAGTCTCTCTTTTATAAAATCTAAAATCTCTTTTAAAGTTAAGTCTCTCAACTTTGGGCACCTATAAAGTCAAAAATAAATTAAATACTTTCTTATTTCAAGAGAGAAGAACCAGGGTATAGTCACAGTCAAATAAAAAACAAAACTGAATTGCAGCTTCCAAAGAATTTAGTGTTTAATATCTGGGATCCACTCCCAAGCTCCTGGGCTCCTATAAGGGGCTTGGGTCACTTTTCTGGCTCTGTCCCCTGCAGCATACAGTTTGTCTTCTAGGCTCCTGCTGGCTACACTCCATTGCTGCTGCTGTTCTTGGTGGCCGTTCTACTGTACTGGTATCTCTAAAGTGCTGGGGTCTCTTGCTGCAATTAGGCTGCACTTTCAGCAATAACCTCTCAGCTCTTTTCAGGGAACTTCACCTCTGCCACGCAGTGCCAAGCCTCAGCTGATCTCCATGACCCCTTCCCGCCTTCAAAATTACCTCCACCCGCGCTGATACTTAAACTACCAAATTTAGCTGCCAGCAGGACGTACAACCTTGGCTGCCTCTGGAACACAGTCTCACAGTGGTGACCCTGAGAAAACACATCTCAAAAGTCTTCACCACAATAATGCTGGTCTCTTAATCTACTTAATCACTGGCAATTCTTCAGCCCCAGCTGATCAGCATCCATTGCCAAGGGAAGCAAAGATTTGACTTTAGTGGTTCTGGTCTCTTGTTAACTCCAACTGATTCATCAGTTCCTACTGATCGGACACCACAGATGCTTCAAACAAATGGCCTAATAGGGTCTTTGTTTCCTACTTCAATTTCACAAGCCAGGGCTCTGTCATACTGTTCTAAACATTATTGTCTTCCAAGCTCCCGAAAAACATCCTATGGAGCTCTCAATACTCAATGACACTCCTAGCCCAAAGTTCCAAAGTCCTTCCACAGCAGCAAAGCGTGGATTTGCCTGATGTGCACCACAAAAGGCCTTGGGGGGTTTGAAGCATGGGGCTTACATGGTAGCATCCCGCCAGTGGGAACTTAGCAAGCTGGGTGGAGAGATTTTGTAGCTCTGAGTCAGAGAGCTAACAAGCCAGCCATTGCCCTCCAGTGCACGGCCAGCCAGTCCACGGGGCAGAGAGTTGCCGGCAGTAGCGTAGATTCGTTTTTTAATATTTCCCACATGTTGTAAATCAAAGCTTGGTGTTTGGACACTGCAGATCAATCCCCATTTCATTTTGTTCATGTGACTTGGAGGGCCTCAGCATGATGGGGAAACAAACCCCGCGCCCATCAATCTTCTCTCACCAGATTCCACGAAGCTCCACCTCCTTTCCCCAGGTTCTCCTATGTACAAAATTTCCTCTGTGCTAGCTCCTACCCAACCTTCAAGACATTCTAATTGATGGTTGATTATGACCTGAAAGTGTTCTTCAACAGCCTTTGTACTCAGCGCCTCGCCTACTAACTCAGGTTCTCCTAGCATGATTCTTTTTGTTTTTCTTTATCTCGAAGTCTTGGTGGTTCTAACCTAGGACATACTAGACAGACATGCTTGCCTCTGAGGGACACCCAGCCCCTCTGTGCCCTTATTATAACTATAATCAGATAATCAGAAGTGGAGTGTGGTGGAATCTGGTTAGCAGAGATAGACAGAGAGAGAGAGGGAGAGAGAGAGAGAGAGAGAGAGAGAGAGAGAGAGAGAGAGAGAGACTCCCTATCATGGCTGAGGCCCTCAAAGTCACATGAATAAATAGAAATGGGAATTGACCTGTAGTGTGCAAACACTAAGCTATTATTTGTTGTTCTTGAGAGCATGTGTTACTGAGAAGACGAAAACACATTAAGCACAAGAACTGTATCTGAGTTGAGCGGGATTCATAATTCATAAGTTCAATTTCTGTTGAGTGAAGTTATGAAGGCACTGACTGTGAATACTTCATAAGATAGTGATTAAAAATAAACAATTCTGAGATATTCTAACTTCCATGAATGAGAACTCCTGCAAAGAAACTGTGACTACAAAACCTGATTAACTGCTTGACTTCAGTGGTACGGAGAGGTCAGAACATTACAAGTGCAGAGCCAAATTATCTCAGGGTAATTAGCACTCCCAATCACCATTCTCTGCATTTGATCTGAGATTTTGGTGACTTTTGGTTAAATGCTGTAGAATGTGAGAACAGAACCCTAGTTTCCACCAACTGAAAGGCTGAAAATGCTGTCATGTAGCCTCTGAGGCATATAGATCTTTCCCCTGCTTTGTTAGAACCTGCCTACCAAATGTACCCATCAACAAAAGTAAGAAAATTGTGACCTCATTAGAAGATGATATTTGGGGAACCCCAAAGCTGTGATCTTGGGACATGATCAGTTATATTAGGCCCCAAAATAAGCTATCCCTTTTGTTCCTTTGAGGACAGAGCTGTTTCTCTCACTGATACTTTAGGACAATGGGCTTGGGGACAGGAAAAGGAGAGATGGACTGCAAGGAGTGGACACAGATATACACCCAAAGAATAAGACCATTTGTGGTTTGGAATGGCTGCGAAAGCTTTAAATCTCCTCAGGAACCAAATTCGAAGATCACTGGTCCTGTGTTTACATGTAAACTTGACAGGCTATAAATCCAACCACCCCAGCTTAGGGTAGCCTCCCAACCCTTCTCATCCCAGCTCTGAGGTATCCTTCCCTCTTAGCCCAATCAATGCAAAGTCTTCTACAGAACTGACAAAAAGTGCTCTAAACTCTGTGCCTGCCCAAGGGCATTTTGAATTGCTACCTTGCCCTTTGGGTCTTTGCAGGAAACAGTCACACAACCCAACGCTTTGTTTTTCTGGCTAGCACCTGTGTGCATCCATAAACACTTTTTTATTTTAGAAATGGCCTTGATTAGAAGGGTTTTGCTTTGAGAAATTGTGTTCAGATTGGACAGGCTAAAACTAAAACTTACTTGGTCATAGTGCAAATGGCAGTTCCCTTCACCGCACTCAAGTCTTGTTTCTTCCCAAGAAACAGCAAGTGAAATTAGCAAATGATGTCAAAGGTAAAAACTGAAAAACTTCACTGTTTACATTTAGTCACATTTTTTTTTTTTTTTTTTGAGGCAGAGTCTCACACTGGATCCCAGGCTGGCCTTGAACTTATGACAATCCACCTATCTCAGCTTCCCGAATGCTAGCCTTACCATCATGGATCATGACACCCAGCCCAAACGTCATTTGTAGGTGAACTAATAAACAGTAAACTAACACTCATTAAGTCAGGTATATTTCCTGAAAGTCTAATGAAAGCACCAGCTGGCATGTAGGACTAAAATCCCATTTACTCAGGCTTCAGTGCTTGAATGGAGAGACTACAAATGAGGGACTGCATATTGCATGTGTGATAGCTGATTCAGAGCACAATTTCAAATATATGAGAGTAAGACAATAGAAGGAGTCTTAGCCATGCAGTTTGAACCAAGCATGAACGACCGATCTAATGTTAATTTACTACTCTAATTCCCATTACTCAGGGCAAAGCCTATTGATAAATTTCCAGGATTTATGCAGTGGTGTAGCAATTCACCCAGGACCACCTCGTTACTGCTCTGGTCTAAGCCAGCTGGGTTTTAATTTCCAGAAGACAGTCAACTTCAACAACTGGAAAGGACAGAAGATTATCACACTGTGGTTCTCAATGTGTGGGTTGAGACCCCTCTGGGGGTTGCATATCAGATATTTACATTATGATTCCTAACAGGTAGCAAAATTAGAGTTATGAAGTAGCAATGAAAATAACTTTATGGTTGGGGGTCACCACAACTTGAGGAACCGTATAACAGGGTGGCAGTGTCAGGAAGGCTGAGAAGCACTGTGGCAGAGGAAGCTAGTTCCCTGAGTTCTGTGGCTTGAAAAACTCCACCCCTTCCTTGTTCTTTTGATGACCTCTATTTCAGCTCCTGAAATGTTAGATTAACTGGTGTTCTACCACATTGAGTATTTGTGGAAAATACACACTACAACTGAGTTTTATGATTGGATGCGTCTAAAACCTCCCCTTACTTCTACAGGGTAGCTTCTATTTAAATGCAGGCTCTTTGTAAAGCAGGCTGTATTTTCAGTGCCATGAGAGCTATCTGTGAGGGAAAAAAAGCAGTATTTCCTTGACTGTGCAGCACATTAAGTGAAACCAAACATGTTTAGAGTTAGGAGGATATTTTAAATTTATTATGCTATATAATTTTAAATATTTCAAAACACTTGGCTGGGGCTGTGGATTTGGCTCAATGGTTGAGCACTTATGTAACAAGCATAAGGCCCTGGTTCTAGCCCCAGCACAGAACAATCACACAAACAAATTGTGCAGCATTTATTAAAACAAATAAAGAATCCTGTATAAGAAGAAACATTAAGAAGTGAGCTAACAGATGGTCCAGCAGGTAGAAGCACTTGCTGTGTAAGCATGAGGTTCAGAGCTCAGATCCCAGAAAATACATCTGAGAAAATACATCTGTAAATCCCAGCATTGTCTACCTGTGTAATCACAGCACCACTGTCGCAGGGGAAAAAACGGTAACTGCTGTGCCTCGCTGGCTCAAGGTTTAACAGGGCACGAGTCCAGGTTCAGTAAAGACCTTGCCTCAAGGGAATGAAGTGGAAAGAGATAGAAAAGGACACCCAAAGCCTTCCTCTGGCCCCCAAGAGCAAATATGTGTATACACACACACACACACACACACACACACACACACACACACACACACACTCACATAACCATATTCAAGCATGAAAAATAATAAGAAATGGCCAGTAACATCTGGATCACTACGGACTTAAATGAAAATCATTCAACAGGAAAAAAAAAATATTGAGTTCATGCTTATTAGTTACTCTGGAAACACTCTGTTTTTTAAAATCACATGATCTGGTTTTCTTTAAACACAAGATAAATTCTATCATATAACTAATCTGTTTTCTAAGAATTATCTGTCTGCCAATAGTTTGAACTCCACAAACAAAACAACCGAGGAATAGTTAGTTTAAAATTGTACCCAGAAAAGAGATGAGCTGAATTTTCTCAAATGTATCAAAAGACATCAATTGAGAGTCCATAAATTTTGGTGGACGATAATTCAAGACAGGGCTTTCTGGTTTGAAAGCTGAGGGCAACCCATTAAGAGAACGAACTTGCACACAGAATGTTAAACACTAGAGAAGACTATTTTGTGGTTAAAATAATGTGTTATACTATTCTGTATGTTAATTGCAAGTAATGTCTACAGATGGGTCAAATGTCCTGGTTCCTAAGGATCTACGCTGGGCTTGAAGTAAGAGACCACATTTCACTGCAAGACAAGAGAGGTGATTAAGTGCTGTGCTTTTCCCTTTGTTTTTCTCATTGAATGAACCAGAGGCTTGGAATCTGTAATGACAGATGATAGAAGATGAGATTTGAATGGTTTTTATTTGCCAGGCATTACTGGGCTAAGGGTTTTATAGATAACATGAATTTCATTTTTACAACAAACTTATCACCAGCTCATTCTAGACAAGCATTTTACAGATAAGTGTGACCGACCTTGAGAGGTTGTCTAAGGTCATATAAGACTACATCAGAAGGAAAACACCCCTCCCGTTTAGATGGATGGGAGCTCATTAATACCTCACTGAAATATGTAATTTACAGGGAGGATACTAGAAACTGCTTTCTAGAATAGTGCTTTACCAGCAGGTGGTGAAGGCACATGCCAGTTATTCAATATTCAGAGACTAAGGCAAGAAGATAACCGTGAGTTTGAAGCTAGCCTGATCTATACAGTAGGTGACAGCCCAGGTTAGCCAGACCTCCAGTGAGATCTCGTCTCAAAAAAAACAAAAATAACAACAAAAAGATCCTAGCATATTAGCCCTTTAGATAATGATTTACAAATAATCACTCAGTTTAATACCATTTGATTGAGTGACAATTATTTTCCAATTTTTTCTTATGAAAAATATCAAATAAATTATAAGGGAGAAAGAATAGCTTAATAATTGTCTGTACTTTCAATACTAGAATCACTTGTTAACATTGTACTGTTCTTCCGGTTATTACTTTCTATTTTCTGGATATATGTAGTAAGCTACAAGTAGATGTAACTGAACAAATATTTAAGATTATGTTTCAGATTTCCAAAATCTCTTGACTGATAAATCAGCAGATAACTCTTAAAAGGGAAGGCAGGGGTATTCTGAGTTTGAGGCTAACCTGGGCTATACAGAAAATTTTAGTATAAGTTTTATAGCAAGACACAGTTTTAAACAAATCAAATGCAGGGGACCGGCATAGGGGTCTTCCTAAATGACCTTGATATCATTACTATACAGAACAAAATAAAGTCAATAATATCACCACAAATATTACATATTGTCTAAGAATATCTTTTTTTTAATTGGGACGTTTTAAGATTTATAATTTTTATCTTATGTGTTTGAGTATTTTGCCTGTATGTATATCTGTGCACTAAGTACATGCAGTGCCCTTGACGGCTAGAAGAGGGTAGCAGACCCTCTGGAACTGGAGTTACAGTGGTTGTGAGCTGCCATGTAAGTGCTAGAACTTGAACTTGGGTCCTCTGAGAGAACAGCCAGTGCTCCTAACCCCTGAGAAATCTCTTCAGCCTCTATTAATTAGTAATATTTTTATTTTACTTTTTCAGGGGCAGGAGAGGCAACTCAGAGGTTGAGTTTTTATAGAGGACCAGAATTTGGTTTACAGCACCCACATCAGGTGGCTAACATCACCTGTAACTCCAGCTCCAGGGGATCCAATGCCCTCTCCTGGCCTCTGTGGGTACTGCACCATTCTTGCATATACTGTCACAGAGACACACATATATACACATAATTAAAAGAAAATAAATCTTAAAATGATTCTTACATTTTATTTTTAAAGAAGACATAGTTGGTGTCAGGACCATGCTTTTGGCTACAGTGTCCCTTCAGGTTCCTACTGTATGCCACACTTCCCACTGTTTACTTTATGATATTGGCATTTGAAGACTCTGGAAAAGCTATAGTAATAGAGGTCCAATAACCCTACGTAGTCTTTGGGATTTTATTTCTGACAATCATGAAATGGAAGTTAATAATGGAGAGGCTAAGTATAAATATATTGTAACCATACAGGAACACATATAGAATACTAATTATACACAATATCAAATAACAGTTATATAGAGAGGTCGTTCCTAAGGTGTGGCCAAGCATTCCTTCAAACTTTTTCATGGTAGCCTTCAAAGATAAAACTGCCTTCATAATGAGGTTAAGTTAGTATTTGCTTTTTTAACTCTTATTCCTATATATGCAGACAGTGAAATTATCTAAGGACTAACTGACATACGATGCTGTCATCAGTTATCATCATTTTGATGGCTGCAGTATGTGCCTTGCATATTTGTATGCATGCATGCACATGCCTGAATGCCTTGGGGGAGGCGGCAGTGTTTTAAGGGCCTGGTAAATTCTAACAAAGAGATCAACGTGCCTGAATTTTCCTGTGCAGGGAAAATAGAATAGCAATAGATGAGGAACCGTGGGTAGGAATGTTACAGGTAGTGGTGAACTAAGTAGAAACTCAGTTCCTTGTGAATCACTGTAAAGATGTAATGTGTGAAATGTAGGGGTCACTGCAGCTTTTTGACCCATGATAACATTATAGGGCTTGCATACTGAAGAAACCCTCCTAGAGAGAGTGTGCTCTGAAGGAGCATAGAAAGAAACTGGGAGATCACATAGCCAGTGTGTGGCGTGGCAAGTGATAGAGGCTGGGACAGGGTAGAAGCCAGTGGTGGTGAGAAATCCCCAGACTCTGTGCTACATTTTGAAAGTAGAAGCTGCGTGGCTGTGGGCTGCGAGACAGCTATGGGAGGAGGGGTGGACTCTTGAGATTGAAAGGAGGAACTATGCTATAAACAAGTTTTAAACCCTACTTAGTATTAAGTAGTTTTAGTTTAACAAAAGGATATATATATATATATATATACATATGTATATGTATATATGTATATATATAGTATATATATATGTGTGTATATATATATGTTTTTGTTTATTATTGTTGCTGTTACTTTGCATTGTTGGAGATGGAAGCAGAGTAGATGAATCTCTATCACTCCTGATCTTCTCTATAGGAGAGGGCTAGTCTGAAATTTATAATCCTTTCACCTCAGCAAGAGCAAGAATTATAGCCATGCACCACCAGGCCTGGCCATCATCTGTAAATATAAAGTGTTGGCCATTGCGGAATATTCCTGTAATCTAAGCCCTGGAGAGGTAGAGGCAGGAAAATCAGTAATTCAAAGCCAGCCTGGACTATCTGAGATCCTTCCTTTCTTTTTTTTTTTTGGTTTTTCAAGACAGGGTTTCTCTGTGTAGTCCTGGCTGTCCTGGAACTTACTCTGTAGACCAGGCTGGCCTCGAACTCAGAAATCCACCTGCCTCTGCCTCCCAAGTGCTGAGATTACAGGTGTGCATAAAAAAAATAACATACCTACCTATCTACATGCCTACCAAACAATATTAGATTAAGTCCCAAATTTATAAAACAAAGTCTCTCCAGTAAAGTTTGAAAACAGCTTAGTAATGCCTTCAAAACAGAACAAAGCATACAAAATTATATTAATATATTAATGATTATATAAAGTCTTTTGACTCTGTCATAAAAAAATCAATTCTGAATCAAATTTAATGCTCCTAATATGACATATATTATTTATATAACAGTAACTTAGTATAGAATTAAAGAAGCAATCTCTGACTTATAAGATAAATCGATTCTTGTCGGTATATTAAAAGATTAAGTAGGGAGGTGGAAAGAAAATGAGGCCCTCTAAATCAACATGAGCAGAGCTATATGAACTCACAGAGACTGAAGTAGCATGCACAGGGCCTGCACCAGTCTATACCAGCTCATATGCAGAGACACCATGGCTTCCAGCTTAGTATTTTTGTAGGACTCCTGAGATCACAAACAAGTGGCCCTCTGACTCTTGTGCCTTCTCTTGGACTCTTTCACTTCTGTTGGTGTGCTTTGTCCAACTTCGATGTTATAATTCTTGTTTTCTTATATTTTATTTTGCTATTTTATTATCTTCTCCTAGATAAATCTTCTCATAGATATTTGTCTCATAGATTAGCTTCTTCTTGCCTGTTCCCTTCTAATGAGAGACAGAAGGGAATGGGTCAAGATGGGAGGGGTGGTGGGAAGGGACTGAGAGGAGCAGAGGAAAGGGAAACTGTAATCAGATAAATTGTGTGAGACGAGGATCTATTTTCAACAAAAGGGGGGAAGGAGTAGGGAGGTGGGAGGATCTGGAAGATGGTGGAAGAGAGGAATATGATCAAAATATATCATGAAAAAACTTAATAAATTTAAAAATGATTAAGGTAAGAGGCCTTTTTAACATCATAGTTATTCTATCATTCCTCTTAGTAAGATCATAAAAAGTTTCCTGCTCCAGGAGAGCGGGTAGGCTGATCAACTCAGCTACCACCCAGACCCAGATCCAGGGCTTTGAGTGGGTTCACTGCAGCATCTACCCCATTTAGGAACTGCCCGAGCACGTGCATCGGGTGGTTCTGCCAAGTAAAAGCCTTAGGATCTCCATGACCCAGGGCAACAACAGGATGTCCAAGAGCAGTCCAGGAGAGGATCCAGTGTAGCTGAAGCCAGAGGCCTGGAACCAAGCCAGTAATTCATGCAATGAGCACATAAGTAAAGATGCTTGGACACAGGGGAACACTGTGTGCCACAAACTGAGTGACACACCACAGCTTCAATGGCAAGGTGGCTCTTTTGTTTTGTTTTGTCTTTTCTGTTTTCTTTTTGTTTTCCTTTAGGACAAGGAGGTTGCGAGAGCAGAAGAGAGATCTGAGGGACTGGGAGATAAGTAGGATTAAGATGCCCGATGTGAAATTCCCAAAGAATCAATAAAAAGTTAAAAAAAAAAAATCCAGTCCAGGCATACCTCCCACTGCTCCCACTCATTTGTCATTATTTGAGATTGTCTTGCCTCAGTTTACCAATAGCTGAGATTACAGGTATGCACTACCATACCTGACTACTCCCTTAACTGCAAGACTTGGCACTAATCCCAAGCTAGCATGTTATAAAAGAGCCATATAACTGAGCTTACTTTCGACTCCTGTTCCTACATCTCGATCCAATATACTCTGCTCACCACTGTGGACCTACTTTCTTTTGCTAATGACGTGCCTTTATCAGACAATGGTCCTAAACCTTTAATAGCTGCTCTTATCTCACTAGACTATGAGAAGTTGATGGATTTTGTGCATGAAAGTACTTCAGACAAAGCAAGCCAGTGTGGAGATATGAGATATGTTCTTATTATCTGCGTGGTAAAGTTTAAGTTCTTTATACTAGATAACGGTATACAGGGGAAGCATACAGGCTTTAGAATCGAAAGGAATCTGATTGAACTAGGCTCTGTGACTCACTGCTAATTATGCCTTCAGCAGAGTAACTTCTTTAAATTTTAGATACCTTTGAAACGACGGAAGGGATTGCACCCAGCACATAGGACTGTGATGGGGATGGGAACTGTAACAGTGAGTGGCTCACACTAAGCAGCTACTTCCAGTATGTCACATGGACATATTCATCTAGTTTTGTGTCCACTGCTATGACAAAATGTCCTGTCCTAAAGCAACTTGGTGGTGGAAAGGTTCATTTGGCTTCAAATACCAGGTTACAGTCCATCACTGTAGGAGCGGCTTATTATCCTATCAAGGCAAAAACTCAAGGCATCACATCTACGTCAAGCTCTTGCTTGCTGATGCTAGCTTTCTTCACTCTTTTTTTTTTTTTTTTTTGATACTTTATTTACATTTCCAGTGTTTCCCCTCTTCTAGGTCTCCTCTTTGGAAACCACCTATCCCCTCCCCCTGCCCCACCTCTATGAGGGTATTCCACCTCCCACCAACCCGCCCACCCACTCCTGTATTCCCACCTTGACATTCCCCTTTACTGGGGCCTCTCCTCCCCCTGATGGCCAACAAGGCCCTCCTCTGCCACATATGTGGTCCGAACCACGGGTCCCTTGATGTGTATTCTTTGGTTGGTCTTCACTCTTAAAAAACTCAGAGCCCATCCCATGATAGTGCCACCACATTCAGGTGGATCTTCCCAACACAGTTTATAACCAAACAGTCCCCTACAGACATGCCCATAGGCCAACCTACTCTAGGTAATTCCTCAGTTGAGACTTCCTGGGTGATTCTGGGTCGTGGCAAGTTGACACTTAACCATCACACAGACACAGAGATACATCATTTAAGAGTTTCAACAATCGAACACATTTCTAACGTGTCAGACATGAATCTCAGACTAAACTTGAGTACCTAATAGGTTGAGGATATAACTCCTTTAGCAGGATGATTTCCTAGCCTTCATGTGGCTCTGGGTAAGGGCCCCAGTACTACTCAAACTGTGTAGTGGTGGTTCATGCCTGAAATTTTAGCACTAATGAGATGGAGACACAAGAACTAGAAGTTGAAGGTCATCCTTGACTCCATGGGGAGTTGAAGGCTAGCCTGAGCTAGAGATCACATACCATAAAAAAGTAATGAAAATATCTATTTTATTATATTTCATTCATTTCTCCCTTCTTCCTTTCTCTTCTTTTTCCTCTTTTCCTTCCTTCTCTCTTTCCCTCCCCCCCTCTCTATTTCTTATCTTTCAATAGAATCTTGCTGTGTTGGCATGTGGCCTTGAACTCACAACAATGCTCCTATCTCTGCCTCTTTCATGCTAGACATCCACTCTGCTTCTACAAGTTATATTTAATCTATGTTAGCAATTCTCCTTTTGTAGTGAGATTTAATTACATGCATTGTTTATATCTCTTAACAAAATTTGAAGACATTTCATGCTTCGGAAGTAGGGAGTACTTCTATTGTCCTTGATATCAAGAACACAAAGGACTCTTGCGGTCCACTGACTTTCTGCTTTTGTTGTCCCAAAAGAGGAAGGCAACATTTGGTCAGGCTCAGACCCCTGTTGTTTCAAGTTATCTTTCCTAGAAAATCCCATCCAGAGAAAGTCACTGGCTGAGTTTGCTTATTGCTGCTGTAATACACAGAATGACTAAAACCAACTGGAGGAGGGAGGGATTCATTTGATTTACAAGTTAGAGTCTATGTTCAGGTAAAACCAGGGAAGGAACTGAGGGAAGGAGCCAGCAGTGAGGAGCTGAAACAGAGACCATGAAGCAGTGCTGAACACGGGCATACTTAGCTTGCTTTTGTAAACAGTCCGGGACCATGCGCCCAGATTTCCTAATGCCCAGAGGAAGCTGAGCCCTCCCACATCAATGATTAATCAAGAAAATGCTTCCCAGATATACCCCCAGACCAATAGAATGGAGACAATTCTTCAGTTAAGGTTTCTTTCCAGGTAACTCTGCTTTGTGTCACACTGACAAAAACTAAACAGCACAGCTACTGTTAGAGAAATGTCCCCCAAAGCCTCCTCTTCCTTTGTTAGGCCATAAATACCCTTTTTCAAGTGAAGTTAAGCTTTTAAAATGGTTAAGAGGAGCTACAGGAACCCATGAGGTCATGGAGGTAGGGGCTCAGGATCCCATCTCTTCTGTGGAGTCTTTCCTAGCTCCACCAAGGTTTGTGCTCTTCATGTACTTCTTGCAAATTGTATATGAATGTGTTTATTTGAGTTTCATGAGCCCCTTAAATAGAGGGATTGTGTCTCAAAATGAAATGTATGCCTAATGCCTAGAACGGTGACTAAATTACAACAGATGTTAAATACTTGAATAAGTGAATGAGCAGTTGATTTTTAAATTAAAAAAAAAATGGTTAGGAGGAGTCTTTTCAACCTGAAGATTCTGGTTTAACAAAGAAATCTGAGACCAGGGAATGGAAAAAAAACACATACATATATTTAGAAAAAAAGGAAGAATATAAGGAATTATTATAATAACATTTCCATAGACTGTTCTCCAGCCCCATTTCCAATACGCTTCCTCGCTCCCATAGCAACCATCTTCCATCTCCCACATCAGCATTCTCCAAACACACTGCCACTGTGTTCTGGACAATCCACAGACAGAGTAAGCAACCTTCAGGGGAGACGCTGGAAATAAGCTAGAGCAGACCCAGAGAGTAAGCTCAGGGCTGTTAGTCACGAAAGTTTGGGGTCCTGATTTATGGTCAAGAAGTAGTTAGCTGAAGGGCATCCAACTGGTCTCTCACCATAGGGAGGGAAAAACCTAGACAAGATCATAACCATTGCATAAGAGTTTATGAAATTTTAAGTGGCTAAAAAAGAAATAGAAATCTGTTATTGTCCCTGCAACACTTATTTAAAAGAGTTGCCGCCCTTTACCCAGGCATCTTCTATTTTCTTATGAACAATGAGTTGTAGGTGTGCAGTAAAAGGCAAGTAATTCTAGCTCACCAAAATTCCATGATTTTACTTTCTAATATAAAAATAACAAAAATGGATCAAGTCATCCCAAACAGCTGCTCTGAAATAACCTAAAAGAATATAACTGTATTGCTTTAAAATTAGACCACTCTACACAATCATCAACGCATATAAAAAGAAGGACCATCCTGGAACTACTCTCATAAAAGCCACCTTCAAAACGGTGATGCTTGCAACTAGACGCTCCCTGATTTGGTTTGAATGGAATTTAATCTTACCTTCTGTATATGTGTTTATGCGTATATATGTTTACGTGTATATAAATGGATGCCTCTGTTGTCTGCACTTTTTTATGGAGGCTGAGGATTACTGTTGGGTACTTTTAATCCTAGCTTTTAAATTCTTTCTCTTTTTTGAGATTATTACTTAGCTTAATCCCTAAACTACATTCCAAATATGTGTCCTTATACCCACAGGTAAGTGTAATCATATCCTTCATTAAGAAAACTCCTCTTTGCAACAGACAGAGACCATTACAGAAAACCACAATTAATCAAAAGGCAGAGTTGTGCAGCCCCGTCCCAGTCAAAATATATACAAAGAAAACCCCTGTACCAAAGGCTCAGGAACATTGGAGACGAGGGGGTATAAAAGCCAGAGGATCAAGGAGTTTGCTGTGACATAGTGACTCCTGGTAATGTTAGACATTACCCTCATAAAATCTCACCATGACGGCCAAAGCATAATCTTGAACGACAACATCAATAGACTTACTAAAGTGGAGAGAGTTTCAGCCTATGAAGCCTCAACCCTATACAAGAGCGCCGGGCAACTAAGGAACACTAGGATTGGGAATGGAACGGGTGTGGGCCACTACAGATACTCTTTCCCAGAGAAGAACATACCAGTTGGTTATCCACCTTATTGTTTTGAGACAGTTTCTCAACAAATCTGGTACTTACAGATTAGGCTCCACTAGCTTGCCTGTGAGCCCCAGCAATCGACCTGTCTCAGGCTCCCCAGTGCTGGGATGAAAAAACAGCATCCAGCTTTTTGGACATGGGTTCCAGGAATGTAATTCAGGTCTTCATTAAAGAATAACAAGCACTTTAATGGCTGAGCCATCTCCCTAGTGCCCCATTCTGTGGATTTTTCTTGTGCTTTTGCCTGTAGAGGAAAGGGGCTGACCTCAGTCCTGGTGCTGGCCTTCCGCCTTGTTTGTGACAAGATTCCCTTTTGTAGTTAGTCATTGCCATCACCAGGCTAGCTGCTGAGGTTTGTCCTTTCTCTGCCTGCCGTTGCAGTGTGGGAACTATGGGATTACAGATGCTCTGCCAGGGCAGCTTTGTATGGATTCTGGGGAAGTGAACCCAGGTCCTTGCGCCTGCATGGCTATTGCTTTAGCTATGGACCCATCTCCTCGGCCCTCCACAGGTTCTTGTACAAGATCTTCCGTTCACTGTTTCTAAATCGTTGTCATTAAAAGGTCTAATTCAAACACTCACAGGGTGGGTTCCAAAAGTGAATGCACTTTTATGCACGATGATGAAATATATGTATCATAAATTGAGCATCTTCAATATTTCTAATTATATAGTTCAGGGGCAGAGGTTAGACAATAGCCCCATTCATCCCTTGCCCCAGTTTCTTCCTACAACTCTCCTGTTCTCTGTCTCTAGAACTTGATGATGTAGTTTTCCCATACAGGTAGATACAACTAGAATGCGTACAATATTTGGGGCTTTGTATCTAATATTTTTATTTATGTGGGTGTGTATCATGGGTAAATGTGGGCGTTTCATATAAGTGTGTGTGTGTGTGTGTGTGTTGCATGCATGTGTGTGTGTGTGTTTGTGTGTGTATCAGAACTAAAGTTGGGTATCTTTCTCCTTAGTTTTAGATACAGGGTGTCTAACTGAACCCGGAGATCACTGATCTGGCTAGACTAGGAGACCAACAATTACAGGGAGCCTCCTGTCTCTGCCTTCTGTGTGCAGGTGATAAGTGTACAACAGCAAACCTGGACAAGCCCTTATATCTTAAAGCCTTTGTACCGCATCTCAGATGACGTCAGGATTTATATGACTCAATACAGGAGACAGGGTCTCATGTAGCACAGTCTGCTCCAAACTCAGTAATAAACCAAGAATGATCTGGGACTACTGACCCTCCTGCCTCTACTTCCCAAGTGCTGGGATTGTAGGCATGTACTATGATAACTAGCTTTTAATACTTATCTTTTTAACATATTTCTAGATGATTTTAATATGTAGTAAACCTGTCTTATCAATCAATGATTTTCATTTGCTATGTGATAATTTAAAATAATTGCTAAAATCACAGAGCTAATCCTGCTTATTTTCTGAGGTGCTGCAAAGATACTCAGCCTACATCATGTCTTAGAATGCTTTGAAGTCTCACAAGTTATAGAAACTTCTACAAAAATCAAGAAAATGGTTCTGACACTCTTCCCTGGCTAAGCAAGCATCTGCCTAGGTAGCATACACGTGGGTCAAACCTATTAGCATATTTGCGTCCCTCCAATAATATACAAATTCATTAGCATAACTCATTACTGTCTAATGACTAATTACAGAAACTTTAGGATCAGACACAAACTTATTCTGAATCTCAGAACCTCCATTTCCTAAGGCTACAGGCAAGTTATTAAAGCCAAGTAGCTTTCTTCATTGAAAAATTAAAACATCAGGAACCCAGCTTGTGGAGCTGCTGTCATTACTAATAAATACAAAGCACTTAGTAATGGGGATGCCATAGGGTAAGCACTCAATTACAGGGACATATAATTTAGCTTGTATAACACTACACTTAACATAGAGAGTATCATATCACAGGTACTTAAAACATGCAAATTAAAGCAATATCCATGAAGACAAATGCCATGAAGGAGCAATGGTTTGACCCAGGGTCACACAACGAATTGTACAGTGTGCACACCTTATGGGAGCACATACATCCGTGGTGTCTCACAGGGCAACGAGATTCTTTCTCACACACTATGCTTGTGGCCCAATCCATTCTGTCAGGGGGATGTCCCAGTCAGCCTACAGCAAGAAGTATCTCTTCAGTTTCAAAATGCATGCCTCATGTCCTGCCATTCTGTTCTATGCGATATCCTGCTTGATGTTGACTTGGAGCCAGGAGCACCGTTCACTGAGGCAGTTTTAGTCATTAAATTCAGAACAGGAAGGTATTGCTACTGATTGACTTACTACCTTTGTTTGTTTGTTTGTTTGTTTGTTTTTAAGACAGTGTAGCCATGGCTAGCCTGCCACTCACTATGTAGGCCAACCTGGTCCTGACTTCAGGGCAGCCTTTGTTAGCCTTCTGAGTACTAGAATTCTGTGCAACACCAAGCCTGATTCATCAGTATCTTATGTCGGGCTGTTAGAACAACCACTTTAAAGCCCCTCTGATAGTGGGCTTTCCCAAGCAGAGCTCAGGATGCTCCAGTGCAGCTGTCAAACAACTACCAGGAGATTAAGGCGCTTAGTGCAGTTTAGTAAACCAACTAAGAAGCACTTAATAGCATCCAATCCTGTGGCTTATCCAGAAAAGTCACACAGTCCCAGATCTTCGCTATGAAATCGCAGTTTACTATGCCCACATCAAAGTGAAGTAGCAGAGGCTTTGATGGCACTTAAACAAATGACGTGAGATTGCTACTACAAAAAAGAACACGTGACTTTTAAAATGTTTAAAAAGTGTACTGGTGATCATAAGCCTAGATGGTTCCGTCCCAGTTCTCTACTTAATCTTTGGAAACCTAAGAGGTGGCTCCTGTCCCCTCCCACCCCAGCCAGAAAATTTGCTCTGCATCACTGACTAGCACTTGATGCAGTCTGTGCTTAGCTGCAGCATACACTGAAGGATATTTTTATTGTTATTATTTCTCATTCCATCCTGTGAAATGTTAGAATCCTCGATCCTTATGGCAAGGAAACAGCTTCTAGAAATGATATTGTCTGGAGTCTACACTTCTTAATCTAAACCTGCATTGTCTCCCTAGGACCTACAGCATGATTTTTTACTTCTTCTGCTGATCTTTGGACACTAGGTCTAACTCTCACTCCCAGTGCTGCATGCTTGTCCAGTATTTACTTTTGGATGGAGCCACCTGCACACTGGCCCTAGATCACCTCTTGATCCTTAATTTAAGGTGGTTTTAGAAAACCACACTATGAAAAGCACTCTTTGAAAAATTTCAGCAGATGAGACAGGCTGCGTGAATAAATAAAGTGTCTGATAGACAGAATTTGAACTTTTCCTCTACTGGGAGTCTTCAACTAAATGCCTTCATTGGGGAGGAAGTCACACTACAAAAAGCTAACTCCAGACTGAAACAACTATTTTTCAAATACACTGAATTATGTAGCTCATTTCCTAAAATATATTGATTAATTCATCGAGGAACTAAAATTCCAGCCAACTCGGTTTGGAATTTTTTTAAGGTAGCAGATAGATAGCAACAGTCTTTGTCCTTAAAATAGAGTGCATTTCAGCATGACATTTTATGGATTTCTCCAGACTTTTAAGATGAAGGTCAGCCAAAATGCCCTCTGAGAGAACATCTAGACGCCTATTTCAGTTCTCCTGGAATGCCTTGTGTGTGATTCTGCCATAACAATTACTGAATTGTCACTGGCTGTAATGTATGGGCTACATCTGAGAGAACAAACAACTGTCACTGACCCAGTGCTGAATTTTATAAATCAGCTTGCTGTGGATTAGACTCACGCTCACTGTGAATTCTCTGAAGATCGTTCTATGGTACATTGGCATAGCTGAGCAGATTTATCAGCAACAACGTGGCACACACATGTGAAATATTTGGTCTTTGGTTCTTTAATGACAAACATTTGTCCCAGTCCATTATCATCTCAAAGTCAGGTACACAATTGAGCCCTTTAGCTTAATGCCTAGCAAATGGCAAGTGCTCAATATTTGTTGCACAAATGTTTACATTTTAAAATCAACCCAAGAAAACTTTATCCTAAGGTAAAGGATTAATAAAATCAAGATGAATGGAAAATTGAACTCAGAAAACATAAAGATTTTTATTGTTATTATTCGTTTTTAAAAGTTCTTTTAAAGTTTACTATTTAAAAAAACTTGCAGATAAAAACATCACATACCAAAATTAACCAGACCCAAAGTCTATACAACTCAGAGAACTTCTATACATTAGCATAGGAATTGGGGGGGAAGCCCATCAAACTCACAGACTTCTATCTCCAGATTCCCTACGGCAGGGATTGCAGGTGCAAAGCACCATGCCTGAGAAAAAAGACCTTCAATGAGGTGAAACCTATCTATTGTGTATCTGCTTGGCCACAGAGATCCTAGATAATTTAATAAATAACCCGGGGCTTGTATAGAAGTAAATAATCAAGGTATAACATATTGAAAAGTCATTCTGTAGAGGCATTTGTAAACAATTTTTTCTTTTGAATTACTAGGAATTAAATCTCATGGATGATAAGGGCAAGTACTTTAGCATCGAGCTATAGCCCCAGCTCTCTATACTAATTTTTAAATTTTTTTTTACTTCATTTAGTGTGTCCACGTGCGTGTGTATGTGTGCGTGTGTGTGCATGTATGTGTGCGCGTGTGTATGCGTGTGTGTGTGTGTGCGTGTGTGTGCATGTATGTGTGCGCATGTGTATGTGTGTGTGTGTGTGCATGTATGTGTGCACGTGTGTATGTGTGCGTGTGTGTGCATGTATGTGTGCGCGTGTGTATGTGTGTGTGTGTGCATGTATGTGTGCACATGTGTATGTGTGTGTGTGCGTGTGTGTGCATGTATGTGTGCGCGTGTGTATGTGTGCGTGTGTGTGCATGTATGTGTGCGCGTGTGTATGCGTGTGTGTGTGCGTGTATATGTGAAGGGTATGGATATGGATGTACATATGCCACCGCAGAGGTCATATGACAACTTGCAGGAGTTCATGTTCCCCTTCCACCATGTGAGTCCCAGGGACAGAATGCAAGCGAACGGGAATGGTCAAAGGTCTTGTTACACACTGCTCCTTCTTGCTAGTCCTTATTCGTTCTTAATACTATTAACATGACTCTATCTTCTCAAGTATCATTTGATGGTTTGAAATTCAGAACTTCTCCTTTTACATTCACTATCATTTCTTTCAGTTCGAGTTCATTATATACCTACAGCTTGGATTTGAAATCCTCTTGTTCTGGTCCCAAGAGGCTTGAATCACTAGTGTGCATCTCTACTTCTGGCTCTAAGAAACAATTTTTTCAGCATGTTTGTTAATAACTTTCTTTTCCTTGACTAAAAAAAAAAAGTCCCTTACTTTATTTCATCAGATTAATATCAAATGCATTATCAATGAATTTTCACTTATGATTAATTTTTTTTCAAAAGCATAAGAATACAGGAAATAAATACTCTGACTCAAAATACTATATTGTTAATTTAAAGAACATTTTAAAAATTGTTTTACTACTTATGTTTAAAGGAGTCAATTAAATCATCCAATATTTGTCTTAATTAACAATTATGTTTAATTAATAATTATATTGAGATTAAATGGCATTACGTGATGTAACTGTAATCTCTTAACATAAGACTCTACTCAATGACATGCTGTGACTACTTACTATTATATTAATACTCATGTTGTAAATGATTCTGTGTATACTGTACTTAAGCTATGCATTACCTGAAGGAAACACTAATATGAATTGTCAGTGACCATACTACTTTATACAAAAAGAAACAATTATATATGTCTATTGAAGTTAATAAAAAATAGGAGAATCTTAGCAGAAGAAGATAATTTCTTTTAGCAAATTATAGGTAAGTAAGGGGCCTAAGTACTATCGACTTATACTAAATACAGTGAAAAGTAGGTGGCTTAGTAAATATAGTAATTTCAAGGGTCATAAAAATAATTATACTTCTTCAGTACATGTAAAGCACATATTTCATAGTGACTTTAATAATAATAACCACTATTAATACCTGTTCAGAACTTACTATCATCCATGTGTCCTGCTACCTGCAGACCTTATTTCATTTAGACCTTAGGAAAACTGATACTCTAAATTAATATAATATGCTGTAAAATAGGCCATTTGTAGATGAATAAATTCTGCATGCTCCAACTGTGTCTGGTATTGGCTTTCTCAGAGGAAGCACAGTACACTTGCTGAACTTTTGATTGAAAGTTGACCCTCACCTTGTATCCATAGTGACTAAACTGCCTTTACACCAGCAAGCTGACCGGAGACCTCAAGCCACATTACATAAAGAGGACTAGAAATTTATTAAGCATTAACAACTATTTGATTTTTTTAATATTTAAGAAAAACAAAGGCATATATTCTACTAGTACTATTTGGATTCTGAAATGGTTTAGATTACGTGCTGGAGTTGATGTTGTAAAGATTGGAGCTTGCAGCTGAAATCCCGACAGATGAACAACACAGGCAAAGACGGTTTTAATGAATGAATTTTTGGTTATGACTTCTTCCATGAAAACCTTTGACTATAAGTACATATAGAGAAATCACACTCAGACAACTTACTTATGTGTAAAGTTACTGCCTTTATGACCCCATGCTACATTTAGAGAATTGAAAAGAGAAAAATTATGTATTTTATTTTGACTAGTTTGCAGATGTCATGGAAAGAGCTAAGTGATCAAGAACAAAAAGTGTAATTGATCTTGTGAAAGACAGAATCATGCACCTGGCATTGGGGATACACGACTAGCTTCAGTTTGGGAAAAGCTAGGAGCAGAAAACATCTAAGGTCAGGAAGAAGAACAATAACACAAAATCTGGCTGTAAATCAGACCGTGAGCCCCCTGCAGAGGGGGGAATGGAATTGTAGGGTGCATATGAAATGTGGGGTGCATGAATGAAATGATAAGCTACAGGACTTGACACAGAAAACTCAAATGAGATCCAGTAAAGTGAGGAGGTCTCTAATTGTAAAGTTCCACTGTGGTATCTGAATTGTCGCTGGAACAAGGAATAGAAAACTGACTTAGCCAGGTGTGGTACTACACTCAGGAAACAGGAGCAGTGGATCACTGTGCTTTTTGAGGTCAGCCTGGTCTACATAGAAGTTCCAATCCAGGCCAGAGCTATATAGTGAGACTCTGTCTAACAAAAGAAAGAAAGAAAGAAAGAAAGAAAGAAAGAAAGAAAGAAAGAAAGAAAGAAAGAAAGAAAGAAAGAAAGAAAGAAAGAGAAGGAAGGAAGGAAGGAAGGAAGGAGGAAGGAAGAAGGAAGGAAGAAGGAAGGAAGGAAAGAAGGGAACATATCTTGCAAATTTGTGTAAATTGTGTTTCCAGATAATTTATTTAAAAAACAATTCAGCTGGAGAGATGGCTGGGTAGATAAAGTGCTTGCCAGCAAACATGATACACAGAGTTGGGATCCCCATCATCCACCTAAAAATGAGGCGTGACCATGTGGGTTTGTAGACCTCAGCACGTGAAGTGGAACCGAGACAAGGAGGATTAGTGGGTCTACCTGACTCAGCAGCCTCACTGAAAAACAGGAAACAGTGAGCTCCAGGCTCAGCAAGAGATGCTGTCTCAAGGGACCAAAATGGAGAGCCACTGAGGATAGCTAATGCTCCCCTCGGGCCAGTGCACATGACATGTGGCCATGTGCACCCACACATACCGGTGTGCATGCCTCTAAACACCACACACAAACAAAACGATGTGCTGAGCGTGATATCACATGAGTCAAAAGCCAGTGCTCAGAACATAAGGTGGGGAGAGCAAGAGTTCAGGAGTATTCTGGGTCACACTGTGAGACTGTGACTTAAAACAAAAGCAAGGAAGGAAATGTTATATGATTCTAGAAAACAAATATATTATAAGCTTTTGCTGATAAAGCAGAATCTGCCCTTGTGTTGCTGAATGGGCAAGTGGTAATTTCCTTGACTTCACTTGCCTCCAAAGTTAAAGTAACAACTAACTTCGGAGCTGCCGTACAGCTGTTCTTTGTTCTTCAATGGTGTTACTCCATTCTAAGTAAGTTACTATAGTAATATTGAAATTAATGAAAACTAAAAGACAAAGTTTCATGAATGGCTTCCAAAGACCAAGATAAAAATCAAATATTATTTTATTTCCAATATCTGACACATTTATTTAGAAACATACAAAACAATGGGTTTCTTTGTGATATTTAATCCCTTGCTCCCATTTTTCATCATGTCACCTACCCTTCTACCCCCTTCTCCCCTAAGCAGTCCAATGGCCCTCCTGCTGCTTTCAAGGTGTGTGTGTGCACGTGTGGGTGTGGTGTTTAAATCCAGGCTCCACAAAGGGAGAGAACATAGAGAAATCAACTAGCATTTTTTCCAGTTCAAATGGGTAAAATAAGTCATGGAGATAAAATGAATGCAGCTAAGATTGCAAAATTCATCAGTAACAGAGCTGAGGGAGAGGAAAGAGTCTACTCCTTCAGGTTCCGGTGGTGGAGGAATGGAGTAAATACACCCTCACTTAAATGAGGAAACGAACTGGTGTTTCTTCGATGAATTAGAAATGATTTCAAATGGTTTGTCGCATCTCACAATGGGTGAAGGCAAATTCCTCTCCTCTCACCTAGGCCTAAGATGATGGCTTGCTTTAGTCAAACTGAAGAGATAAAGATCATGTGCCAGCATGAGCCTTGGCAAGGTCATGGCTTCTAAGCTTGTCTTCAGAAGCCAGACACAGAGCTGCAGGGAAGCTTACAGAAGCATGCTGGTGACCAAGGGGAATTAGGAGAGACCCTGGAGGATGTGGCACCATCTTGTAATCCCCAGTGTACCTGAGCTAGGCTACAGCATGTTGTGAAAAGCACTGGCTGCTTGTTCTAGCCAACCCAGAGACTTATGAGAAGCAATAAACTAACTTTCCTCATACAGGTTTTGTGAGGGAAATTAGCAAACAGAAACAATCTCCATGATCAAATCTCTGCATGCCCTCTAACCCTGAACCTCTGTTCTAGTTCATCTACGACTCATCCAAACAAAGCCATCATAACCGTCAGTGTCGTTTCTGCCTATTCCCTTCTTTCTTATTATTTATTTGAATAATATTTGGAAGTAGCAAAAGCTGCCTTCTATTTTGAGAAGTAAACCACTTGAGTCTCAGTAAAATTCAGTTTCTTAGGAAACCTCTTTAAGATTTAAAACAACTCTTCATTTATGAACTTTCTCAATGATTGAAAGCATAATTCTTTATCCTTATTATTTTCTGTGGTAGTCCCGCCTCACTCTACCTCTGGAAGGTCAAATTGGCTAACAGTAGGGAGTTGGATTCAGTCCTAATCATACATAAAGCCTTACCGAGACACATGAGGTTCTTTTCAAATGTTTACTTTGTCACTCTTCCATTTGGGCACACGTTCCCTAGGACTATGGAAACGCCTCACAATATTCTCACAGAAAAAAATATCTACATCTCATATGTTTTACATTTAAAGTTACATATTAAAAATTCTGGGTTTGTGTATGTGTGTGTTCATGGATTCACATATGTGCAAATGCGTATATGTGGAGGTCAGAGGACTTCCATCAAAGGATTTCCCAGGTTCCAATTCACACTGTCAGGCATGGAAATAAGTGTCTTTAAGCACTGAGCCATCTTGCTGGACCCAATGACTGTACGTTTTAAAACTCTAAGAAAACTTTGATGCACAAAAATGTTAATTTAACAAGTGGTTGTTCAACTAACACAGTTTGATAGCACAGATAATCCTGGCCATTTCTTTCTGTAATACTGTCTTTCTTGATCCATGGGGAAATCACGATTACCACAATATTGTGATAAAATCCATGATATTGAAATATAAAACTGTTTCATTTCTACAGAAAATGCTATTTATATTAATTTGTTATGCTTTTGAAAAAATAACAGACATATATCTGAAGGGATAGGGAGAAATAAGAACTACTTTGCCATCTATGGACCTTATCTCTTAGTCTAACCAAATCGATACCCAACTTTAATTTCATTGTACCTCCCACTACACACACAGACACACACACACACACACACACACACACACACACACACACACACACACACAACATACAAACACACACAAACACACAGAGACATAAAAAATAACTATCTGGCAGACCTCCAAGTAGATTCCCCTAGTCCTCTGGTAGGAAGGATTTTTCCAGAAGAAACATTCATCGTAAGTTAATGTGGTATCAGAAAAACTCAAGTTAATATCAAAGTCCTGATTAAGAGATGGAAAGAAAAATCTCTGAATACCACTTGCTGTCTATTAATAGCATTCTAACTGGACCTAGTCTTCTATGGGATTTGCATGATCCCAACCTTTAAGAAGTTCATGATGACTGCTGACTTAAGAAAGAGTCATAGAACATGTATAGAAACAGTCAGGTCCTGGCTCTTCATCCACCTAGATGAGATCACAGACCCTACCTGAGTCCAGAGCTGAATGCAGCCAAGTGGTGCAGCAGACACAAGAAACATCCAGCTGAGCTTCACGAACACACACAGTCATGAGGAAAGCAGCCTATCATAGCCTTTAAGGCGCCCGACAGCTTATTACGCCTCAGTATATAAACAAGACAACTAAAAGGCTGTGTATGGTGTGCCTCTCTCTGTCCTTACTCAGATCCTTTCCTTCTCAGTTCTCAAATATACCATGGGGCACAGAAGCTTCAAAATAGGCTGCCCCTTTGCCTAGAATAAGTTCCCTGAAACCCAGGACAATATATTGTCCCCTTTGTGTAAATAACTTCTAATTTATCTTTGTGTTCTCTAATCATATTAGTCCCTATGTTAAGCCTGTTGCTTGATATTTACTTTTGAAGAATCTTTAATTTCTTATTATACCTATAAATTACATATGTTATAATTTGATGTGTATCTTTTTCTAATCTAGAAGTTCACCAAAAGCACCCAGTCCAACTTCTGGCATCAGTTCAATAGTTTTTGCTTGAATTGTAAACCAATAGTCTGACAACAGTAGAGCCCCAGTGCAAACTGTATCAGGTTAGTTCTCCTAATTTAACATTCTCTTTTTCTTTTATAGGAAATTAATATGACATTTAATTCAAGATGTGTTTTGCAGTGTGTGTGTGTGTGAGAGAGAGAGACAGAGAGACAGAGACACAGAGAGACAGAGTCAGAGAGAGAGGAGAGAGAGGGGGAGAGAGAGAAAGAGAAACAGAGACAGAGAGTCAGAGAGAGACAGAGACAGAAACAGAGACAGAGAGAGAAAGAGAGAGAGGAGAGAGAGAAGAGAGAGAGGAGAGAGGGGGGAGAGAGGGAGAGAGGGAGGGATGGAGAGAGGGAGAGGAAGAGGGAGAGGGAGAATTGTGCTACCTAATTTTGTCAAATTGATATGGGAATAATAGACTCACCCTGGAAACAGATCTCTGGGTCTGTCTGTGAAGAATTAGCTAGATCTGGCTAACTGAGGCAGTAGATCCATTTTAAATGTGAAAACAATGTCATTTCATGTGCTGGGGGCACAGACTGTACAAAAAAGGAATGTGGACTGGACAGAACCATTCATTCCTTATGGATGTAATGTGACCAGTTGCCTTCTGTTTCTTCCTGCACAGTGTCATTACTATGGTGGACTGCTTCCTCTGCAACTATAAGCCAAAATAAACCCTTTTTGGTTTTGTCAAATATTATTTTCATAGAAATAAGAAAAGTAGTAACACAGTATTGTTGTTTTAATTAAGTTATTTATTTGTTTGTGTGTTTGGCTATACGAGTTTTTGTTCAACATGTGTGTGCATGCAGGAGCTCATAAAGACCAGAAGAAATAAATCAAGTCTCTTGAAACTGGAGTTACAGGTGGTTTTAAGCTGCCTGTGGGCACTAGGAATTGAACCTGGGTCCTCTGCAAGAGCAGTGACCATACTTAACCACTGACCCCTTTCTCCAACTCCTGGTTGCACAGTGTTTGAGTGGTTTTGTGCATGTCCATGTTCATGTGCCTGTGCATGTATGCATGTGTATATGCCCCGGTGCATATGGAGGCCAGAGGTCAAGGTTAGATGTATTCTTTGATCACTTTCTACCTTCTTTCTTTGAGAGAGGGTATCTCCCTGACTCTGAAGCTCACTGACTGGCTAGACCTGCTTGTCATTGAAGTTCAGGAGGCTTCTTGCTTCAGTTCCACCAGTATGGGGTTGCCGCCACACAACCAACCTGAACTCAGGTGCTCACACTTACGTCCTTAGCACTCTCTGGATTGAGCCATCTCCTCAGGTGCATCATATGTAGTTTTAAACTCAGGTTATGGATGACACCATTTTCAGAGGGAGATACTTTTAAAAGAGTAAGACATGTCAAAAGTGATAGGAACACCTGAGCATGGTAGCTCAAGTCTATGGTCTCAGCACATGGAAGGCTGAGGAAGGAGGACTGGCATGAGATACCATAAGATTACGGGCAGCCTGAGCTACATTGTGAGTTCAAGGCTAGACTACAGAGGGAGACTCTGGCTCAAACATCAAAAAATATGGAAAAATGTCATACTAGTATCCTGCTTATCCTCTATTATTCCATGATTCCTGCTTTAGATGCCTGATTCTCTACAAGACACCAGAATCAGAGAAGTCTGTGAGTAGAAATACAGGCCTGGCAATTTCAGTATAGCAGACTGTTATTGAAAGGAGGGGTCTCACAAGGTCAAAATCAGGCATTTCCAGTAGCCCTGGTGCCACTCACAAAGGTTTATAGCATGTACACAGGCCTTGCTGTCAAAATGCCATCAAGTTTATCAAGAACTGAGTTCTAGCTTAATTATTTAATATAAAGTTACTAAGTCATATTACTGAATCTTTCTGCAGCTCAGGTCACATGTGGACAGTGGCTTAATAAATTTCCACACCATAAGAGAACTAGAAGAGCCAAAGGGCTTTGTAACATGTAACTACAATTTAAATGCATAACATCACACAACATCAAATCTCATACAAATGCAAATCTAATAAATATTGTGGTGGGTGTTATATAAAATGACTGTCTCCTTATGGTGGAAAAGATAAAGGTTTGGAAAATTCTTACAGAAGGAAAATGTCTTCAAAGTGTTCTACTGCAAAAATGTCAACTCTTGTGTTTCACTTAAAGGATGCTCACTGATACTGTAGAGGTTATAACCTGGAATTCACGATGCAGTGGCTGTAATTCCTTTACCATGGTGCCTCTCTGCAGTGTTCAAGCAGCATATACTTGAAATGTCTCTCAGAGAGTGATCTAAACTAAATTTCAGAACCCAGAGGCCCACATGTAGCAAATCGCTCCACTGCTATCCAGAAGGGACATCAGTTGCTCTCAGAGACTTTCTGGTGAGCCAACATGAGATGTAAGCTCTATGATCACTGCAGAAGCCCAATAATCTGATTTTACACACATGAACTTTGTTTCCTGCTGAAGGGAGTACATTTATAGCTATGGACACGTAACTTCAATAGCTCAGTTGCTTTGCTCACAATGAGAAAGTTGCAAATTCTAGAAACTTGTACAGAGTCAGAGAAAGTGACTCTTAAGAGTTTCCGTGTCTGTAGACAATTTTCTCCTTTTGGCTCCTGGCTGTCATAGCACTTTATGTTTCTACTTAATACTTCTCACACTTAGACATGAATCACACTTGGGTATGTTTACTTCCCATGAGATAAAGATACTTGAGGCTACCAACTTTTCTCCTTCATCCCAGGGTGACTCAGATGGGCCTCTTTTGAGTCAGCCCCCAATCTCACTCCTTTCCTTCCTCAGTTACACAGCTAACACAAATAACATAAAACTAGTCAAATAAAAGATTAATATATGTGAGCATTCAAGTTTCTGTTGTGTTCAAAAATCCCATGCAAAGGTGATTAGTGCCTGGGTCAATTTTATATTTAGAGTGAACTATGATGATGTTTTCATTCTATCCCCACCACCCTCTGTGTAGAAGTCAACTGAGGTATTGAGATGGTGTCTTAGTCAGCATCAGCTACCAACTTGACACAGCCTATTCATCCGAGGGAGGAGGCTCAATTGAGATGTTGCTGAGATCATAATGTCTTGAGTCATGGTTGACATGAGACTGCCCAACCAACTGTGGATGTCACAATACCTTGGCAGGTGGTCCAGGGCTATATAAGGGAAGTTAATTGGGTGAGCCAAAAAATAACATTCTTCCGTCAGTTCTCCCCCAAGGTTCTGCTTACATTCTTGCCCTGAATTCCCTGAGAGATGGGCTGTTACCCAGAACTATAAGATGATGTCTTAATTAGGGTTGCTGTTGCTAGGATGAAACATCATGTCTGTAGTGGCTATTTCTGATTGTCAACTTGACTATATCTGGAGAGAATTATAACCCAAAATTAGAAGGCTCTCCTGTGATCTGGATCTTGAGTCTGGAAGACACAATTTCAGGTGTGGTGGTGCGCACACCTCTAGTCTGGGCCACACCTGCTGCTGGAGAGCTACATAAGGACATTGGAAGGAGAAAGATTCAATCTTCTTCGCCTGCCAGCCTTGTGGGACTAAGCAACTGCTAGATCCTCTGGTTTTCATTCACAGCTACTGCTGACCATTGTTGGGGAGTTTGACTACAGACTGTAAGTCATTAACAAATTCTCTTACTATATAGAGACTACTCATAAGTTCTGTGACTCTAGAGAACCCTGACTAATACAATGACCAAAAGCAAGTTGGGAGGAAAGAGTTTATTTGGCTTACACGTCTATATCACTGTTCATCAGTTAAGGAAGTCAGGACAGGAACTCGAACAGGACAGGAACCTGGAAGCAGGAGCTGATGCAGTGGCCATGGAGGGGTGCTGCTTACTGGTTTGTTCCTCATGGCTTATTCAGTCTACTCTCTTACAGGAGCCAGGACCAGCACCCCACCCACAATGGACTGATCCCTCTCACATCAATCATTAATTACAAAATTGCCCTGCCTCACAGGCTTGCTTGCCTCCAGCCCAATCTTATGGAAGCTCCACTGAGGCTCCCCCCTTTCTGATGACTCTAACTTGTGACAAACTGACATAAAACTAGCCAGGACAGATGAAGTGAACCCTTTCTTCTCCAAGTCAGAAGGTATTCTCACAGCAACAGAAAAGCAAACTGGAACAGACAAAAATAACCAAAATTGCATGTTCGGGACTCACTGGAGAGTTACAAATAGGTCAGTAATGCTGCCTCTATGCAGGGAAGCTGGATCTCCCGACTGCAGAGGTTTATTTCTTAAATAAGTAACTGAGTGAGCTAGAGAGTATGGAGTGCTTGCTGGGCATGTACTAGGCCCCGGGCTTCATACCAAGTACCAAGAACAGGAAGGAAGGAAGGAAGGAAGGAAGGAAGGAAGGAAGGAAGGAAGGAAGGAAGGAAGGAAGGAAGGAAGGAAGGAAGGAAGGAAGGAAGGAAAGATGCTTTCCATCTTTAAATAAGTAAGAGAAGCATTTCATTGTTAAATTGAAATTGGAATGTGTCTGCTTTCACTACAGGGGCCTTTCTCCTAGACAAAAACTCACTGTGGGAGATGCTGCCTTGAACAGAAGCTTATCTCACCAAATAGGCAGCACCAATCAGTTACCCTGAGGAAAAGTGGAAAAGACTGTGAGAACAGCAAACCTTCATTAGAAACTGAACATACCCGGAAGTAACAAAATGCGGTGGTTGGAAGCTGTAAAAAAGAAGGGGCCTTGAATAACTACATCTCTCATACAAAATAAAAATAGATGGTCAAATACCTCAAGGGTATAAGATCCTCATTTGTTATTTATCACCAAGAAAATTCGTTCAGAGTTGTTCGAGAGACAAGTTAGACACAACTAATTTGCTCACAGTTTTTGCCTGCATACCTTCTAAACCAATGAGCTCCATTTGCTATAGATAGGCTGCCTACATTTTAGAAGAATGCGTCTCTTTTTTGTTTGTTTTTTTGTGTCTTGCTTTGTCTGAGACAAGGTAGATCTCATGTTGCTCAAGGTTGGACTCCAACTCCTCAACTCACAATGTACTGGAGGCTGGCTTTGAATTCTTTGTTTCCCTTCCTCTACCTCCCAAGACCTGGAATTATAGGCAGGTGGTATCATATCAGACTTGAGAGTTTCTTGTTGACACATTGAAACAAACACCTTTTTTGCTTATCATAACATATAAAGCCAATCAAGACAGTTACAGAATATAATTTCTTTGTCCATACCTTAGTAAGCAGTCCTAGATGTATGTATGTATATGTTTATTTACATTAATGTACACAACATAGGTAGTTTCATCCTCCACCACATCTCCCCATCTGGAGATGACATTTCCTTGAAACCACACTAAAATATTAAAGAACTGGATTATGTCAACTTAATTAGACACCTTATTGAGAAGAAAAATGATTTGTTTTGTAGGGTAGTTTATCTTCACGCATAGGAGATAAATGTATTTTCAAGTGTTGAACACTCTAAACAATTGAAAGGTGGTTCCCTTCTGAAAATCCATATTATTATATCTTCAGTTAGTGTGCTAAATCTGCCTAATTTTGACAGATGCTCATTTAAGGAAGTAATATAATCTGCATGCTGACACCATGGGCTGGAATCTTAGTCAAAAGGAGTTATGTGTTTGTTTACCATAGGGTCTCTTTGTATAGCTGAGTTACCCTCAAACTTATGTAACCCAGGTTACCATCAAACTCACAGTTTGAGGCCTACACCTCCTAAATGGTGCTGCCACCATGCCCAGAGAAAAATAATATATTTTAGGAGAATTTAGCTTCAGTTTTTCCTGTTTACAAGTAGGAAGTTCTGTTGGTTTGTCTGATATGAGGCTTTGTGTAATGCAGGCTAGCCTCAGCAACACTACAGAGCCAAGGGTGACCTTGAACTCTTGAGTGCCCTGACTTTACCTCCCAAGTGCTGGGAATGCAGGCATATGCCACTGTGCCCGGCAGGAAACAGTATTTCTTGATGAGCACAGAAAAACAAAACAAACAAACAAACAAAAACTCCAGGAAATAAATCTTCCTAGCCATTTTCTTGCAATCAATGCGATCTTTCTGACATTTCTCTCTCTCTCTCTCTCTCTCTCTCTCTCTCTCTCTCTCTCTCTCTCTCTCTTTTTGGGGTTTTTTTTTTTTTTTTTTTTTGGTTTTTTGAGACAGGGTTTCTCTGTGTAGCCCTGGCTGTCCTGGAACTCACTCTGTAGACCAGGCTGGCCTCGAACTCAGAAATCTGCCTGTCTCTGCCTCCCAAGTGCTGGGATTAAATGTGTGCACTACCACTGCCCGGCCTGACATTTCTCTTGCAAGTGCTATTATGTTTAATGGTCACAGGCGAATGACTACAGCAACTGGGTCCTGGGGTGTCATATTAAAGTGAGTGTTATAGTTTTTAAAAATCCATTTTTTTCATTTGTAAACATTAGCTTTCTGAAAACCAAACTGATTTAAAATATAAAATATACAACCACACATAAAAGCTTATAAAAACTGAGGAAATTTTCCACAACAATGGGACCTGTTTGTACTGATGTACCACAGCACAGGAGAATGAGGTTTTCAGAGCAGACCTCACGTACATGTTGGGGCAGCATGGGCAAATAATCATAATTTAGAACTAGTTAAGCATTGTTTAGGAAGAACCACATTGGGCTGATAAAATTCTTAGATGATCTGGTATCCTTGATAGTCTGCTAACACTGGAGGGTGGTCTAGAAGCGCACGTAAGTTCAGAGAAAACTGAATACATGCAGGTCCACACACAGTTCTGCTTTATGTTGTATTGTCCCAGAAACTGACCCAAGCCCAGGATTTGAGAGTGGTTTAAATATGAACTCATCTCAAGACCTGCTGGTCAAGAAAGAAAGGCACCCCGTTGAACAGTAAATTAAATGTCTCCATTTGAAGTAACTGGTGCTTGCTTCTGCTATGCTTTGGGGTGGGGTGGTCAGTGAAAAGTCGGGACTCCTAGTCACTCCACCTCCAGGCAAGGAGTTGGGTACTGATACTTAAGCCCCCACCTGCTCTGGCTTAAAGATTGGAAGAAGGGAGAAATCTTTTCCAGCCACAGATGGAGTTTTAAGCGCTAAGAGAGAAAGTCAGTGGTGGCATGCTGATGTCTTAGATTATTCACGGTAAACTGGTTATGAATGAAACGAAAGTTACAGTGGTTTGCCTGGGTCTCTGAAAGTGACTGTGTGTGTGTGTGTGTGTGTGTGTGTGTGTGTGTGTGTGTGTGTCCACAAATAGCAAGGACGCAGGAAGACAGAGAAATGTATGATCTTTGGCCACACAGATTTTAAAGACCATGACAGAAAGCCCCAACCTCACGCCTGCAAGTGGATTAACAGCCGTCTCTGCCATCTGATTTAAGACACAGAAAGGTCAATAGCGGTTTCCCTACTGACCTCCATCTCTGTGTCGAAAGTGTTCCCATTGACTTTTGTCATATGTCACTGTACAACGCACTTATAATGCAAATGTACTTATTAATGTGTTTAAAATTTGCTGATGTATTCGAGAGGTGTTGATGTATTAATTTCTGGGAAATTGGCTTATTAATTAGTTCTTTTCATGAAAAAGGCCTCAGAAATGACATTTGAAAAGGGAAGTCGACCTTCTCTCCTATAAATGGAAAGCCAGGCTCTTCTAGATATTTATGTTTTACAGCTTACAGGAAAGGAAAGAGGCAGTGGATCAGGGTGTGTGTGTGTGTGTGTGTGTGTGTGTGTGTGTGTGTGTGTGCATGCGCGCGTGTACACGTGCTGAGATAGGCTTTTAGAAAGGAATAAAGATGGTGTAGAGGCAGCTATAAGAACTGTGTGATAGCCCTTACCAATACCTAAATGTGTACTTAGAACACATACGGGTCCACACTTCACTGAACTGCTTACTGCAGTATCAGTCTTAAGAAGCCAGTGTTGCTATAGTTACAAAACAGGATGTACCTGTATCCACTGCTGTGACCTCCTTATACACATTATTTCAAAACTTACTAACCTAAAATTATCTTTAAGTAAATATATTTATATCTTTCTGAAATCTAGATACCATCTAGCAAACAAAATATTAAAAATTAATTAGTCTGGCTTGGTGTACACATCTTTAGTCCCAGTACTTGGGATGCAGAGACAGACAGATCTCTGTGAGTCTGAGCTGGCCTGGTCTACGTAGCAACTTCCAGGATAGTCAGGACTCACTCTATAGAGTGAGAACTTGTCAAAAATGAAAATTCCATTACACAGAGAACCTGGGGGTGCAGTTCAGTGCTAATGTACTGAGGGCTCTGTCATGGAGAGTTGTCCTCCAGAGGTGGCAGGACCAGAGCAGTCTTAGAAGCTGTGTAATATCCACCCTGAACAAAGCATGTGCTCCTTCCTGAAGGAGTTCACAAGATATTTTATCTCTCCAAGAATATATAGGAGTTAATGGTCACTGGGATAAGAAGACATTTTTTTTTTAATTTATTTTTATTTTTATTTTTGATACTTTATTTACATTTCCAATGTTTCCCCTTTTCTGGGTCTCCTCTTTGGAAGCCCCCTATGCCCTCCCCATCCCTACCTCTATGGGGGAATTCCACCTCCCACCCACCCGCCCACCCTTCCCCCTATTCCCACCTTGACATTCCCCTTTACTGGGGCCTCTAACACCCTCAGGCACAAGGGCCTCTCCTCTCTCCCTGATGGCCATCGAGGTCGTCCTCTGCCTCATATGTGGTCCGAACCATGGGTCCATAGATGTGTATTCTTTGGTTGGTGATCCAAACTTCAGGATGACGGGGGGGGTGAGGGGGGTCAGGCCCATTGGCGCTGTTGCTCCCTCCATGGGGCT
>CM052703.1:28592844-28639093 GCA_028551405.1 Uromys caudimaculatus
ATGGCTGCTATGAACATAGTGGAGTATGTGTCTTTATTACATGTTGGAGCATCTTCTGGGTATATGCCCAGGAGTGGTATAGCTGGGTCCTCAGGTAGTATTATGTCCATTTTTCTGAGGGTCCACTACACTGATTTCTTCAGTGGGGTAGCCACTGCGGCGTTTCCCATGCTCCTGTAAATAACCCATTACCAATGCCCCTTGTATGTAACCTTTAGAAAATACATTGGTTCATCAAGTAAGATGAAAAGAAGGGTTTCTTTAGATAGTTGTTGGTATCCTCTCTGAGATGAAGAGACATTTTCTGGGAAAAGGTCACAGTAGAGGCATATCTTAGTCTGCTTTTTTTAGTGTCATAAATACCATGACCAAAAGCAACTTGGGGAGTAATAGATTTACTTCCTCTTAGGGTTTACAGTGAACAGATGTAAGGCAGGAATTTAATGCAGGCAACTGGAGGCAGGAACTGAATCAGAGATCATGAGGGGACGCTGCTCACAGACTTGCTTAGATTGGATTTTTGTTTTTTGGGGTTTTGTGTTTATTTGTTTTGTTTTGTTTTTACAACCCAGGACAGCTACCCAGGGCTGGCACCATCACAGTGGGCTGGGCCCTCCCAAATTGATCATCAATCAAGAAAATGCCCTATAAGCTCTCTCACAGGCCAATCTGATGGGGTTGTTTGCAACTGCAGTTTCCTCTGCAGATGACTCTCCAGCTGACAAACAAAACACTCAGCCAAACAAAAGCAACAACTAAAGAGCACAAGACTTTTAAAAATTATATCTTTTAAATGGTAGTTCCTAAGTTAATTTATCTGGCCTATTTAGATTATCATGGAGAATATATATTTTATATATCTTCTTTCTCACTAAAGCTAAAAATGTTCACCAGTTCCTAGACCCACCACCTGCCAGAAAGCTTTGGGCTACTTCGAGTAAGTTCAGAGATCCTTGAGCTCAGGATCAATCTAGAACAATGTATTCCAACTGAGACTTAATATCCTAGAAGACAGAGATGAATTGAAAAGAGAAAGAAAACAGTGTTTTATATTGCTTTCTTGTAATCCACCAAGCCCCCACAGGGTAGAAGTCTTAAGTGCGAGGGGGAAATGTTTATGATGGTAATTACCACTTTGGAGAAATTCTATTCATAAGAGCTAGTCTTTAGGAGAAGAAAAACTCTGGGCCTGCCTTTCCCTCAGAATCCAAGATTCTGTGGATTCCTACTGTGGCTGACACACAGTAGGAGTGAGAATTAATTATTTAATTAACTAATGCATTTTTACACAACCCTTCCAATAGGAATGTGAATTAAGTATTGTTAAACTAATTTTACAGTCCAGAAATCGATGCTCAAAGCAGCTGTATAATTATCTCAAAGACAAACAGCTGGTATATGCTGACAGAGGCCTATACGTACAAATACATGTTTTTAGGAGGAATAGCAAAACAGAACAACAACAAAAAACCCCAGCTCTATCTCACTGTGTATGTTCCCTACAATTTAAGTGACATTTATTTTTACCACAGCTTATGGTTTGTGAAAGCATCACAGGCCTTGTCAAGAAGTGGGATAAAGTACCAGAAAAGCTCTAGTTAGATGCTGGCTTTGGCATCTTAATGTCTTTGTGAAGAACTTTACTGGCTAAATTCAAGGGAACCCACAGTTTGTCTCAATGGCACGGACAGTTCACAAATGATGCATTTATACAAGGGTGGCGAGGGTGTTAAACGTCACGTCACAGTCACATGGTGTTTCTGTGCTGCCCACTCTGCAACTTGTAGGGTTCCTTTCACCTTCTCTGATGTGTATATCTGCTAGGAAAGCAGCCTCAAAACTGCTGGCTACCCATGTATTTTTAATGAAACAGAGCCGTCTACTGAGGAATGCAAGAGGCAACAGTATTTCCCTGTCTCATGAGCACAGGGGTTGATGGAGACAAGACTGAAAGTCTCCATCGAGAAAACAGCAAGGTTGCTCATGACCTCTCTAAGGGCACAACACAAGGTATTCAGGACCCAGCTATTTTCACATGCATTGGCCGAGGGCCTTTACATTTTTTTATCTAGTAGCTGAAAGAGTTAAAAGAGGAGTGGAGAAGGTGGGTCTTATGACGACATAGTAGTATCATATTTAGTATTATACAATTAAAGATGAACTAACTTAACTGTTATGCAAAGAAACAAGAGGATATTTGGAAACTACCAAATAATAATTATGCAAAACATTGAGAAAATTTCATCATAAGGATCCAATAACCTTTACTAATATTTTAAAGATGGATAGATTAACAATAAATTTTATTTAATGTGAACAATAGTTACAAGTTTCACGTAAGCAACTTCACTTTTAGAATAGAGGCTGCTTGCAGATCTAACCACTGAAACAAATGCAAAGACCCTTTGTTAAATAAAAATTAAAACTAGCACTATGATTTTCTCTCCTAATTCTATGAATGCTCTGTGGATATTCTGGAACATTCTATAAATATTCTGTAATGTCTAAATATTCTAAAACAGAGAAACTCAAGCAAAAAATAATGCTGAATAAGCTGTCAAAAGTCACAGAGCACCTAGTAAGTAGAACTGAGATTTGAATCCAGAAGTCTGACTCACAACCTAGACTGAGCACTGCACTAGCTTTCCTTTAGGATGTTAAGAAACATTCCCTACTTCTCCATGAAAAGTGACACTATTACAGAACACGATGTGGTGACAGGAGGTAGGAGTGAAATAAGACACACAGGGAGCATAATAGCCAAAATACACTTGTTACATAATTTACAGGTTGTGCCACAAAAGAGAAATGTATGTCTCCTCTATAAAACAGAAGAAAACATCCATTAAAGGTACTAACATATAGAGCTTCATCTTGCTTCCTGTCTATCTCTGCTCCGTGGTCCTCTCTGCATTTTTATTTGCTACTTAACTGCTGCATCACTTCAAGGGTTGTTCCCAGGCAAGCTCAAAGTCTTATGAGCCTCTGAACCATAATGAGCACATGCAAACCAGTGCTGCCTGCAAAACACCTCTGTCGGGGTTAGGCCTACATATTGTGTCTTCCAGGTAGGAGCAGAGACGTCAGGTGTCCTCTAGTTTCATGTAGGAAGTGTATAACACTGAAACTTGTCCATAGGATAAACTTCTTTTCGAATCTCCTACAACATGTCATGGCATTGCCAGGTTAGGATTTAAGTGGCAGCCATTTTATCTCACCACAGACTCTGCATGCCTGGGTGCCTAGGCTCTCTCCATGAACACTGGTCACTGGTGGTGACGTGGTGGGAATGGGGATGGATTACAAGATCTTACAAAGTTCAATGTTATGGCAAATCTCATCTTGGATATGGGAAAAGCAAGGGGATAGGGTTACATATTTAGTTTCAAAGTTATAATAAGCATTATAAATGTGAAATTACTAATTATTTCAGGGTAGTGATCACAGAACATTAAACTTTGAACATGAGGCTCTTCTGGGCACTGAGTTATGTGTGATTACACTGGTAATATGCCCATGAAGTCTGGGGCACCATAAAGTTTTGACACAGAGCAGTGCAAATGATTCTGTTTATTTAGTAACATATCACCATGTTCTGAGACACAAGAAAAGCAAGATACAGTGGACTAAAGAAGTCTGACAGTTCATGTCAGGAGCTAAGAAATGAGTCAAAAATCAGAGGTTATAAATTATTATGTTGAAAAGATGCTTCAGTTTGACAAATGAGAGACCAGAAGATGAGTATTCCTATATAGTAAAACAACTTTCGGTTGGTTGAGGAAGAAGGACAGTGAACGAAGTCATGTCATCAGAAAAAAGGAGTTTGGCTTAGCTGGTGAGCAAGGGCGGGGTCAATGGAGTAACACCCCACATGTATGCTGGAGACGGAAGCCAGCTCATGAGTAATAGTCAAATATTCAGCAACTGAGAGTTGATTCTTTGAAATTTTTCGTGATATAGATGGTTAGACTTTATTCAATATATTCAAGGTTGAAAAAGTACAGAGAGGCAGAGCCTGAGGATATCTGAAACGGTATTTTAAAAATATTGTATGCAAAGGAGAACCATTGTGTGGTTCTTTGTTGCAGTAAATTTGACATCATTATAGACAACGATGGAGAAGATGCTTGTAGAAAGAAAATTAATAAGTCATGGAAGCATACACTAGGCAGGAGCTAACAGGAGAGAGCAAAGCAAGGCCCCTAATGTTAACTGAACACAAAATAGATCTGACGAACTGAGGTTAGAAATAGCGATGAAGAGGCTGTTAAATACCTTCCTGCTGACACCCCTGGATTTAAACATCTGTATTTGATACCACAGTGCATTCCTAAGTATGTAGCTTAATGGACATTCAGGAGCTCAGTGCTATGAAATAGAGTTAAAGATGACAAAATGATTTTGCTAAGCTGAGCACAGGAAAGGCTTGAACTGGGTGCCCATAAAGAAGAATAAACAGGAGAAGAGATGACGCAGGAGGAATTCTCAGAGGAATTTGGAGAAAGCAGGTGAGGAACAGAGGAGAAATGGTAAAGAGGAGACGAGAGTACAGGATGCCAAAATTGTTCCATGAGAATTTACCTCTGTAAACATGAGGGGGGACAAGAGCTCTTCAGAAAAAGACCATGATGGGACATTTGAGGGTGAAGAGGGCACAGGCGAGCACTGCAAACAGTGTCAATCGGCTCATACATGCTATGTGATTTTCAGTGTAACATCTCATTCCCTACTTGGGCCAACACTGATATTTCCAAAAGCCTCAAAAGATGTACAGTTAAAGCACGTGTGGGCAACTAGCCATCTCTCTGGACAGATGCCTTTGCAAACACTGGTTCACTGACTCGTTTGGTTTTGGTTTTTTTAATGTAGCTGATTTGGGGGAGAGGGAATAGGTAGGATAAAGAAAAGTAAAACAGCAATAATCTTGGCTGTTTGGGGAAAAAAAACCTTTCACATGTCTTTGTATAGTGTCAGAAAGTTTAAAAGGCAGTATACTTTTCTTTTCATTCTTACTGAAGATGCTTTACACAGCATCTAGGTTGTTTCCTGGAGCAATCAGGAATATTTAACATCACAACTACTAGCACAGTGCACTCTGTAGCATTCTGGCTTGCAGTCCATATGAGTGATTTTTACATGGAACTCCTAAGATTACAAATCTCAATTAAAGATAGAAAAGTTTTTCCTTTCGCCCGTCATTAGTGAGTCAGACTACATAAATATGCACATTCTCTTGCTCTTTGTTTCATGCAGATTCTGTCCTGTACTGTGTCTTATTACCTAGGCCCTGATGAACAAATGATAAGTTAGGTGAGCTAAGGATAAGATCTGAGTTCAAAGTCTCTCTTATCCTTTCTTCCTGAGCACGTTTGCCATTTTCCTTAGAGACATTTATTTAGGATGCTGGTTGTTTTCTAGCTACAAGGCAATCAGAAATTAATACAAGTCCCATTTAAAAAGACAAGCAGTGATACAGAATGTGAAAAAATAGCAAAAAACCAGGTCTATGATATGCAATGGATTTCAAGTTATATTAACCCAAAGTACATCAGACTCATGGCCCACTGCAATAGTGAGATTACTGCAAACTACATTGTCTCGAAGAAGAATGACAATCAGTGAAAGAGTACCTCTGAAGAAATACAAACAACTAAGGAGGATCAGGAGAGGGAGAAAGCGCAGACAGGTGGCACACAGCATGGGAAATGCAGAGAATATTCCTGAGGACGCAGACTTGGGAGAAGCAGTCTTTTGAATCATGTAAAGTGATGAGCACAGATGCTGTCAATTTTCATGAGCAAAGAAGGAACTAGATTAAGGAAGATGTGATCACAATGTGTCAATATAGAATTGAAATGCTTATGTAGATGCTGAAGATTCATAGGCTGAAGGTCGGATTGCAAGAGGTAGTTTGAAAACATTTGAAGACAATTGGTCCATTAAAAAAAAAAAAAGACCCATTAAAATTATAAATATAAATAGGGCAATGAAATTATTCATTGGAAAAACAAACCTGAGAAAATGCCCTGAGCTCATTTAAATTAGAAAACAGATTTGTACTATGGTCTAGTTTCACTCACCAAACAAATTCCCTCCTTACGTGCACTCCTTATAATGTAGAATTGATTTTATGTATGACAAGTCTCACCTTGGAGAGCTAATCAGTATTAGCACAGGGCTATGGACTCTCCAGCTAATCAAGGAAGTTTATGTTTTCTTATGCAGGGTGGTTTTGCAGATTGCTTCACGTTTGATAAATCTCGATCATGATAAATAACCAGAATTTCTTGAAGTGTGCATCCTCTCCAAATATGCTGGCACAGACAGGAATCTATAAGCAAAGCACAGCAGTGGGCAGGATATTCTGAGGCTATAAAGATCTGCCTCTTAGAAAGGTATTAAAAGAAGGGACAGGGGAGGAAATCCCTCTCAGAATACCAGGCCAGATATGGTCATAGTCTACACATGGAAAGAAACAAACCGGAGTGGTATAAAGGAAATGCTTCCATTTACATCGATTCTTCCTTACACTCAAGGCACTTTCTAGACAGGCTACTCCCTAGCAGACTTCTCTGTCCCCTTGTGCACATTTGGGGTGACATCCTCATGGTCCCATCATCTCCAGCAGTTGTAGTCCTCACTGTTGTTCTCTCTCAGAACAATGGCTTCTCTTGAGTCTGACCAAACACAAGACTTGGACAAGTCTTCCTTAACTATTAGTTTGAAGACTGCTAAGCTTTCCTAACCTTTGCTGACCTGCCCTGAGGAACTATTTAATCCCATTGTGGGACATCCTCTCCCTCTTTGAGGGTCACTGACACGGTAGCTATTCACTGTGCACTGCAGTGTACAGACGACGATTTTGACCAAGCTCCCTAAAGTCAAGGAAACTTATACATGGAGTCGAGGGGAACAGTTCCAAATAATAAAGTGAAACAAAACTTTACTTTTTCTGTGTTTCTTACTGTTCTTGTAGAACAAATATCTTAGAGCTTCTCAATTTAAACAGGACCTTGTGAAGAATTTCATATAGAATTTTCTTAAGATATCAGAAGAGCCTTGAAGAAAGGAAATCTTCCGCAGTGACCAACTGAATACTCACAAAAAGTATTCAGACACCTATTGGTAGAACTGACACCAAGCTCTTAGAAACTGAGCAGAATTTTATGGCATCTATATGTTCAATAAGAAGAATTTTAAACTTCATCTCATTATAAAACTGAAGTTTTTTTCTTACTTTATCTGCATTTATTTTATGCTGAATGTATTCCTGTGCCATGAGTTTTTGTTTCTTCAGTTTCTTCTGGGATATCTTTTTCTTCTGTGAAACCTCTCTTCTGGCTTTGGAACAATCTGTTCCTTCTCAGTGAGGATTGTCTCAGTGTGGCAGGGGGAGCTCATGTATGGGTTAATCCAGCCATGAGCTCTGTAGGTTCATTGGCGCATCTTAGGTGCCTTGTTCACCTGGATGTGTTCAATGACTAGAGAATCTACATCTAAACCCTTAAGTTCAGCATTACACTCTGCATTTTAAACTAATATAGTTATGGGCAGGTATGACCACATCTATTGATTAGTTATTTCTTCCCTTCTGCCCCTACCCACACACAGAGACACACATACACACACTCACATGCATACACACACATGCATGTGCACACACACACCTACCAGCTGCAAGCAATATTGAACAATGCTGGAGTACACAGGAAGCACAGAGTAACTGAAGGTGAGAGCTCTATGGAGCTTCCATGAGGTTGTCATCCCTGATGGGACAGGACTTTATGGACATGTAGCTATTTGGGCCACCTGTGCTCCTACAGCAACACCTTGTAAACCAAATACATTGGTTTGTCAACACAGACAATGATGGAATCCTGACTCATCTGTTGCCAGGCCCAATCTGGGATAAGCATGTATTCATATTTTCCCAGAAAATGTTTACACAACTTTTATAAAGCAGCTTATTTAAACAGCGATGCTTGTGGTAGATATGTAGCTACACGCCAATATGTTTTTCTTCGTTATAAAAATACCTATTTATTTGTGTGGTTGAGCATAGGTCAGAGGACAGCTTGCAGGAGTCACCTTTCTCTTTCGATCAGGTGGATGCTAGGACTCATTCTCACGTCTCCTGCATGGAGGCAATTTCCTTAACCTGCCAAGCCATCACATAGATTGCTCGTCTGGTTTTGAGATCAGTTTTCATTGTGTAGCGCAGGCTTGCCTGAAACTCACCTTGTTGCCCAGGTTAGTCTCAGCATTGTGCTAATAGTCTAGCCTTAGACACCATACCTGGCTTTTTTTTTAATCAGATGGGGTTTTTTCAGTGTTTACTTAGGGGGTATTTGCCACAGAGACATGAGTGGAAGTCAGAGGACGTTATCAATTCTCTTCTTCCACTATGTGGGATTGAATGCTGGTCACCAGCTTTGAAGTGAGCACTATTACTTAGTGATCTATCTCACCACCCAAATTGGTTGTTTTAAAATAAGGTATCACTATGTATTTCAGGTTAGCCTGAGACTAATATAGACCATGTCACCCTCCGACTAACCAGCAACAATTCTGTCTCCACCTCCTGGGTTTTCAGTTCCTGGGTATGCAACACCATGCCAGGAATATATTTGTAAGTGATTAAAATAAAGTATGAGCAAAATAATGGAAAGACTATAAGGAAGCTTGCATACGGGCTTCAGTTAGAAAGTAATGATTAAAATATGGTACATTTTTTTCCTACTACAGTTAAACCAAGTCACTCCCAAACACAGGAGCATGGGTCTAAATGAAAGAGCCGCACAGGACACATCTAGTCATTTTACACCCTTTAACTGTCCTTTGGTGCCATTCTAAACGTATGCATAGGCCTAATTGAGAAGATGTTTCACTAATATACTAACCAAAATTTTCAGCCAGTTAGAGCGTTTTCCCTCTAATAAAAGGCAAATCCATTAACGAAAAGATCAGAATAAGGAAACGTAGCTGGAGACCCAATTAGACACTCATCAGGTTTTTAAGTTTTATGTTTAACCTACTCATCCAAATGGAAAAAACACTTTTTGCTTCAGAAATAGACAAAATCTTTATTGTCGGATAGAACAATTTTATTGGTTTTTGTAATGAATTGTTGATGGTGAACACAAAATAGGCTGTAAAATGTCAAGACATTGTCAAGTTCTCATGTTATCAAACTAATTCCACCATGAGCTTGTTTTACTGAGGATGGAACACAATAGCATTTTCAAGATGGGCTCTATTTTTACCATGCAGATAGTTAACAGTTTGAAGAAATACAAGTGTTTCTGCTATATGGAAACTTTTGAAGTCATTTGTAAGTTTTCCTGAGAATAGTAACCTACCTATGATTTACCAATATATCTGGTATTCAATGTAAATGCCCCGCCTGTAACAAAATTAAACTTTCATTTGGACCCCATAATTCTGGTGACGGAGAAAGTTGCTCAGTGACATTCCTTAATTGATGAGCAGCTTCGTGATCCCACAAAAGAATGAAGTGACAGAAAAGTGTTTCCGGTTTGTGACTGAATACTAAAACAATACCCAAGATTCACAGCAAACGGGTATCAAGATGAAGTCAGGACATGTATTTTCTAATCAGATGTAAATATACAAACATTTCACCCCAGGGTCTTCACTTTGTTCCTATTACATGAGACTGAGCAATTCAGAGACTGAGCGATCAGAGACTGAAGGATTCAGAGACTGAGCAATTCAGAGACATGCTATGTCAGGAACACACTGCTGCTACAGAAGTGGACATTCTGCTGAGCAGACATCAGAGCAGCAGGATAGTTGGCCTATCGTAAACAGATCCAATGGTCTACTTTCACAGTTCCTGGGAAATGCTGTATCTGAAGTGAAAATACTTTACAAAAAATTCTACCTTCTTCCCAGAGTGTAAAGTAATTTTTTTTTTTGATATCTTTGAACAGAATTCTTTGGAAAGAGTCTGAGACAAAATCCATTCCATTGCAACTGTGACGGAAGCAAGCAAGTAGGTTTCACAAGAGATGGGTTGTGTTGGAACTGCCTAGTTTATGGTTTGAGTGTTTGAGTGTTTGGAAGTTTACTCATTTTCCTAAAACAAAGTCATACTGTGTGACCCAGGCCTGCCATCACTCTCATTCACTTTGAAAAGGTGACACAAAAGAATGTGTCCATCAATGTCTGGAGTAAGGGCAAACATCTCTGGAGAAGAATAGCAACCAGCCTTGATCTCCAGATTACCTGAGAAATGGGACTGCTAACCCAGCGCACATCACCCTTGTGATCTATAGTGCTACAGGCAGTGGGAACCGCTGATTACGGATTGTGGATAGGAAATGGGGCATGAAGGTAGAACACTTCCTAAAACTCACAAGACCTTGGATTTGATCCCCCACCACAGAGCATTCTTGTTTTTAAAAAAGAGATTTCACCTGTCACATAGACTCAAAGCGGTTGGTAAAGCTGTCTCTGGTGGAGTTGTTCTTGTATTCACAGGACAGTCTCATTTTAAAACATAAAGACGCATGTGTCATAGTGGTGCTTACCCGGAAGCCCGAGGCAGAAAGATTGTGTGTTCTAAGGCAGACTGGGCTACATAATGAGATCCTGTCTCAGAAAAACAAACTAACATAAACAACAAAAATACCTTGAAAAAACAACCAAACAAAAAACCCATGGCAGACAAACTGTGGAAACCAGGCGGGATATCAACTTTGTATCCCATGATTAGTTAGTGAAAAGGCCTTGGGGTTTGGAGACAAGGGGAAACTGATCCTTTGCATTTTTTAGTGCTGGGTCAAGTCCTTTCCAAGTGATAAGATACAGAGCATTGTTCACAGCAGACATGCAAGCAGAGCTGAAGCTAGATAAGAAATAAATCAGCCTACAGGAGAACAGTGTAGACACTAAAAGGGAAGTTGACTTTGGTGCTTCGGGGAGATAAGAACATGAAAAGCAGGTTTATATGGGCTTCTAGAAGTGCAGTGGTATCAAAACTGTAAACAAAGAACTAGCAGAGCCAGTTGAGTGTGGTAGATACAGGTTCCTTAAAGCGGGGCTTGGTATTATTTTTTGTTTATTTGTTTAATTTGTAGTATTGTTTTCGATTGGGTGCATATGGTGGGAGAGTGGGTTATGAACATGTGACTGGAAGTGGCCACAGAGGCTGGAGACTTCAGATTCCTCCTCGGTTGGAGCTACAGGAGGCTGTGAATCATCTGACCCAGGAGACAGGAACTGATCTTGGGTCCTGTACCAAAGCAGAGCGTGCTTGCAACCATTGAAGCCAAAGCACAGCTTCTTAACCTTTGCCATGTTTCACTGAAGACATATTTTAACTCGAAATTTTAATTTTTCCAGAATTTAATGAAAGTATTATATTTACATAATCTATCCTACCTTCTCCCGCCAAATTATCTTATCTTCTGTAACTATTGTTGTTACATTTTAAAAAACAATATGTGCACATACACAGAAAGGGAGGGTCTAATTAGTGCTGCTCATCTGTCCCATGTGGTTTAGGGTCTCTCTTCCCTTTTAAAATTAGACAGTATATTTCCCTATGACCTAAATGCAATTCTCTATTCAACTCACTGTCTTTGAGATTTTTCAAAAATATAGGATGTGCTGTGAGGCCTGAGTCTGACCACCTGAAGTTATTTAGTTCAAAATGAGACCAGAGGATCATCTTAGGACTGGTAACAGAATAAACATTGACATCAACGCAGGAGAGCTTAGTAACTCCAACCCCCAGGAAGAGTTCTAATGAATAGGAAAACACTGACAACGTCAGGAGGCATCTATAAATACCTGCTGGGTTCCCACGCTGAGAGAGGCACTGTGGAGATAAAGAACTAGCAGCCAATTACACTTCCCCAAACCTGTAACCGTCAGAGGCAACATCTGATGTACTTAAGTTGCTAAGTCGACAATATTGGCATTTATCTGAGTTCTGCCTCCGCATCCCTTCTGTTGTCTAAGGAGTTCGCACTCAGAAAGCGCATCACTCGAGGAGTGCACTTGGAAGCCAGATCAACAGGCTTTGGGTGCCTGACCTGACCCTTAATGCTGTGGTTCTGAGGTGCTGGATGAGAACCAAAGCCTCCTCAGGCCTCATTCTTCTCATCTATAAAATGAGTATTGCTGATGTTGTCTTCGCACACACAGTGCCATCAACTATTTATAAAACATTTGGTAGCCTATTTGCTAAACACATGTGATAAATAAATGAGTCATCATCCCTCAGAGCTTTATTGCACATCTTATATTTTTTAGCAATCAAATTGCTTCTTTAGCGTTTATTCATTTTTCTATTCCACTCACTAAGCTGAGCCAATGGTCAGATCCAGCCCCAGTGCCAAAGCCTTTCCTTTGTACTATTTCAACTCTCTCATCTTCCTAGCATTTTGCTCCTGTTTCCAGCTTAAACCATGACTTCTTCCCATTCTAATCTGATATATTAATCTGAGAACTTCGTTATGTTACTTAGCTGTCCTGGGATTCTCTATTTATGTAAGGCTGGTCTCCAGTGTATGTTCCTCCTGCCTCGACCTCCAAATATAAGAATTATAGACGTGCACTACCATGCCTAGCTTAAAATCTTATTTTGGTAAGAAAGAAATCCCAGCGGGTGTGGTAGAGCATGCCTTAACATTTAGGAAGCTGATGTAGAAGATTCAGAGTTTGCAGTCAGTAAGCAACATAAGGAAACCCTTTCTCAAAGACTAACAAAAACCTCTTCAAACCTAATAAATAGATGCCACAAATATAGCATTCTTTAACCAGTTTTTCTTCCTAGGAGAGTAGTAGGTATCTGGAGCTTAATATAAAGTGGCAGTGGCTGAGACAGTGGCTCGTGATGCTAGCCTCATCATTTCTGATGCTCAGGAGTTCTGACTTTCTGCATTGTCAAGCTGTGGTGGCATTGCTCTCTGGCCTGGGTTTTGTTGGTATGGACAGTAGTGTTGGTACTGGGGTCAAACCCAAGACTACATCTCCTGATCTATTCTCTTTGCCCTGTTTTGAAGCTACCTGTAGTAAGTAGGACACTTAGCTATAGTACACAGGTATGAATTAACTACATCCCTGTCTTGCTTCCAAAACTAGGTATGATCATGAGATTTGCTCAGGCCAATAAACGTAAAAACAAAACGGAGTAACTTCCATTACTTTTAAGCAGAAGGATTTTGTTGGCAGTGTTATTTCTTTATTTGCCTGTTTTGATAATTGTTAGTGTCTTGCTGTCTATGCCAGGCTGACCCCCAACTAATAATCCTCCTGCCTCAGCTCGCCTAAGGGCTGGGATTACAGCACCCACCACCAGGTCTAGCAATAGAAATTTTAAGACTCAGTAAGTGGTTAGTCACGTTTCCCTTCTGCCTGTTTACCTTCTAGCAACATACAGATCAGAGCCGCTCTTAACTTGAAGACATCATGGAACCAAGTGTCAAAATCAAAACATAACCATGCCTGAAAACCCAGATCCTTTAGAGTAAGCTATGCACTTTGTGACTTGTGCTTCTCCACAACATAGCTCAGCTCATCTGTCTAAACTGAAATGAAAGCACTATCATCCAAAGTACACTCGTTTAAAATTCAATTCTGCACTTTTTATAAGTACACCATTACGCACCATTTTTAGATGATCCCATTTTAGATGTTTAGATGCCTTAGAGTTACTTTCTCAGTATCTGCCTTGGCTCTCCAATTACAATAAAATAAGAGCAACGCTAGCGCCAGTGAATAAAATTGTGTTGTATGTAGCATGGGAAAGTGTTATGGCTCATACACAGTGCCTGTTATATACTAGGAGCCAACAGAAACCCAAAACAGAGAAACAAAACCATCCTTGATGTTAACTAACTTATAAGGTGATAGGAAAAGTAAATAAACGTAACCATAGTAACAATGACCGATTGTCACTATGCAGTGACTGATGCAAAATAATGTAAAATTTTAGAGAACTGGAACTAGTTTTTATGGGAAACAATATGTGGTGTGTTTTCTTTTCTTTGATCCTTGAGAAATGATGAAGTTTTAAAAAGAGAAGGAATAGGGAGAGACCGTAATAAGAGACTGTGAGAACATTCCAGATGAAACTGGCATAATAAAATCACTACATGTGTTTCTGAAAATCTATCTGGTAGAAATAGTCTTGAAATGTATATAATGTCCAGTTTTCCATCTATGTGAGTGATTTTATTTTTATTTTTCCTGATATTAAGACAACATCAAAAGCTACACCCAGCTTTTTAAAAAGTTTGGACACCAGTATAGCTCAGTGGATGGAATGCTAGCCTCCCATGCATGACACCCTGGATTTGATCCTCAACTCCTCATAAAAGCGGGTATGATGGCCACACCTCTAAACCCATCACTCAGGATGAAGAGTTAGAAGTCCAAGGTCACCCTCGACTATATATCAAGCTTGATGACAAGTACGTCAATGACATATATAAAGGGACAATTGTGGGCTCTCTTGGGGACAACAAGCATAAAGATCTCTTGATCTCCTTTTGGATTTAACCTTCATAAGCAGTTTGGCAGCTGTGCGTATCTTGCTGAGTTTAGTATCCAAGCATACAGACCTGCTTCTTCAGGCATGAGTGGGTGCCTGTCATGTCTGCCTTCCTCTGGAGTATGTGCCTATAATGGCTGTGATTCTATGCAAAATCTGGATTTCTGAAAGACCTCAAGTCAGAGTCTCTAAGCATCTGTGCAAATATACAATTGAACACCAATTTAGAAGGAATCAAATCTATGGATTTAAACCAATCCCTGGTCATTATGCAAATCTTTAGTTCAACATCTAATACCAGGAAGAGACTTTTCTTGGAACCGCATCATTTTCTCAGATGAGCAGACAATCTTTATCTACCAAGCATCGGGCACTGTGGGCAGGCAGAGATAGGCAAGTGCAGTTTTGCGATACTCTTTAACAGTGACCCCAGTGGAAAGGAAGAAAAGGGATCCAAGGGACTATTGAAGGCTGATGTAAAACCAGGAAAACAATTGTTCACCTGTTGACATCCAGACTAGCTAATCCATAGGATCAACAAGCCAATGAAAGAGTACCTAAAAGCCTAATGGTGAGAGCTCGGAATGATAATGAGTTTCAAAGTGCTATGAAGTCTGTGAAGTCCGTGAGGATAAGAATCTTGTTTTGTCTCCTTCACTGTCTTGACTTCACACTGCAATGATGGCAAATACACAATTATTTGTAGAAGTGTTTAACCACACAGTAGATGAACATGTACTATGCATACCATGTAGGACAAATGCCTCAAAAGAGGTTCATTTTGTGTGCTTTTACAGTCTTGAAAAGGTTTGTGACTGAATATCACAATTCAAAGACACTTAGGTCACATGTGTATTCCATTCAGGTCTAAGCAGAATCATGAAGTGAATTGTTTTGGGTAATGACAAACAGGACAGAACATTAAAACATCTACTGTATTTCTATCTACCTATCTGTCTGTCTGTCTGTTTATCATCTATCCTCTATGTATCTATCACCTGTCTATCATCTATGATCTATCATCCATTATCTATTATCTATCCATCTATCTACATCTGTCTATCATTTATCTGTCAGCCATCTATCCATCCATCTATCTATCTGTCTATCTATCTATCTATCTATCTATCTATCTATCTATCTATCTATCCATCTATCTATCCATCCATCCATCTATCTATCTATCCATCTATCCATCTATCCATCTATCTATCCATCTATCTATCCATCTATCCATCTATCTATCCATCTATCTATCCATCTATCCATCTATCTACATCTATCTGTCTATCATTTATCTGTCAGCCATCTATCCATCTATCTATCTATCTATCTATCTATCTATCTATCTATCTATCTATCTATCTATCTATCTATCCATCTATCCATCTATCTATCCATCTATCCATCTATCTATCCATCTATCTATCCATCTATCCATCTATCCATCTATCCTCCATCTATCCATCTATCTATCCATCTATCTATCTATCTATCTATCTATCTATCTATCTATCTATCTATCACCTATCTATATCTATCTGTCTGTCTATCATCTATCTGTCATCTATCCATCTATATCTATCTGGGTATCATCTATCTGCCATTTATCTATCTCTATCTATCTGTTTGTCTGTCTATCACCTATCTATCTGTCTGCCATTTATTTATCCATCTATCTTTCATCTATTGTTGCCATACCTACTTATTATCATTTACTCCTCCTATGTCATTACAGAATGACAGTCTGGTTTTCTGCAGTCTGGAATTTACTTCACACACACACACACACACACACACACACACACACACACACACACACACCAAAATAGAGAATCTAGATGATATCATCTGCTGTGTTTTCCTATTCTTGGCCAGAAAAGAAAAGGTTGTTTTCTGTCTAAAACAATTTTTGTTGTCCTTGGATTAGGAGACAGTGCTCCATCAGCTTCATAAACACTTTAATGAGCGTGTGTTCTGAAAACATTTATAGTTTACTCTCTTTGAAGAAAAGTGAAAAATATTGAGAAACAAAGGCTTTGAAAACCCAGCTTCAAAGAGAAAGGCATTTGGTACAGCTGTAAACATTCTACTAAGTGGCATTGTTTTCTTCCACCAACGGCACTGGTGAAATAAAATCAAGAAACACACAAACAAAACCAGAACCATTAGTTCTTTTTCCTTTTCAGTCCCCACTGCTGTTCGCTCAACAGGAAAAGGAAAAGGGCCATGTGTAAGTCAAAATGGCATGTTGTAGACTGTGGTCCTTCCTAGAAAGCAGGGGACTGCTCCACAGACCCCCACCATCAGCACCAGTTGAAGTCAGGGAGAAGGTGATCCTGAAGTCCACAAAGGGGCTTGTAATGTAGGTGTCTGCACTGGCATCAGGTGAGATAACAGATTTTAAAAGGCTTTGAAAACGGTACTGCTGAGGGAAGTGAACAAAATGACTGCTATCAGTTGTTCCCAAGTTACAGGTATTACTGCCATTATGCCATGTGGCTCTTTTGTGAGTACTGCCATCTGCCACAGCAGAGGCCACTCTGGACTAAGGCAATCTGACATTGTCTAGCCCTTTTACTTTAGTCCAACACTAATGACAGAAATTTTCAAAGGTATTAGTCAATTCCATTCTTTTCTCAAGAATCAAGTAACATGAGGAAAGAAAGAGATGATGAGTTTGCCAGAAGGTTTAACAGTTGTGGGCATGGTCTCAATAAGGACTACCAGCCCCAATAAAGTTACAGAAGCAGCCATGGCTAAGGCTAGCTGAACACGTTCTATGTTTTGAAATGTGTGTGTGTGTGTGTGTGTGTGTATGTATAAACATATACATATAATTATGTATCAGCACTTAATGAGAAAATAGGCCTTAATTTTGAAATAGAAGAAGAATGGGGCAAATGGGAAGATTTAAAGGGAAGAAGAAAAGAGAACAGACAAATGATGTCATTATATTATAATCTCAAGAAATTAAAAAAATGTTTGTTTAAAATCCTTTAATAGTCTTTTGTGTATCGTTTCTCGGCCTTTTGGCTAAGATCAAATGTAGTCTTTTATGTACTAGCTGTAATTTGGGCTTTAGAGTCCAAGTTGTGAAGACATTATGTTCACATATAGTTCTACTGAAATTTGTGATTCTCGGGAATCTGCTCTCAGACACACTAGAATAGTGGGCCACCTCACTTCTAAGTGAATATATAACAAAGAAGACAGAAAAAGAGGTCCCTTAAGTAGGGAAAAATGATCCACCACTTGGATTCAGGAGCACACTCAATCCTGTGTTTGTACAGTGACTTGATTAGACTAAGGGAGTTGATGGTGGGTGTACAGGAAATAACGGTAACTGCTCTTCACCGCCGAGCACGGTAGTCACAGTTCACGTGCGTGTCAGAAGACAGCTGCACTCAATTAAAGCAACTGCTAACACCCCAGGGGCTACCTAATTATACAACTAGCAAACTTAACTTTTTAATAAGGCCAATGAAGAAATGTGCCTCCTCCTGCCTCCCCCTTACTGTCAGGAGTGTCTCCTACAATACAAGGTCAGAAGGTCAGATACACAGCAGCGAAGCAATCTCAAGAACATGCCAGAATGGAGAAGGGGGCAGCCTCCTCAACCAAGCCTCCCATAATACTTTATTTCACACCCCAAGATGAAAGCGTAACAGAATCCTTTAACATAGCTTCCTCTATGGTCACTTTTCTTAGCTTGACAACCTAAGAAACAATTTACTGCTAACACTTATATAAGAATAATAACTTCATATATTATGCTGAAAGATTAATGCAGATCACTAAATTACATTATTTGGAAAGCAAGTGTATTCTTGTTATAGCTACTTCCAAATGTTTAACAAATCACTTTTCGGTAACGATTGGACACAGAGCTGCTTCCCATCTTGTCTTCTTCTGATGCTCGTCCATTTCTGTAACTGCATTCTCATTCATGAAGACCTTCACGGAGAGTGCTTCCTCGGACACTTACATTTGCTTTCTTAATTTAATAGAACATTGAACCAAATTTGCTTTTTTAAACCATGAGGGGAGGTTTTTCTACTCTGCCACCCTCAAAAATTTTGCTAATTTCTTACGCCTATATTTTTCTGAGCATGCACAAATTAAGTCATAGTTTTATAGGTAGCCCATTTTCCCTACAGATTTTTAAGACTTCATCATCACGTGTGTGTGTGTGTGTGTGTGTGTGTGTGTGTGTGTGTGTGTGTGTGTGTGTAATGTGTGTATGGATGCACCCATACCATGGTACATGCATACCACAGCACACACATGTAGGTCAAGAGGGTGACTGTGTGAAGTTGATTCTGTCCATCTGCCTTTATGTGGGGTCAGGACACTGAACTCAGGCTGTCGGGCTTACAGAGCAAGCACGGCCATTTGCCCACTGATCCTCTCACCAACCCCCCAGTGCATATTTTGACCTGTTTTCCCCCCTCATTATTCCTACTTAACTTTTTATCATCGCTGTATTTCATTTGTGTACATACAGATCTGCCATGTGATATTTATCCCTGGCCCATAAAGGATGTAATTTATTCTATCGTCTCTTCACTGAAAGAGTGACTTCCCAACTTTCTGTTTCCCAGTAAATTTCACTAGAGTAACAATTATGTATATTAGTCCTGAGTTCCTCTCACTACTACTCAGAGACAGTGGTGCCATCAGATCACTGGACCTACTGTGGCTTCTGGTTTTTTGTTTTTGTTTTTGTTTTTTCGAGACAGGGTTTCTCTGTATAGCCCTGGCTGTCCTGGAACTCACTCTGTAGACCAGGCTGGCCTCGAACTCAGAAATCCACCTGCCTCTGCCTCCCAAGTGCTGGGATTAAAGGCATGCACCACCACTGCCGGCCTACTGTGGCTTCTGTATGGGCTGGTTCCAGCTATGTCACTACGGTCTTTCCTACTTTAGAAAGTCCCAGTATGTCCAAGAGAAACAAGTAACCATATTGGCATGGGGACTGTTAGTAAAGACTGTGGTGCCAGTGGCTAAATGACCACAACTCATGCATCAAACTCAAAATCTACTCCCATATTGTGCTCTCACGATCTCAGTTACATAACCTATCATCAAGTCTTTACGTAGGTGGGAGAGGAGGTGCTGATATTTGACTTCCAAAATGTAATACACGGAGGAATTTAGTCAGACAATTGCTGCTTTTGCAATGAAAACAATTTCACAGGTCTGCATTTTACTGTTTGCTGATGGTACAATATAAACAGATATAAACTCAGGAAAGAGGTTCAAGTGCCTAGGATAGCAAACTTACTAACACCCCCGCCATGACAATAGACCAGCATGCACTTACATCACCAGCTGTGGAAGCATGTGCTTCAGTAGAAGCCGTTCTCTTCTGCACTGGCCTTTGCCTTGAGGGTTTGACAATGCCCAGATCACACATTTGGTAATAGTTGCACAGGGTGCCTGGCAGAGCCCAGAGGCAAAATGCCACATCCTGCAAAACAGTGTCTACCTGTTTAGCAGTTTGAAAGTTTGTTGTTTAAATAAGAAGCAGACTTCAAATTCCTAATGCTAAGATTCATGAAGTCACTGCTGATCTGCTGAATTGTCTTATCAATTTAAGAAACATTTTCAAATAATGTTAAGGTATAGAATATACTAATATAGAGTTGGAAGTTATATGCAGTATGTCTCTCTGCTTATGCAGATAGGAAGCATTTAGTTTTCCCTGACAGTATCTTGCTCTGCAGGTGTCTTAGTTTATGCAAACATCTTCTAAGGACTAACTATGCACACAGAGCTGCCAAACATTGATGCTCAACTTGAGATTTGGAGATTTCTTTGCAAGTTTGCTTAGTTTTGAGACTTAGACATTCATAGAATAGTTTTACTATTTACTGTACACGACCTCAAATAGTGTTGGCATGCTATAGAATTACTTAAATACCAAGGTAAGTACCATGCTGAGAAGACATAATTGATGTCTTAAAGGACTTAACTAGCTCTGTCTCTGTTCTAAACCATCAGTGAGTATGAGTCTTAATTATGTCTATCATATATTGTGTATATAAACATAATTCCATATGGAGTGTACATGCCACTCTAAGAAAGATGTGTACGGGAAGGAGAATCAAGCTTATCTCCATATTTCCTTTAGTTTACAAAACATTAATAAATGTTAAAGATTCTATGCCAATCTTAGAGGAATTGGCAAAATTATTATAACTCAGCAAGAAATGCATACTTAGGCATACTGAAATGTGTTTACCTTAAAACTTCTAAGAATACTCAAAAAATCAGATTGTTCAAGATCTATAAACATTTGAAACATATAACTGTGTGTCAAACTTCCCAATTAAATATAGAGATGGAAATCATTTTCAATTCTCTTAAAATTTAGACAAATGACAGTTTTTTATTTGCATTAATTATGTGAGGTATTCTTATTTATGCTTCTGAATATGAAATAAAGCACAATACCTCTCACCATTGATGATCTTGAATTTCACTTCCAGTTCAGGGGTCTGAGGTAGGAGTAAGATCTCAGGTGCCCACCATTTGCTCTCTGCTTGAATACTGAAACTTTAGCTGCAGAGAGGCCAAGGTACACAATGCTATAAAATGCTTTTAGTCTGCAGCTGGGCATCTGGGAGCACGAGGCCTTGTACCTAGCCCACCTACTTTTCTCCTACTTTAACTTATGCTTTCAAAACACACACAACTCATGCTGGCTAATTTCATGTCAGCTTGACACACTAGAGTCATCCTGGAAAGACAGAGAAAATGTCCCCACCATAATGGCCCATGGGTGAGGCTATGGTGTATTTTGTTGATTGGTGGTTAAAGTGGAAGTCTTGCTCACTGTGGGAGGCACCACCCCTGGGCTGGTGGGTGCTATAAAAAGCAAGCTGAGCAAGAAATGGGAAGCTAGCCAGTAAGCAGCACTCTTCCATGGCCTCTGCTTCAGTTTCTGCCGTGAGTTCCTGCATATGACTTCCTTTAATGGTGGTCTGTGGTATGGGAGCATTAAACTGAAGTAAACCTTTTCCTCCAGAAGTTGCTTTTGATCATGGTGTCTTATCACAGCAACAGGAGCCCTAACTACGCCACAAGCTTTCTAAAGTCAGACGATTCACACTGCTGATTCTGGCAACATGACTTGTTTTACTCTCAGTTGAGGTAATTCAACTGCAAACTAATCCTTGCCAGACTTAAGGCCCGTATTCCCAATGGAAGATCAAATCCAATAACTTTCAAAGTGGCTAGTGCTGCTCAACAACGCTTCTTAAAGATACTTCCATCTGAGCTGGCATCGTGAAAATACCTGCAAGCAATTTAGAGACAGTATGGATGGGGATAGGCTGCTCACAGAGAACAAGGATTCAGGGCAGCTTTCAGCAGTGTGCAGAAAGAGCTGCCAGGAAAGCTAACGCAAGTCAACCTCCACCAAGACCTGCACTTTGTCCTCTAAGTCATCGGTGGAAAAATTAATTTCTAATAGTTTAATATTAAAAATTAAGTGTGCTAGATAAATTCTAGAAAGCAACTCATTACTAGAACTAATTTCTACAACTAAGCATATAGGTGCAATATCTCAAGCCATATGCTGGCTCCTACCATGTAGGTTCTGGGATAGAACTCAGATCTACAGGCTAGGCAGTGAAGGACCTTACTGAACCATCTTGCTGGCCCCATTAGCTCATTTTACAGAGGAAGAAGCCAGGCAGATAAGGATTATATAATATGCCTAAACCACATCTAGAAAGAAGCATATTTGGAGTTTGAACTTCATGCTACTCCAGATCTTGTTTTTTGGAAACACTTCACAATCTCATGTCTCCAGGGCAAGTAATTAGAGAGCATTGCTCCCATCAGGTAAAAACAAAATTTTAAAATGGAATGCATGTATCTTCACAAAATAATTGTCTGCTTGTAAAATGCATATACTACTAATAAGCAGGATATGTTTTAATCCTGCCAATACAAAAGTTGTATTATCTTGAGGTTTAATTCTAATCTCTTCTTTAAATAAGCAACATAGAGAAGTATAAAAGATCTAACTATGTCTAGTAAAAGCAGATAGATATCTCTGCCATTGTGGAGATGGGTGTAGTCACTCCTTAATAGGAATATGTCCTGAGAATAATTTATCCTGTGAATACTACAAACACATAATCTACCTTATAATTTATACATGTTGATACAGTCACTCTGAGGAAGTGAACCTCTAAGGAAACTGTTGTGTTAGAGATGCCACACAACTCCTAACAATTGTCCATTATTCTTCTTTCTTTTATATGGTGAAAGCTATAGGTAATATATTAGGACAGTTTTGCCAACATCATTTTATATTACAAAACACTACAGCATTTAGTAAGTCATTTAGGTTAAGAACGTGACTAACATTCTTAGCTCTCAGGAGGCTGAGGCAGTGGTAAGAAAGTTAGAAGCCAGTCTTGACTACATAGTAAAACCCATTTCAAAAGGTTTCCCCAAAACAAACAACAAAAACAACCCACTTTTCCCATCTTGTTCATCGGGAACAGGGTTTGGGTTAGGAGGGATTTGGGATCATAACCACATGAGCAAGACTATCTTCATCTTTGTAGATTATTAACATGGAATAACTTGAGGTAACATTTACCCTCTGACATAATTCTAAGCATCTGCTTGGAAAGATGTGGGGCTGTCGGGATGTCCATTTTGGGAGCTCTGATCTTAGGGATGGTGCTCAGGATTACATTAGTATATAACTTTGCATTTGTGGAAAATCAGAAAGACAAAGGGCGAACCCACACTCTGAAGAGCTTTCTTAAAGGAACATCTGGCCCAACAGAAGAACTGTATGACTCAAGTTATGTACATTAGTCACTTTCCATAGAAGGCACAGTAGAGGATAAAATCTGAGCAAGCAACCCTGGGGAATAGATCATTAACTGTGAAGTGTTCCGTACAGTAAGGACAGTATAAAAACAACACTACCAAGTACGCTGATTTCGTGCAAGAAGCATCTATGCACACACGTAAGCAGACAATTGCTTGTTGTAACAAATGAGATTAAACATCAAGGAACATTTCATGTGCTCAGAAGTAATATGTGATAGACTGGTAATGTTAAGTGTCACATTAATGATGGTAAACTCATTGACCATTTCTTTATATACCAAATTCACTTCATCTTTATAGCAACTTTGCAATGAGGTCATTAACTGATTTCCCCATTTTATACATGAGGGATGTTAAGGACTTACCAAAAGTATAGAGACTAGATAGAGGTTTCATTGAGATTCAAACCGACAAGAGTTGGTGTGGCTGTTGCTTTTCCAAGGAAAACCAATAGACCCAAGCACCACATATCGTGATAATTAAACCCCGAGAGACTTCTGCACAGAGCAATCAGGAAAAGTATCTTGACTGGAGATGGTACTTAAGGATAGCATCAAGGGAAAAGCAGTATGGAGAGGACAATATGTAAAAAGATACAAAGATACAAGATACAAGATACAAAGTCCATGGCCAACATTTTTATGAATATAATTAAGTTTGAATGCACATTTGTTATGGAGATAATAACTGATGTGATTCAGCTAATGGGTAGCTGTAAATAAAACCTACTAAAATTAATAATAGGGGATATAAGGCTTATGAAATATTTCTAAACTGTATGTTTTAGCATCAGGACAAATTTCTAATACCAGTAACTGTTATATGACCCTGTGTTATACTTTTATATTCTCCTCCCTTGCTTAAGCATCCCACTCACCACTGTCAGTTTGGTTCTCTGTTTCTACCTCACAGATGAATCCTTCACTCGCACTGTGACATTTCTGTAACTAGACTCTGACTTACAGTCGCTGAGTGGGTCTCAATTCCTTCTTCATGTCTTCAACTCAGTCACTCGGTGACAGCTCATCACTGTTGACACTACTGCACAAGATTGGAAATAAACCACTCCTAATTGTTCTTTATTTTCAGCAAATGGTCAATTGGAAAAATTAGTGAACAATAACAAAACAAGAGCTATTTCTGAAATGATAACTTTTTAAAAACCACTGCAAGGGAACGACGTGAACACAGCAATATAAACAAGCAACCCTCAGGGTGAACAACATTGTTTTCTTCTACAAATTGTTCTCTAGTACTCTTTTAATCTTTTCTCACTCATTTTTGTCGAGTAGAGCAATGAACTTAAGCAAAGTAAGGCAAAACATAAACTTGGTGAGCATGGACACATTTGCAATCAATCTATAATTTTGTTGTTTATTTCATAATCTTATAAAATCTGTAAAAATAAATTACTTGTTGTACATTCAAAATGTGAGTTGGGTCAAAAATAAATAGTGGGTCATGGCATGAAGAATTTGGGTTGGAATCCCCTATTCAAAGCCAAGTGGACTGTACATTATTCTTTCCATTGGACAGAGTAGCTCTTTACATCAGTGTGGGACAATGATAGTGGTACTCAAGGTGAACAAGGAACTAGGGATATGACTGCTGTTATTTAATATTTGACCCATTCTTTTTATTCCAAATTTATTTAAATACAACACTTTACCAGTTTGAAGAAATGATGATGGAAGCAAGTCCTCCTTTGACATTAAACATCCTACCTGTCCTTATTAAAGTAGATTCTAAATGGTTACCATAGAAACGAAATTGCTACTCTCTTATTTGGTACATGCTGACACAAATGGACTGGCCATCCTGACACTCAATCTGTTCACACACAAAAAAGGAAAGCATTTGTTTTCTCTGAGAGACAAAAGTGAAACTTTTTAATACTTAGAAAAAGAATTCTGCTGGGTGTGGTGGTACCAGGTGTGTAACCTTGGCACTTGTAAAGCTGAAGCAAGAGAATTTACTGTGAATTCAAGGTCAGTCTGAACTATCTACTTAACTTTGAGCCCAACATAAGCTACAGAATGAAAAATTGTTCCATAAAAAACCAAAAGTAAGTATTATTAGAAAATCAATATTTAAGGTGAATTAGGAATCAACCTCTTTCTGATCAGTGCATGGCAGGGCATTGCTGCCTTCTGGACACAGAAAGTCAGCTCCACATATGAACTCCATGGTCAAACCATATGTAAAACACCTGTGCACACACACACACCAGACCAAAGCTCAACATGGAGATGGTAGTGGTAGTAGGGCTCACAGTCACACCCATAGCCATAGAGCTATTGACAATTGCTACCTTCTGGGAGAAAGGAGGATAACTGTCTCTAAGTTCAACCCCTGGAAAGTCAACTATACTCTAGCAGAAAACCACATCTCCAAGAATATTTGGGCAGCACAAACTGATCTTGAAGGATTAAAAATAAGTTGGATGGCAAGAGGGAGTGTATCTGGGAGGGGGCGATGGGGTGGGCAGTGGGTGTGGCCAAAGCACATTGTATGGAATTCTTAAAGAACTCAGAATTCTTTTAAAGTCAATAATTTCCAAAAAGTTCAAATGGACATAAATGCATTGAAATATTTACAACTATAAAACTTACTGAGGATTTGAATGACAATGTTATTCACAGTGATCATTTGATCTCAACATTCACCAAAGCTTTAGAGAAATTGCATCAATATTCTAATTTTTAACTGAAAGCATAAAAGTGTTCCAGGTTCTATAGAGTAAAAATTGGATATAGCACTAAGTGAGAAAATGCTAAGTGTTAGCAATATTTCCTTAAAGCCACCATATAATATGTATATGATGCTCTTTTAAAAAATTTACAATATGTAGCACATGACATACATATAGACACTATAAAAGTAATCCTTTGAATGGCTTCCTGTATACAAATATATATTCACAATGTGCACATATACACAAATGCATGCACATGCACACACGTAAACTCATAATCTGACATAAAATTCTTGCAGTCATCCTAATCAGCACAAAAAACCACTCAAATAACATAGAACAAACCATTGTTTCTTATGAAGTGGTGAATCAAAGATCCCAGTGCCAAGAAATGTGTTTGCTAGTACTGACTAAGGCCACAAGCATCGTCCACAAAAGCTAGAAGGAAGTAACTAAAAACATGAATAAGAAGGAGCACTCTGCCCCAGCTACCTTCTAGTGCAGCAAATAGACTGCTTTCACTGAGTTAACTTTGTAGTGTAAATCAGATATTATCCCAGGAGAGGTCTCCTCGTAGGCTTCTGTCCTGAAGGCTGGGAGTTTGATGTGCAATTCTACCTTACTAATCTCAGATTAACTTCTTCATTCATTTGTAGCTGGTAGACTCTGAAAAACCATTTCCAGGAATGCTAACTGTAGGATCTAAGCCAGAACACTGTTGGGACTATTAAGTCAAATACTGGATGCAAGTCCAGGAACATGTGAATCAAATTATGACTTGGGAACCACTTACCCAATGAAAGTCCAGCTGACCTATGCCCAAAATGCGTTAGCTGAGGCTCTGAGCAAGGTCTCTTGAAGTGCTTGTTAGAAAGTTATAAAGAGTGCACATATGGTTTCAAAATGTGAAAACCATATTTTTTATCGTTGTTTGAATACATTTAACCATGGTGGGAAGCTATCTTTCTTCAAATATCTTACATTAGGGGCTGGCGGGATGGCTGACCCATTAATTAGAGTACTTTCTTCTTTTGCAGAGGACCTGAGTTCAGTTCCCAGTAACCACAAAATGGGTCACAACCACCTGTAACTCCAGTTTCAGGACATCAGTTGCTCTCATCTGATCTTCGCAGGCACCAAGCAGACGCATGGTGCACATATATACATGCAGGTAAACTACTCACACACATGAAATATGCATAAATAAATCTTTTCTAATCTTACATTATTTTAACATTTTGAATTCATAGTGCATCCTTCCCGACTGACCTTAAATACTGCATCTCCTCAAAGCTGCTCGTGGTCTACAAGTCTCTAGATAATAAACTTTTTAAACACACTCATACTTATGACACCTGTCATGCTCTACTGTAGTTTCTTTGTTTTCCCTTTCCTGTTGATTGTTGAGTGTGAACTCTCTGAGTGAAAATGGTTAGGCTTCAAACTTTACCCACACAGCCCTGGGACCTGGTCTCAGGCAGAGTTCATACTTAATAAGTGTTTGTTGCATGTAAAGTGAATTATACCATAATTACTTTTATGTGACACAGAGAGACGTGCTTGCTGGAATTAGGCTGCAAAAGGACCAGAAGACATTTTCAAATTGCTACCATGTTCTTTGAGAGGAGATAAGCTCTTGACCACTGAAGGATCTGCCTATGTTTGACATGACAGTTTGACCATTCATCAGTTGGTATCAGGAGATGGTGAGATGGACTCAGATCTCTCCTGCTCTGAAACGTGAGGATTTGGACTGTTATTTCCTATCCACAAAAAGTTTGTATTATAACTACACTGTTTATTGACTGAAGTTTGATATTTACTTCCTATTAAGTGTTACAGTGTTATGCACTGCACTTGGTTCTGTTTAAAATAGAAGCTTCAGTGAACATATAGAAAGCACTGCAAAAACAAAAACAAACAGAAAAACAAACAAAAACCAAAAACCTATGTTCCAGACCTTCTGAGGAACTCTGCAGGATTCATAACGTTAGTTATTAGCTGATTCGTGATTATAAGGTGTGTCAGAATTAAAAGAATTCTCAGTCACATTTGAAGTGTAATGATATTACCTATAATGATACAATATTCCTTTTAGGAAATGAGACATCAGTTTAACAAGAAATCTCTTGGTCCTATGAAAACAAAACAGAAAACAAAATCAAACAGCTTCCGAGGCCCTTAAGCTCCACAGATGCCTTATTCTCGGCTTCCACTGTGGTCCCTGCTGCGGAGTGCCTCTTCCCATTTGTGTAAACCACTGTTCTTGGTAACAAGCTGCCTCGAAGCAGACACATCAATTTATCACTTTAGCCAAGTCTCAGAGTGCTCCACAGATGGACATTAGGGAGAAAAGTGATGGTCTGCCACCTGCATTTGGCAAATTATTTGTTCCTGATCTGCTGATCTAAATTAAAACTGGATTTGAAATGCCTGGGAGGAACCCAGAGCTGGCACACACCGAACTCGACCAGTTGAAGCAACATCCTTGGGGATTACAAAATAAACCTGTGTGTCGCATCTCTCATCTATACACTAGACTGAATTGCTTCTGAGAAAAAAAAAATAACAGAAAGACATTTGTATTGGTTCATAGGAACGGTCAAATGGAGCAATTCCCTACTTTATCAGGGTGGCTTCATGGAACCAGGTCAGTGAAAAGCCACAGACACAGATTCCTGATGTTGACAGCAGGACTCCCATTGGAAGGCAGGCTAGTACCTGCTGGAGGAAGACAACAACCCTGCCCTTTAGAGTGGAGATCACTGAATAGCCACGACTTCCAAGAAGCATAGACATCCAAATCAAAACCGCACCCCTGCACAGCACTGCTGTCTGCCTGGTTATTACTATATTGTTTGACAGTTCCATACGCTTCTCCAAAGATGAGTGATTTTTTTCAGAAACACAGCCTGTTCTGACGTACAGTGAGTCATAATTTTCTGCTGACCATACCATTGCCTTTTCTGTCTCTTTCTTATTCTAAATATAGACATGGGGATCGTTCCCCACACAGGGCATTGAATTAAATGTTTCTGCCAACCACGATAGGGGTGGGCATGAGGGGAATGCGTAGATGTATTTAACTGTACTGAAGCCCATCACTTCACATATAAAAGTGAAAACACACAACAGGACAGTGAGTGCAGAAATGAACTCGAGAAGCGATAATGTGTGTGTTTAATACATCAACCATGTGTACTTCATCTTGACTTCAAGCATGATTACAATCCTGAAATATCTAACAGGCATCTATTTTAAAAAACAAAGAAAAAAACAAAAAGGAAAAGAACCTTCCTTAGGTCAGTGGTCATCAGAACATTCCTTCTCATGCATTTCTCCCACTGAGTTGGTTCCTGCTACGACAGATTAGAAGTCATCTAGAAATTGACTAATTATACCATGTGCATTCCAAGAACTTGAAAAGCTGAAAAGATTTCCAATACAGCCCTTCTTTCACCTCTAAAGACAGAGGAGGAGGTGAAGAGACCTAAAGACCCCGCCAGGGAAGCTTCTAGTTCTCTGTGGCAGGATGCCTTGGAGACGAAGTTATTTCTATGACTCCAAGAAAAAAGCTCCCTCTGGAGACACATGCATCAGATCCCGCTGGCTCTCCAAGACACTTTCTTTGAGAGATTTTTCTGCCTAATAGCAAAAATGTGGAACAAAAATGGTTGTGATTAAATACCTGAATTTTTCAGCTTCAGTTTAGTAGTCTTGATAAAATAAAACAAAAGTAACGACATCTCCCTACAAACTCTTAGGCAAAAAAATTTTATAGTTCAATTCACAAATATTGTTAAAATTATATCATACCTTTTGATTGTCTCTCAAATCTTAGCCATTAGTTATATAGTCCATCACTTTCAAATAGCTTTTAACTAATGAATGATTGGATATTTACAGTTATTTTCATGAAGTATATTGATATCAAACACCCCGACAACGTTTATATGAGAAGAACTTGGTTTTCAGGCCTTCCACCAGGCCAAAGTGTTAAGTGAAGCAAGCCCTACCGAACTGGACTGGCACACCCTCCCCCACGGGCAGTGCGCCATTTATAAAGACTTGTCTAACAGTAAAACTCAGGGTGAGTTAAGGATTAATATGCATCATTTACAAGCCAAGGAAAACTTTTTCTCTTTTAATTCTTCCATTCCTTTTCAATTATTTTTTTAATTTTTTATTTCTTTACACTCCAGATTTTATTCCCCTCCCGGTCCACCCTCCGACTCTTCCACATACCATATCACCTCCCCGCCCCTCTGTCTCTACAAGGATATCCCTACCACCTATCCCACCAGAACTCTAAACTCCCTGGGGAAGAAGCTGAGGAGGAGGGCAACCCTGTAGGAGGACCAGCAGTCTCACTTAACCTGGACCCCTGAGATCTCTCAGACACTGGATCACCAACAAGGCAGCATAAACCGAGAAAATCTTAATCTATTAATTTATCTAGTTGGTATTCACTGAAGGGTACCAGAGATCAAGCAGAGATTATGGTGGTAAGAGACATCTTTTCTGCTCTCAAAACTATCATATTGTAATGGGTACATCAGAGCAAACAAGCAGGCCAACGTGATAAATCTTACTAAAGAGACCCATCTATGTAGGTCATGGGGTCACAGAGACTGGCCCTGCTCTAACAGTACAGGACTCTCCGGGAAGGTGAAGACCAAGGGGTCTTAACTCAGCAGCGAGGGGATAGGGTTGTACGGCCTCAGGAAGGGCTTGACAAAGCCGCAGAGAACACGAGTTGCGAACATTAGAGGCTATGGCAGGAAGTATAACACCCGTGATGGCGAGGAGCAAGGGCTGGCAGTATAAAGGTAAACATTTTCAGACCATAAATGCCTTGGAATGCCATTCGTATTCCCACTACTCCTCGATGTCTAATGAAGCTATTTAATTCCCTAAACTCCAATATTCTGAAGCCTTGACTTTATTTTAAATATTCTACAACGAACACCTGCAAAAACCTATGAACTTTCATCTCGAGGCAAGTTGTACCACCACAGCTACTTATTTCGATATATTTTATTTTGACAATTTTTATATTTAGTCCTTGTTTTGGTTGCAGTTTTGCATTTATTTATTTATTTATTTATTTATTTATTTATTTATTTATTTATTTGCTGTTGTTGCTGCTGCTGTTTTTGACACAGCATCTCATGAAGCCCAGGCTGGCCTCAGACTCGCTCTATAGCCGAGAATGACTTTATCCTCCTGACTCTCTTACCTCCGCATCCCAACAACCTTCCTATTTGAACACAGCTGACGGAGATCTCAACACCTTTCTTCCCTTACAATAGATTTTGGTGCCATGTCTCAAGAGCAAAGGACAGAAAACATTTTATTTTCTCGGTTACCTTCTGGTAGCTTACCATATGATCTTCAGATTAAAACTTATATATCACTGATTAGTATATTGAAGAAATATGGAGAAGAAAATTTTAATGCCTGTAACAGCTTCTAGCCCAGCTAGAAATGCTACATCTTCCATGCTGGCAAGATACCCTAAAGCACTCCCAGGAGACTCACCATACAGTTTTGACACAATCCTCTGGGTTGTAATTAAGTCTTAGATGCACAATCTGGCATAGTTGAATGGCTTATAGGTTTTGAGTTAAAGATCTGATTGGAGTACACCTTCGTAACCACAGGAACTTACAAAGTGTTTAATCTCACCAAGCCTCAGGTAGTCTCACCTAAAAAGGTGGCACATGCATGCCTATTGTGGTTGCTACAAAAATTAGAGTTTCACATCTAGTTATGCAATACACTTGACAAGCTACAAGAACTCAGCGGAGTGGAACTGTAATGAATGTATGCTCCAACTCCTGGTCAACAAAAAAACAGTCAAACGTGGCAACCCCACTCTTCATGTTCACCTTCTACAAAGGCCCCTGCTTGTCAGCTCCAGCTGAAAGCCACTTCCCATTTTTGCATCTGGGGCTCAGTGGGTCAGATCCCTGCTCGAGGGGTGCTGCTAATATGACTAACTCACTTCATGCAACACTTGTCCTTTGAATGACAACCCAAGACAGAGCCGTCATTTACAGAAATAGCTGCAATACCCTTTAAATAGAGCAGAGACAAGAAATAGTGTTTCTAACTTCCCAAAAAGTCTCTAGTTGTCTAGGGAAATTGAAAACACTATTTATCCTTCTTAATTTTCCTTTGAACACAAAGATTTCAGATTGTCTAACATGAAAAAGAACCCTTGAACCAGTTTTGCTTGAAGCTAAACAAATCCTATAACCAGACATAGTCTCACTTGTGAGCTCGTTCATGGATTCCTAAATGGATCTTAAACTCAGTCACAGGACATGGCATCAGATGAAATGAGAAGGCAAAATTTTGGCCCACAATATTCTTGTAGGACCTAGAAAATTATTTTCCTTCACGTGTTGTTTCCCACAGGAAGTCCCAATTTATTTTTTAAGGTTTATTTTTATTTATATGTATGGATATTTTGCCTGCATGTATATCTACATACTGCATGTATGCACCATGTGTACATGCAGTGCCTCTAGAAAGCAAAAGAGGGCATCAGGTCCTCTGGTCTGGAGTTATGGATAGCTGTTTGCTGCCATGTAGATACTGAGAATCTTCCAGTGTCTTCTGGAAGAGCAGCCAGTGCTCTTAACTCCTGAGCCATCTCTCCAGGCTCCTGATGTCTTTATAAGGCTGTGTTGTGCCAACTCATGGTCAAGTGGAAAGTGTGTTACTAAGGGTTGTTTCCACTAGAAGTAAGCCAAGCAAAGCTTGCCACATACTTCTGAAATGCCCTAGGCTAATAATGGCTTGTATGTGTTTGATAGTTTAAAGGAAAGTACATTTGTCTTCTTTTGAGTCATAGAAGTTGTCTCCATGGGCATTGCACATGTCTTGATTATACATCTTGACTTCCACATTTTAGAATATTTACTCTTCCAACCCTGACAGAAAATGATTGATGGCCATTTCCTTCATGATGATTAAGTAAACTGGGCCCCTTAAGTCGAGGCTGCATTTGCCTAGCACATGAAAGTATTTAATCAGTCCTCCTCCAAGGGGCCAACTGTGGCTTTCTGCAATAAGCACTGATTTAAAATAAGGTCTTTCAAATTCGTAACAGTTTCCATTACACAGAGATCTTGCATCACGGGAAAATTCCTCAGCCTCAGAGGAGTACTGCTTTATATTCTTCAAATGAAACACTGGCACTATTTTCATACAAGTTTTAAAATAAGAAATGGCTAATTATTTTAAAACACAAAAATGCTTTTAAAAACTCAGTTGTCTCACAGAAATCAACTGTTTCTAACTTGGAAATATAAACTTAAAGAAAAGAATTCTTAGTGTAGACACACACAGACAGACAAACATACCTACCCAGAAATCTAAGTCCCCTAGTGGCCACAATATAGTGATGATTCCTGTCAATAAAAAGGGGCTATTTTCCTTTAATTATTGTGAAATTCTCTTGTTTCCAACTCTCTAGTCAGCTACCAACTCTATAACTATCTACTGGCCAAGGAGAGATATGTAGGAAAGAATTTCCAGGGAAACCTCTCTTAAGAAAAGAGAGTGGAACCCATTCGCCTATCTTCAATGTCCTTGGAGCTAGGACATTGAGATGAATGGGAAACTAGGCTTACATCTATATTGATGAGGCACCCAAGGCTTTAGGGAGCTCCACAAAAGACATCACTGAATATATCAAGAGTATATTGTGTCTGGGGAAACTAGGAAGCCTTATAACTGCCCTGTGTTGTCTTTCAAATTGCAGGATTATTTTAGACTTATGATGGTTTTGTTTTCTATTTCCCTTCCCTTTTTTGCCAGATAGTAGTAAATGCAGTTTTAATTTATAACAACACTGGCCATTTTCTGAGAAATGGCCATGCTTTCTTCTTAAAACACACATGTTTACCACCAAAGATACTTAAAGCTGACCTTACATGGGGACACCATATGCAACACTCTTCTTGTAATTAGCCCAGAGAGTAACACATAAGCAAGCACATTGCCTTTTAGCCAAAAGGAACTGTATTGTGTTCTGAGAAATGTGCGTGTAAAAGTAAAGGAAAGTAATGATGAAATGTGTTCCCATACAAAAACAAAGCACATCTATTGCAGAGAGTACTAAATGCAGTTTGAATATGTAACAACACAGGCTGTGTTCTGAGAAATGTCCTTGCTTTCTTCAAAGACATGGAAAAAGCAAATCTCAATTTCATATGGAAAAACAAAAACCCCAGGATAGTGAAAACAATTCTTCACAATAAAAGAACTTCTGGGGAAAATCATCACCCCTGACCTCAAGCTATTCTACAGAGCAATAGTGATAAAAACTGCATGGTATTGGTACAGAGGCAGACAGGTTAATCAATGGAATAGAATTGAAGACCCAGAAATAAAACCACACATTTATGGACACTTGATCTTTGACAAAGAAGCCAAAGTATACAATGGAAAAAAGAAAGCATCTTCAACAAACGGTGCTGGTCTAACTGGCAGTCAGTATGTAGAAAAATGAAAATAGACCCATATTTGTCACCTTGCACAAAGCTCAAGTCCAAGTGGATCAAGGACCTCAACATAAAACCAGATACACTGAATCTAATAGAAGAGAAAGTGGGAAAGAGCTTCAAACTCATTGAGATGAGGGGAAATTTCCTTTTCTTCTTCTTTTTTTATATTTATTTTTTATTTTTATTATTATTTTTTGATACTTTATTTACATTTCTAATGTTTCCCCCTTTCTAGGTCTCCACTTTGGAAACCCCCTATCCCTCCCCCCTCCCCCCACCTCTATGAAGGTATTCCCCCTCCTACCCACATGCCCACCCACTCCTGTATTCTCACCTTGACATTCCCCTTTACTGGGGCCTCTAACACCCTCAGGCCCAAAGGCCTGTCCTCCCCCTATGGGGGTTGGGGAGGTCAGGCCAGTTGACACAGTTGCTCCCTCCATGGGGCTGCCATCCCTCAGCTCCTTCAGTCACTTCTCCAACTCCTCCATCTGGGACCTCACTCTCAGTCCAGCAGTTACTGTAAAGTGAAACTTGGGTATTCCAAACTTTATCTTAGTTCTGTTACATTATCTTACAGGATGGAAGAAGTACAGGTACAAGGAGATACAAGATCCAAATATTGTCTGTAGTTTTAGCCAGATTTTAGCATGAAAATAGGTTTTATTTTAGTTTTATTTTTTATGATTTCCTGTAGTTTCTACATTTTTTTTTTGATAGTAACCTATGAGATTCTGTTCCCAGAAGGAAAAAAAATAAGCTAAATAACATATTGTTTGAAATGTCTTTGGATCGCTTGCCCAGTTACTCATAGATAAATTGAAAAAGACACTTGTTTCCTCAGAATACATATATAAATAAATTTAAGGCTTTTATTCCTTTTAAGTATTCCTTAGAACAGAAGACTCAGTTTCCCTATCAGTCATTATTATATTCTGTCTGTGATGTTTATCTTTAAAAAGCTATCCTGTTGGGATAAGATACATTAGTCTGTTTTGTTTTTTTTTAAGCCCTCAATCAATAGTGATTTTGGATGCAATAGAGGTTAGCTAATGGGATTGATAAAGGAAAAAAAGCAGAGCACTTTAACACAGAATTAGTAATTATTCCTAGGGGTATGATCTCACAGTTGAAAATGTTAAATGTTTTTATACACAGCTTTTAGAAAACACTTTGAAACCAGTTCTTAGAAGTCAGTACTGCAGAGATCACACCGAGAGTATGTGCACATAGAGCCCACGACAAACGTATAGGCAGCACACTTGAGCACACGTCCCATTGATCAAACGGGATGCACGCGCTTCAGATGAAAAGGGCCTGAAGAGCCCATACATCTGGCACGGAGTTTAATGACACCCGTGTTTTGGCTACTTTCATTTGTTGTTTTGTCTGTGTGTGTGTGCGTGTGTTTGTGTCTGTTGGGGAACATACAAGTTATGGTTTGCATGTGGAGGTCCAAGGATAACCTTGGATATCAGATCTGCCTTCAACTTAGTTTTGAAAGTGTCTTTCTTGTGTAGCACTTCATCTACCAAATAGAGTAATCAATTTTTCCTTTGCCATGTATTTTATTATTAAATTACATTCTGAATAAATGTGTGTGGGGATAGAGCTTTGGTAGTAAGATGCTATTACTCTTCCTGGTTGGAGTTTTTAAGGACTACATTTAGAGTGATATGCTACAGGGCTTCCCTCATATTCTACCTCGGCTAATCCTATATATCTACAGTATCACCGGGTGTTAAATAAATTACCACAGTCTGATCCCCGGTGACCACTTAAGCTTCTCTTTCTACTAGCCCAGTAAACCCAATAGATGAGAAGACAGAGATTCATGATGGCGTCTAGAAAAGGCTCCTCTAGAACCATAACCACTGAGTGGTACCACTGTCCTAAGTTCACCATCTTCTGCCCCTAGAATTCACCTGCAGATATCTCTGATGTCTCATACTTATTCTCCTATATCACCAACTGCAGAGCAGTCACAAATGGAGGCCACTCCTGAAGACTTCATTCTTGGGATTCCATGGATGGGATGGTTTTAAGATTTGAAGACTGCCTACCCACCCCCACTGCCGGTCCTTCTGTTCCCTCCCTACTTCAATCCTTGTACATGCTTGCTAGACTAGGAATCCACACCCACTCAAAGACCTTCAATGTCTCTACCAACCACCAAAATCAGTACAGATTACTGTCTCTGGCATTTCCAAAGTATTCGAACAGGAAATTCAGAAGCCTTCAGATCACACAGCGTGGTGGGCTTGGGAAGTGGCGTGAGAAGAAACAGTTAACTTGCTAAAATCAACAATTCACTTAAGTCAGGTGCTTTAAGCCCCACTCTTGGGGAGCAAAGGCAAGAAGCTCAGGAGGTCAGTGTCATTTTTACCTACACAGCTAGCTACAAGGACAGCCTGGGCTACATAAAACCCTGTCTCAAAAACAAGGACAACAAAACAAATAACCTGCTCACTTTCTCATACCTGTGCTTTTGCTGAGCAAGCTTCTCTACCTAATATGCGGCTGCCTGTGTGAAAATTAGTCTTGAAATCTATCTTTTCTGTTCAACAAAAATACCTAATATAATTTACTTTCTTATCAAAGGATTTATTCTATCCTTATGCTAGCTTTTGTTCTTGTCTTGATCCTCTGGTTATCAGTGATCAAATGGAAGGAAGGAGTAGGAAGACCTTGCTGCTCCAGTCTGACAATGAGAAGAATCATGAAATGGTGCTGAGACTTCCAAACTCCCCAACTAACCCACCGTTTTCCATCCATCCATGCCAATAGCTCCTACTGCATATAGAAAATGTGTGCATCTGTTCAACACACAGTTTCAACATTAATGACCCACAATAGGTTCATTGTGACCTATTCTTATAAACTGCTATAAATCAGCATTCTCTCATGAGTTGAAAAAGAAATAAAGAGCAGAAAACCATTACCTTTTGGTATCTGACAGAACTCGTTTTATCCAAGGCGTAACTGCTACTCAAATGATAAATCCCACAATTGAACACTTTCATTTTCACAATGGTGTTAGGTAAGCATGGTTCCCCAACTGTGGTGCTATGCAGGAAGGTTCTAGAAACTTCTGGAGGAGGAGATTAGATAATGAACAATGATCATGTGTGCCAGTCCTGGAATCTGTGATTCTTCACATCTGACTAAAGTATACATGCTTGTCTCGGAACATGACAAATGCATCCTAGCCTTGAATCCTAAAAGAATTGATCACATGGACTAAAATTTAGGGTACTATGAATAGGAAATGTATGTGCAGACCATTCTTTCACAAAGAGAGGACTGCCTCTGTGGAATGCTGACATGCTTTGGGCATTTTAGACACTTTCTCTGTTTCTATGGTAACACAGGATTCAGAAAAGCTAATGAAATAGGTAACTAAAGCAGGGCCTTCACCTGTCTCAGACATCAAAATGCTTTGGGAAACTTTCAAAAAGTTCTAGACGCAGTGAATTCACAGGTGGGTTCCCTGACATGTGTCAGACATGCTAAGAGCAGAGGCTGCTGAGAAGAAAGGTACACTCACAGTTTATATTCTCGATATGAAGATAGCAGAGATAACCTTCTGCTGACAAGATCTGAAAGCCTTGTGGCTTACGTTAAAAACCAGCTGCTTAAGTTAAATGTTGCTGTTAGTTCAGCTTCTATCTGAAAGTGATGCCACTATTTCCAACTTTGTGCAGAAGCCATGACCATCATGGATTACTTGAAGAATGCCCAGCTCTGTTCCTAGAAGAGTGGCTCTTTCCCTCAAGAATTCACACCTCTTCAAATTTTTCTACATTTTAATTGAAGGAGGTTGTACCAACAGTGCCTGACAAAGCTCACTTTTCTATGAACCTCAGCACAAAAGCATAAACCTCAAAATTTTTGAAGGAATTTTTAGCTTCTCAGATCTTTTAATCTTGTTGAGAGTTAAAAGAAAAAGAACAACTTTTATGTTCTCATAAGGTTTTGTCTTACTCTCAAGTGAACAAATAGTGTTATTAGAGGAAAACATTTCTCTCTGTAATTGATTGTTTATTTGTCTTCACTTCATCTAGTTTTCATCTCAAAGGTTTTTTTCCCTAAACAACCATTTGTAGCTTGAAAAACTATCTGGGGATCTCAGAGAATTTTTTTTTATGGAATTTAGATTTGCAGTCACCTGTAAAATCGAGGAAAACTATAAATGCCAAAATTATATAAGCACATGGTTTTTTTGCTAGCTGTTTTAGCCACCGAGGAGCTGTGCTGTAACTCTCTGAGAGAATGGACATTTAGTAAGAAAATTTCACCTTGGAATCATGGAAATCCATGATTCCATCTGAATCCATGGCTTCCCCTTAAAGCAAGCCAGTGTGTCTACAGATACTAATATCCTTTAAAAACAAAACAAAACAAAACTACCAGCAAGGGGAAAATTGCAAGCAAAATAAACACGAAGAGAGACCTCCACTGCAGGCATACAGGCCACTCCACATATGGGCCATCTAGTCTCCTGCTGCAAAGGTACAGCGATGTGAAACACAAGACAAAAAAGGAAGCAGGAGCGATGGTGAGGTGGCATCTAAATAGCGCTCTCTTAAACGATTCTACAGTTAAACCCAGACCGCGGCGAATTCCTTGCTACACATCAAACATTGTCTACCCCAAAATGTAGCTATGGATTTCATCATGACTCATGCAACATGTGTATCTCGCTAGCCAGATATGCCCTTGCATAAACTGTGCAAAGCAGCCCAAGGAGCTAAACCGGGAAAAAAAAATGCCCTTTGTCTACCTCCCCCCTTCTCTGTTTTCCTTTCCTTCTTTGTCCTTTCCTGTTAACCTGGAAACTTACTCTGTTTCTATGGATTCACTGTTTTAAAATTCCAATTACAAGTGGGATCATAGACTGTTGATTTTTCCATGTCTGGCTTTTTTAAAAAATTAAAACATAATTAATTGAGCCCTCCACCTGCTATCTCCAACCCCCCTCGTGCCCTCCTGTCCCATTCCCTTCCCAACGCATGACCTCTTATTGTTTACTATTTATACACACACACACACACACACACACACACGCACACACACACACACACACACACACACAAATAAATATACAACTGCTGAGTCCATTTAGCTTATGTTGCTTATAATTTGTTGTTTGTTTAGGGTGACTCTTGGGAAACATTTGGAGGGTTCATCCTGAAAAAATGAATTCTCCGTTTCACAGCAACCTTCGCCCTTTGTCTACGGCGGGGTCCCATGTCTAGTTTATTTTATTTAGTGATGTCCTCTTTAATTCAAGTGTTGCAACATCTCAGAAGTCCCTCTTTTCCAAAGCTGGATAATGTCCTCAATGCATATATGCAAAATAAAATGATGTCAGTAAAGTTTTCTTTATGCATCTGTCTAGAGACTTCCAGGTTCTTTATTCTTCATTTGTTAAGGAATTTCTGACTGTTTTCCACACCGGCTACACCATTTCATAACCCTAACAACAGTGCACAAGTTCATTTTCTCCATGTTCTCTGTACACCTGCTGCCTTTTATCTTTTATAAAACCACCATCCTAAGGCCTGTGAAGTGATAATCAAGTATGGTTTAAGTTCGCTTATCCTTAATAATTACTAACATTAAGCATTTCCCCCACATACTTGTAACCTGTCTTTGTGACTTTATTTGAAAAATGTCTATTCAGATCCTTTTGCCATTTTTTAATGAAGTTACTTGTTTTCTTATTATTGAATTGATTGTATGTCTTAGGGGTTATGTAGTTTAGCCTCTCAGCAGATGCTGGTGTCTAAAGTCTTTCACCCATCGGGAGGCTGGTTCCACACACTATTGATTCCTTCACTGTCCTTTTGAGCTTGATTTACTCCCATATGTCTAATCTTGCCTATGCATTTGGAGTCCTTTGTGAAAAAAATTATCTCTCCATACCAATATTAAATAACATTTCCCTTATATTTTTCATCTAGAAGTTTTATGGATTTTAGGGTTTACCTTCAAGTCTTTAATTTATTTTGAGTTTAATTTGTATAAGGTGTGCAATGATGGTCCAGTTTTCTTCCTACTTATGTGAATATTAAGTTTTTCAAAAGTCATTTGTTTGATGATAATCTCCTTTGCACTTTAGGTCATTTGGCTGCTTTGTAGAAGATCAGAAATGTATGGGTTTTCTTCTTGGCTCTCAAAGTACCTAATGTCTTATCTTTTTTAAAAAAATGCATGGATTCATTAATTAAGAAAAATATTTCTTTTTAAAATTAATTAATATGTATAGTTAATATATTTAATTAATAATTATATGTAATATTTTGAGAATATTGCTTTAAAATGCATTAATGAGTTGCATGCAAGAAACATTTAGGCTTTGTGAATTGTATTCTGTTAAGATGTTTCAACCAGATAAGCTTAAGAATGTTCCCAGCAACTAATATTGGTGAAAATTCGAAACATATCTCTTCCATAATTTGGTAGTAGTATAAACTGGCTCATCCACTGGGAGATATAATATATCTGTAAAAACTAAATGTATGCCTCCACTGTGACCCAGACATTTTGTTTTGAAGTGTACACGTAAGAGAAATCAAAGCAGAAACTCACTAAAAGACTGCTCAAGGTCATTTCCAATCATTTTATAAAAACCTACAAGACTGGAAAACACCCAATCTGGGCACAAGCCAGTGTGTGTTGTCAGAGAATTGGATGAACCAAGTTGACGTCTTAAGTTAATGGAATGCAGCAAAGTAATAAAAAGTGAGCTAGTCATATACTCAGTAAGACAGATAACTCCTCAAGATATAAAATTGAGCAAAGTCAACCAGGGACAGTACATACTGAACAATTAGATTAACTTGAACTACAAAGGACCAGTAGACTCCCTCTTCATGACCCTGTAAGCACCATGACATTATGCTTATGACCAAACCACAGATTTTCCTTTTAAAAGCTCAAGTCAGTCTCAGTTTCTTCCATGATTTTCTCCCAACACTGTCCCCACTGTCTGAGAATAATCGTTAGCCCTTGCTCCACCTCCACAGTGAGCGAACATGAATGAACGCATCTAGACTGCGCAGTCTCTCATTCTAATGTGTTCTGATTCCATCTACCCCATCCCCTGCTGTCAGAGGGCCCAGAGGTCCTCAAAATCAGGTAGAAAAATAGAACATGACAGCAAAGGCAGCCAAAAAAGAGTTCATAAAAATTTAACAGAAGGGCGCAATGCTAAATTAGCAGCATTTTAAATAAAATGTATATACAACATGAAGATTATTATGCAAATGTATAGAAGAAGAAAAATGCTATAGGTAAAATCATCAAATAGATATCAATAAATATCTGACATTAGTTATCTTTAGAATATGGCATCACAATAACTTTTATTTTTCAATTTCAGAAAAAAATTAGATTTATTTTATTTTGTATATGTATGTTTTGCCTGCAAGTATGTATGTGTACCAAGAGTGTGCTAGATCCCAAAGAGACCAGAGTAGGTGACAGATCCCCTGGAACTGGAACTACAGAGAGTTGTGAGTGAACACGTGGGTGGTGAGAATTGAACTTAGGTCCTCTGCAAGAGCAATAAGTGCTCGAATCCGCTAAGCCATCTCTCCTGCCCCAATTTCAGGAAATTTTATGAGAAAAATTTTCAATTAATTTTTAATCATTAAAAATAGGATAGAGGAGATAACTGATGGAATAAAGTACTTGCTGAATAAACATGAGGGCCTGGACTAGGAGCACCAAAAAATGGGGATGCACAGCACTTGGGAGGCAGAGGCAGGCGGATTTCTGAGTTCGAGGCCAGCCTGGTCTACAGAGTGAGTTCCAGGACAGCCAGGGCTACACAGAGAAACCCTGTCTCGAAAAACCAAAAAAAAAAAAAAAAAAAAAGGGATGCAGACACTAACTACCAAGGGCTTGCTGGTCAGCCCATCTGGAAAAACAGCCATCTCCAGGTTCAGTGAGAGACCTCAGCTCAAAAACAAACAAACAAACAAAATGGAGAGCAACAGAAGATGACATTTGGCAACAATGTGTGACCTCTACATGTGTGAACATGGATGCACACCCCCCCCACTCCAACACACATAAACACACATGCATGTACATATGCACACATACACACACACACACACACACACACACACACACACACACACACACACAATCGCGAATAAAAAAAGTAATGGTTTAGGGACACATTCATTCTTTCTGTGGAAAGCTATTTGAGAACAACACAAAGCATCGTCCCTGCTTCCACTGCCATGATTATTATATCAGTTCTTAAAGATGACACAGAGCTGGTCTGCAGCTTTCCTCAAGCGATGCATTTTCTTGATGCATCTAGATCTGCAGTAACACGTTTTCCAGCATGGCTCATTCCTTGATTCAGTTTTAAGCACAGACTCTGCTCTTTACATACACACTAATCTGTCACCATGGGCCTATGTGGCTTGAATGGCTTAGCCCCCGGTTGCTCTTCAGGCTTCACCAACATTCTGTCCAACTACAGGGTCACTCACTCCACTTGATTACTCTTGCCCTCCCTGAACCACACCTCAGGCTGTCATTTTACACTTGGCTTCCATTAACTGTGGTCAGGCCAAATTGACAGATTTTGGTGGCAGCAAGACAAAAAACAAGCCAGGTGACACCAAGATAAGCATTATCAGTAGGCTTTTGAAATAAATGGGATGATGAATTCAAAAGCCAGTTTTCCAAAGCAGAAAGACAAATGGTCAACAAATACTTCAAAAGGTGTATAATATTCTTAGCCATCGGTGAATAAAAATTAAACTATTCTTTGTAATTCTGCCTTACCCCAGGCTGAATGGCTATCCATGTCATCAGGAAACAGAGAATGACAAAGGGATGTAGGGAAGAAGGAACTTTTCTTCGTTGCTAGGGGAAATGCGATCTTGTACAGACACTATGGAAAATGGTATGATGATTCCAGAGAAAAACAAAAACGGAATTACCATATGGCCCAGGTAAATCACTTCTAGGTTTATGCCAAAAGGGTCCAGTCAGCCCAATACACAGACACATGGTTATTTCTACAGTTTCTCACAACAGCCAGCATATCCACCAGCCCAGATGTCTACTGAAAGACAAATGGCAAAGCTAAGGTAGTACAAACACAAAACAGAATTTTATTTAGCTGTAAGGAAGAATGGAATTATAACATTTGCAATAAAATGGATTAAACTGGAAATCATTATGCTAAGTGAGTAAGCCAGACTCAGACAAATATTTCATTTCATGTTGTCTTGTCAATGCAGACTCTAGATGAAAATTTTACAAAAATATATTACATATAAATTTAGTTATCATAGGTGCAGGAAAGGAAAAAAATCAGTTATGAGAGAGGAAAGAGAGACCTAAAGAGACAAGAGCAATATTGTGTGTGTGCACATGTGTGTTCATGTGTGTACATGTGATTGTGTATACATGTGCTTGTATGCGCATATTTAAGTGTATATGTGTATATGTGCTTATATGCATGTATATATGAATATACTGCATATGTTCATATATGTGTGCCTATATGTATATATGAAAATGTATGTACATATATATGTATATATACATATGTGTGCATGTGTATATGTGCATATTTCTGTTTATGTACATGTGTGTAAGGGTGTACATATGTGTGTATGTCTGTTATGTGTATGTGATGAGAGAAAATGGGGCAGACAAGAATAGCAGTTGGAGAAAAAAATAAGAAAAATGTATGGTAGCTATGTCTAAAAATGTCACAACAAAACTATTTACTTGCATGCTAACCAAAATATTACTTAAAACATACAAACAAACTAGTATTACCTGACTCAAATACTATGTCAACAAACCTTTCTATGTAGTGTCTGACTACCGTTTGACTCATTTGTGAGGCAGAGCTGGGGTGTTGCTTTCAAGTTCCACACAGACAAGATCAGAATGTAAATTGAGACAATAATAGCATGAAAGGGTAGGGAAAGAAGACAAAAAACACCGAAGATCTTAAACAAGTCTCTATGCCCAGGGCGCCCAAGTTAAATTGTAAAGGAAGATTACATACAGATTATATTAAATATACTCAGACTATTTATACTTGAAGGAATTTTTTTGATACTTTATTTATATTTCAAATGCTTCCCCCTTACCGGATGTCCCCTTTGCAGCTCTCTATTCCCTCCCCCTCCCCTTGCCTCTAATGAGGGTATTCCCCCACCCACCTACCCACCCACTCCCATCTTCCATCCCTGGCATTCCACAATACTGGGGCCTCTAACACCCTCAAGACCAAGGACCTCTCCTCCCCTTGATGGCCAACAAGGCCCTCCTCTGCCACATATGTGATCTGAACCATGGGACCCTCCATGTGTATTCTTTGGTTGGTGATCAAGTCTCCGGGAGCAACGGGGGTCAGGCCAGTTGACACTGTTGCTCCCTCCATGGGGCTGCAAACTCCCTCAGCTCCTTCAGTCCCTTCACCAACTCCTCCATCTGGGACTTCACTCTCAGCCCAACAGTTGCTGTGAAGTGAATCTTGGGTATTCTAAACTTTTGGGCTAATAACCACTTATCAGTGAGTACATACCATATTCGTTCTTTTGTGACTGAGTTACCTCGCTCAGGATGATATTTTCAAGTTCCATCCATTTGCTTGCGAATTTCATGAAGTCATTGTTTTTAATAGCTGAGTAGTATTCCATTGTGTAAATGTACCACATTTTCTGTATCTATTCCACTGCTGAGGGACATCTGGGTTGTTTCCAGCTTCTGGATATTATAAATATGGCTGCTATGAACATAGTGAAACATGTGTCTATATTATATGTTGGAGCATCTTCTAGGTATATACCCAGGAGTGGAATAGCTCGGTCCTCAGGTAGTATTATGTCCATTTTTCTGAGGGTCTGCCAAACTGATTTCCAGAGTGGTTGTACCAGCTTGCAATCCCACCAGCAATGGACGAGTGTTATTCTTTCTCCACATCCTCGCCAGCATCTGCTGTCACCTGAGTTTTTGATCTTAGCCATTCTGACTGGTGTGAGGTGGAATCTCAGGGTCGTTTTGATTTGCATTTCCCTGATGACTAAGGATGTTGAACATTTCTTTAGGTGCTTCTCAGCCCTACGAGTTTCCTCAGTTCAGAATTCTGTTTAGCTCTGTTCCCTATTTTTTGATAGGGTTATTTGGTTCTCTGGAGTCTAACTTCTTGAGTTCTTTGTATATATTGGATATTAGCCCTCTATCGGATATAGGATTGGTAAAGATCTTTTCCCAATCTGTTGGTTGCAATTTTCTCCTATTGACAGTATCCTTTGTCTTACAGAAGCTTTGTAATTTCATGAGGTCCCATTTGTCGATTCTTGATCTTCATAAATCACTGGTGTTCTATTCAGGAACTTTTCCCCTGTACCCAGGTGTTCAACACTTTCCCCCACGTTCTCTTCAAAGATTCAGTGTATCTGATTTTAAGTGGAGGTCCTTGATCCACTTGGACTTGAGCTTTGTACAGGGAGATAGGAATGGATCAATTTGCATTCTTCTCCATGTAGACCGCCAGTTGAACCAGCACCATTTGTTGAAAATGCTGTCTTTTTTCCGCTGGATGGTTTTAGCTCCTTTGTCAAAGATCAAGTGACTGTAAGTGTGTGGGTT
>CM052703.1:28639193-28676144 GCA_028551405.1 Uromys caudimaculatus
CTGCCTGTCACTGTACAAATACCATGCAGTTTTTATCACTACTGCTCTGTAGTACAGCTTGAGGTCAGGAATGCTGATTCCCCCAGAAGTTCTTTTGTTATGGAGAATAGATTTTGCTATCCTGGGTTTTTTGTTATTCCATATGAATTTGAGAATTGCTCTTTCTAAGTCTATGAAGAATTGAGTTGGAATTTTGATGGGGATTGCATTGAATCTATAAATTGCTTTTGGCAGGATGCTCAGTTTAACTATATTAATCCTGCCAATCCATGAGCATGGGAGATCTTTCCATCTTCTGAGGTCTTCTTCGATTTCTTTCTTCAGAGACTTGAAGTTCTTGTCATACAGATCTTTCATTTGTTTGGTTAGAGTCACACCAAGATACTTTATATTGTTTGTGACAATTGTGAAGGATGTCATTTCCCTAATTTCTTTCTCAGCCTGTTTATCCTTTTGAGTATAGGAAGGCTACTAATTTCCTTGAGTTAATTTTGTATCCAGCCACTATGCTGAAGTTGTTTATCAGCTGTAGCAGCTCTCTGGTGGAGTTTTTGACATCCTTTTGTTGTCTAATTGCTCTAGATAGAACTTCAAGTGCTATACTGAATAGATAGGAAGAGAGAGGGCAGCCTTGTCTAGTCCCTGATTTTAGTGGGATTGCTTCGAGTTTCTCTCCATTTAGTTTGATGTTGGGAACTGGTTTGCTGTATATTGCTTTTACTATGTTTAGGTAAGGGCCTTGAATTCTTGATATTTCCAAGACTTTTATCATAAAGGGATGTTGAGTTTTGTCACATTCTTTTTCAGCATCTAATGAAATGGCCATGTGGTTTTTTTCTTTGAGTTTGTTTATGTAGTGAATTATATTGATGGATTTCCAAGATTGAACCATCCCTGCATCCCTGGGATGAAGCCTACTTGATCATGGTGAATGATCATTTTGATGTGTTCTTGGATTTGGTTTGCGAGAATTTTATTGAGTATTTTTGCATCAATATTCATAAGGGAAATTGGTCTGAAGTTTTCTTTCTTTGTTGGGTCTTTGTGAGGTTTTGGTATCAGTGTAACTGTGGCCTCATAGAATGAATTGGGTAGTGTTCCTTCTGTTTCTATTTTGTGGAATAGATTAAAGAGTATAAGTATTAGGTCTTCTTTGAAGGTCTGATAGAATTCTGAACTGAACCCATCTGGTCCTGGGTTATTTTTGGTTGGGAGATTTTTAATGACTGCTTCTATTTCTTTAGGGGTTATGGGACTGTTTAGATGGTTTATCTGATCCTGACTTAACTTTGATATTTGGTATCTGTCTAGAAATTTGTCCATTTCATCCAGATTTTCCAATTTTGTTGAGTATAGGCTTTTGTAGTGGGATCTGATGATTTTTTGAATTTCTTCAGAATCTGTTGTTATGTCTCCCTTCTCATTTCTAATTTTGTTAATTTGGATACTGTCTTTGTGCCCTCTGGTTAGTCTGGCTAAGGGTTTATCTATCTTGTTGATTTTCTCTAAGAACCAACTTCTAGTTTTGTTGATCCTTTGTATAGTTCTTTTTGTTTCTATTTGGTTGATTTCAGCCCTGAGTTTGATTACTTCCTGCCTTCTACTCCTCTTGGGTGTGTTAGCTTCTTTTTGTTCTAGGGCTTTCAGGTGTGCTGTTAAGCTGCTAGTATATGCTCTCTCCAGTTTCTTTTTGGAGGCATTCAGAGCTATGAGTTTTCCTCTTAACACTGCTTTCGTTGTTCCCCATAGGTTTAGGTATGTTGTATTTTCATTTTCTTTAAATTCTAGGAAGTCTTTAATTTCTTTCTTTATTTTTTCCTTGTCCAAGTTATCATTGAGTAGAGCGTTGTTCAGCTTCCATGTGTATGTGGACTTTCTGTTGTTGTTGTTGTTGCCATTGAAGACCAGCCTTAATCCATAGTGATCTGATAGGAGGCATGGGATTATTTCAATCTTCTTATATCTGTTGAGGTTTGTTTTGTGACCAATTATATGATCAATTTTGGAGAAGGTACCATGAGATGCTGAGAAGAAGGTATATTCTTTTGATTTAGGATGAAATGTTCTATAGATATCTGTTAAATCCATTTGGTTCATTACATCTGCTAGTTTCACTGTGTCTCTGTTTAGTTTGTGTTTCCAAGATCTGTCCATTGATGATAATGGGGTGTTGAAGTCTCCCACTATTATTGTGTGAGGTCATTGTATGCTTTGAGCTTTAGTAAAGTTTCTTTTATGAATGTGGGTGCCCTTGCATTCAGGGCATAGATGTTCAGAATTGAGAGTTCTTGGTAGATTTTTTTCTTTGATTAGTATGAAGTGTCCTTCCTTATCTTTTTTGATGACTTCTGGGTGAAAGTCGATTTTATCCAATATTAGAATGGCTACTCCAGACTGTTTCTTGGGATCATTTGCTTGGAAAAATGTTTTCCAGCCCTTTACTCTGAGGTAGTGTTTGTCTTTATCATGGAGGTGCGTTTCCTGTATGCAGCAAAATGCTGGGTCCTGTTTATGGATCCAGTCTGTCAGTCTATGTGTTTTTATTGGGGAATTGAGTCCATTGATGTTAAGAGATATTAAGGAATAGTGATTGTTGATTCCTGTTATTTTCGATATTTTTTTATGTCTCTGTGACTATCTTCTTTTGAGTTTGTTAAAAGATTACTTTCTTGCTTTTTCTAGGGTGTACTTTCTCTCCTTGAGCTGGCGTTTTCCATCTATTATCCTTTGTAGGACTGGGTTTGTGGAAACATACTGTGTAAATTTGGTTTTGTCATAGAATATTTTGGTTTCACCATCTATGGTAATTGAGAGTTTTGCTGGGTATAGCAGCCTGGGCTGGCAGTTGTGTTCTCTTAGGGTCTGTATGAGTTCTGCCCAGGATCTTCTAGCTTTAATAGTCTCTGGTGTGAAATCTGGTGTAATTCTGATAGGTCTGCCTTTATATGTTACTTGACCTTTTTCCCTATTGCTTTTAAAATTCTTTCCTTATTTTGTGTATTTGGTGTTTTGACTACAATGTGACGGGACGAGTTTCTTTTCTGGTCCAATCTAGTTGGAGTTTTGTAGGCTTCTTGTATATTTATGTTCATCTCTTTCTTTAGGTTAGGGACATTTTCTTCTATAATTTTGTTGAATATATTTACTGGTCCTTTTAGTTAGGAATCTTCACTCTCTTCTATACTTAAAAGAATTTTTAAGTGTTTGAATTATAGTCCTTGAATTTTTATTTTACAGTGCATTCTCTCTCTCTCTCTCTCTCTCTCTCTCTCTCTCTCTCTCTCTCTCTCTCGTGTGTGTGTGTGTGTGTGTGTGTGTTCATTTGCCTTGGTACGTGTGTCGATTTCAGAGGACAACATGAAGGAGTTTGGCCTGTCCTCTTCCTGGTGACAGAATTCTGGTCACTGGTCACTGCAGCAAGCGCCTTTGCCCACTGATCCTGCTCACCGGCCCAAGCCCTTCCTTAACTTTTAATAGCTCTTCTTTATTGCTTCATTTCTTGGCTTCGTTCATATTGAACCTATCTGTGCATTTAATTTCTTTAAAAAAAAAAAAACTAGCAAATCCATCCTCCCAGTCAACTCTTATTTATCTTTGTTTATGCAACAGGCCAGACCTCAAGTACATTTGTGCAAACACAAAATGCGGTATTTACCCATTGGAATACATCCAGTAAATTCTGAGAAAACAGAATTTATTAAAATCCTTAGAAAGTGCTGAATAATTTTACATTTCCTGTTTTTATAGCATAGCAGAAGTTGTGCTGCTTAATTGGCATCCTTCTAGGCTTCTGCACAAATATTCCGTTATTTAATGTGCATGCAAAAAGTAAATTTTAAACACGACATGACTAGTAGGATAATCTAGAAGAAATAATTCCTTCCCCTGGGGGTAGGGGTGCTTGAGAAGGGTGACACCCACAGGGAGGCTTCCCCTCTAAAGAGAAGAGGGAATGGGATGCAGGGTTACTGTGAGAAGAGGAAGGGCTGATATGGAATTGTAAAGTGAATAAATAAATTGAATAAAAAATAACAATTCCTTCCCTTCATTTATTAAAATTTCATTTCATATATGGAGAGATAAATTTATGTATATGTACATGTGTGCATGTGTGCATGTGTGTGTGCGCTTGCATTTAGGCACACATGTGCAAGTGTGCCTGTGTTTTTATTATAGACACTGATTCCAAAATTCAATACTAGAAACTTTTTCAATAGTTGGAATGCACCAAAAAATGACACTGTCAACGTACTGGGTTGCCTACTATTTATATTCAGATATTTTTATCATTTTTATATACAAAGCAATGCTTGTCTTAATTTCATAAAAAAATGAAATTATAAGTAATACACTTGATCTTCCTCTGATATAGCTCCCTTCCAGGAAGTCAGTCTCATATAATTTACAGAACAAGGCATTTGAGACTCGTTCTCATTTTAATTGAGTATGTGGTGCTTGAGGAATGACTACTGCCATGACTCCAACTATGTTCTAAGCAAAGTAGACAGACCAGCATCCTCAAATGGTTTGGTCAAAATGACCTGTTGTGTAGAAGGGACGGGTGAGCCCGTTTTGTTCTGTCACTGACCTCCTTCCCTCACTGCTGAGTGCAGTATTCACAACTCGGCACAGAGATCTGTGAAGAAGCAGCAGGTCTGTGCTTCTCTAATGCATGTGGTCTCCTGCTCCCACCACTGGGGCAGAGAGCCAGATTGCCTAACTCAGAGAGCCTCAACCCACAGAAATAACAGGATCTTAAACTCTGCTTTGGGAATTCACCTCAGAGAAACCAGAGTACTAAACCATGTTAATTCTATTTCAAGCAAAACCAAACCAAACCACAACCTGCAGTGCTTGCCCCACGTGTTCAATACCTAATTGTGCTTCTAATAAAGACTCCCTAATCCAAGACAATTAAGATTTACCAGCTAGGATGCTTTCATGTCTAATGAATCTTAGATTCACTTTCTTCTCCCTCAGCAGCCTCTTCTCATCCCATCCTGATTCTCTCCCAGATTTCTCAACAACATTGAGGATTAAGAATTCTGTATAGTAGAAGTGAAATCTGCACATTTCAACCTCAGAGACTAGACTTTTTAATTGCCCCAATAACCTGTTGTTTCTTTCTAAATATATTCATACAGAAGAGATTTTGTTATACAAAGCACTCGGGGGCAGCTTCTTTATCCTTTGGTATAAAATGCTTCACAAAATAGCACAGATAGGCACGTTATGGACGATATAGAAATGAGGCAAGCCCCACCATAGACTCAAAGCAACAAAAAGATGGGAGAATATTAAACTACTTTATCACATAGATGTAGCTTTTTAGATCCCAGAGTGTCAAGCACGTATCCTTAAGGATATGGTGAGAAATTAGCCTATAACCTCTAGAGAGACTCAGCTCTGTAAAACCAAGAGGGCCGATATGTTATGTCTCTCATCTGGGCCCTGCCTTCCTCTGGACCAAATAGGATCTCCTCAACTATGACATTCATTATAACCACAAAACAATAAATCATAATTGTTAATTATTCGGGGAATTTATAAAAAATAAATGGAGGTGGCAATATCTATACATAATATGGGTTGATGAACATTTTGAAAAAAATCAACATATAATTATGCAAATCTCTGAGGTCACACTGCCTCTCCTTTTTATAAGGCATCACTATTGAGACATTTGTGCAAATGGTGGATGACAACATGAGATTAATGGCCACTCTTCTATTTATCTGCTGCTCGTGGCATGCTTAATGAGAACAGATCTGAAATGACAACACAGTCTTTAAGCAGCCATGCTTGAAAAGGAGGGGTGGCATCTCTTTCTTTATTCTTCACTTTCTTTCCCTTCAAATTAGAAGCATGCCTGTTTTGTCAAGCTTAATTCTAAGGAGAGTTCTGTGTCTTCAAGTAAAGCTTCATTAAAGCTCAAAGCTTAAATGCTTAACAGGCCTGCCTCGTGTTCTTTAAAACTAAAGAAGACTAGAATTCCTAAGGCTGCTGTCATATGTGCTACAGTTTTAGAGATTTTTTCTGCAAATTATTAAGAAGTCTAGCGGACAGAGTTTGATTTTGATTGTCCAGAATGTGGTCTCTCCCAGGTATAGCTATCTCTTCACTTCCATCACCAGTAGAATCTTTTTTCTTCTAAAATACTCCATATATGTCTTTAAAGATCTGTAGGGCCCACCCTAAGCCAGAAGAGAACTCAACCTAAGCTTCAGGAAGTCATCATTAGGAGAGTGAAACCAGGCACGAAAGGAAGACACTTGCACCAAAGCATTAGTCTCTTAATATAAACTTTAGAAATCCCAATGCCTGCTTAGCTTCAGGCACGGACTACAAACTACAGGCGATTTCTCCGTCCAGCTTACATGGGTCTAAGACATCACTGTGTTAAATATCAGTTAAAGCAATTGTGCTTGTGCTGATGTTGAACGTTTATTTTTGAAAACATATTCTGGGAACATAAGGGTACAAGAAGGAAAATAATGCTGATATTTAGCAGAAGAGCACTGCTATAGGAAAAAAAAAACAGAGAATGGAAACAGGCATTGCAAAGACAAGGTCAGCACACTGTGGAAATCTCAGGCAGAATCCATGTCAGTTTGCTGAAAGGGAAGTGACATCTCAACATCCAACCGTTACTGAGCATCTGGGATACTAGCTACGTAACTTCGCTCATCTCTGAGAGCCTCACTATTCTCATCTGTAAAATGGAAATAAACAGGCTTATTTTATAGAATTCTGTTGGGAGTTAAGTAAACTAATACATGTGAAATACTTTAGACATTGCTTGGCATATACTGAATTTATTATTGTTTTACTTACCCTAATTTTGATCCCTTGTTGTGTGAAGGTTTTTAATCACTAAGCCTAACTTTAAAGATACTCTGCAAAAATTACAAACCTATGATTGGTAAAACCACGATTTAAACCCAGACATTCTTCCTATCAGTAAGTCAAAAGAATATTTAGGATATGTCATGCTATGTCTTAGGTTGTGATTCCCCAGGCAGCATAACTTAATTTAGAAAAAGTCGTTAAAATGCAAACATTCAAGCAGAGCATGGTAGCCTTTAATCTCAGCACTGGGGAGTCTGAGGCAGGTAGATCAATCTAAATTCAAGGCCAGCCTGGTCTACGTAGTGACTTCCAGGACAGCCAGGGCTACACAGAGACCCTGTTTCAAGCAACTTAAGAAAGAAAGAAAGAAAGAAAGAAAGAAAGAAAGAAAGAAAGAAAGAAAGAAAGAAAGAAAGAAAGAAAGAAAGAAAATTTCACCCCATCATTTCTATAATCCTGTCCTTCTTTCCTTCCCTCTTTCCCTCCTTCCCTCCCTCTCTCAGCATGCTGAGACAGACAGATTTTGAGTTAGAGGTCAGGTAGGGATAGACAGTGAGTTCTAGGGCAATGTAGAATATATAGTGAGACAGTGTCAAACAACAAAGTATAATAAAAATATGCACATTTCCCTACCCTAACCTCACACCTGTCACTTAAAATTGAGATACATAGGCAACTGTGTGCAGTTATTTTCTGTTTTCATGGAGGTTATGACAACTTTAACAAGAGTCTTAAAGAATATTCTACAAGAATTGTATAACACTGGAGCATATGCTTAGTCAATCAAAATTGGAGCGAATTGTACTCTGGAGATTTGGAACAAAAGATACTTGGCCTTCTGGGACAGCTACATTTCAGACTTTCTTCTAGGTGACTTTGAGCAACTGTCATAGTCACAGGCTCGGTTCTCCCTTCAGTAAAATGAGTAATTTCCCATTACTGTTTTATTCCTGGCTACACCTGTTCAAATATGATGCAAAATAAAAGTATTGGAAACAAGGTAAGTAGCACTCCTCTTAATTCTAGCACTCAGGAGGTGCATCTCTGTGGGTTCAAGGCCAAACCTGGTCTACACAGTAAATTCTAGCCAGAGCTACATAGTAATATCTTGTCTCAATAAACAAGCTGCAGACAGACAGATGGACATATGGATATATAGATGGATGGATGGATGGATGGATGGGTGATTGGGAGGGTGGGTGGGATAGATGGACAGATAGATTGACAGATGAGTGAATGGACAGATGGATGACAAGGCAGTCTATAAGAGTTTGGATAAGAAAATATGTTTTTAGCTTTTAAATTTGAATATGAGGAAAAACTTGTGATGGGTTTCAACTAGAAGAGTGAATGTAGAGACAGAAGGAATATAAAGCCTACATAAGACTAAATTAATGGTAAAAGTTTCCTCTCTGAAGACAGAAAACACCATTAATCCATCATTGTTTCTTTTCCTATAGTGAGAAGATTTCCTTAGAAAACAAACTAAACCCGAGAACAGATACGATGGAATGCCCAGGAGACTGGAAATCACCAACCCACATTCTGTCTAACCTGCTTCTTTAGGTAAGCCAGCTTTGACTCAAGATCTATCGGTTCATCTACAAAGAATATGGAAAGATTAAATTATACTGTAAATTTTTCTTCATTCAAAGTCGTTTTGATTCTTATTAGTCAATCAGATCCCAGGAGTAAAATTGTGTCTTCTGCCAGTGACAGGCATGACAGAAGTTAGGAGATGACAAAGCACAGCAGTTATAGAGAGGTTTTGAGAGGCTTGGGCTTAGCTATAGGCTACAGGTAGAAGGTCTCAAAATGCTGTTTTTATTCCTCATCATGAATATTATGATATACAGTGAAATCTCAATAACAATATTACACATGGTACCTAGGGATAATGAGCCCACCTTTCCAATGCATATATAAATAGCTCATATATTAAATGTATATGCAAGCATTATCGTTTCACAGAATGAGTGGGAAAAACAAAGTAGCCTTGAAGTTTACTTCCTCGTGATGAAGATAAGGAAGAGGGAAACTTTACAGAGTACCAAAATCAAACTTTTTATTAGTGGGGAAACTATAGAAGGAAGAAGTACTGTTTAGCACTAGGGGTTTCCCAAGGCTCTCTCATTCTCTTGACAGCTTGCATGCAATGTTGCAAAGGCTCTCATACTGGACCATTAGCTCTGGTTATAAGTTATCTCCCAGGATTCAGGGGTTCCTGGAAAAGACTAGACCATAAGTATCATAGTTGTAAATTTCAAAAACACCTACAATGTTCTTAATGGTTAGAAACTGAATGCAAAGCCAAAAACTTACCTATATCCTTCAAAGGTCCCAGACACTCTGTCTAGTTAACATAACATGTGAACCTTGACAGTTCATAGTATTCAATTTACATGTCCCATGGAAGTATAAAGTAGTGTCTATTTGCCCCAGATAGGACACTAACAATCGAAAGTACTCCATTCAAGTCCAGGATGGTGAACCAGTGAGTTTATTGGGATTGCTTACAGAATGATGGGTGACTCACCACCAGACAAGTCCTCTTCCTTAAATTGGAAGCTGGGTTTGCAAGTGCACCATTAAAGAAACTCAGCCCCAGTCAACCTTTCTCATCAAACGTATTCTATTGGCCCCTGAAACAACAAAAGCTGGACCAAGATGCAGCAGTATTGATAACTCAGATAATCATCTGATGACCCTCTCTCCCCCTTCCAGAATAACTTCATTATTTTGCTAAAGACCTGGCTCTCACTGCATTAGCCTGTTTTATAAGTTTGAATTTTGTGGTCTTCCTTCCTTCCTTTTTTTTCTTTTTGGATTTCTGAGGTAGGTTCCCACCCTGTAGACCTGATTGACCTCAAACTCATGACTACCCTCCTTCCTCTGACTCCCAAATTCTGGAATTATTTAATCTACCACACCTAGCTAATTCTGTTTATATCACGGCCATGTCTGTGGGACAAGCTCTTCTGTAGCTCATGCCAGCAACTCTGCTTCAGATAGGAGGTGCCCATGCTACATTCAGAGGAGATATGTCCAGCCTGACACCTAGAGAAGAGAAATCAGAGAGATATGACTATCCTGGGGAATTCCAGGGCCAATTTTCAGCCACAGTAGTTGTATCCGGTGTGCTGATTTCCTCATAGACTGCATTGTAAAATTTCCTCTTAAAGGCAGAGGATGGTGTGCACTGAGAGGGAATACAGAGAACAGAAGACCACATGACTGAGGCAGTACGAGGGTGAGAAAGGAGAAGAAGGGGAGGGTAATGGGGGGAGCAGTTGGGAGTCAGAGTCTTGGGGAAAAAGATAGACCATAGTGACTTTCTTTTTGAGGAATAGAAAATTATGGAAAAGTTTTGTGTAAGAGGATGGTGTGTGCCTATGTTTCGTACAAAATTATTCTCTCAAAGAAAAAGAAACATTTCAAAGTCCCTCCTGTATCTCTGTTTTGTCAGTGAAGCAAGTACCATAAGCCATGGCCTACTACCATCATCAGCATAATTATTATAAGCTGTGGTTCACCACCACCGTCATCAAACCACCATACTTGCAGCTAAAAGAAATTCTGGTTCATATCACCAGATCCCACTGGTAACAGAGTTATATCCTAATGTTCCAAGAGTAGCACCAGAGATATGCTCAGAGAGAAACAGTATAAATTAACTATGGTAGCCATTTGGTTCATTTTCATAGCAAATGGCAAAAATAGTGTTTGACTGACAGCCATCCTGCCATGCTCCCTAGCACTGCCCCTTGAGCTATTTTTATTCCCCTATTAGTTACTTTATTTGACTTACTTTGCATTATGCTTGCATAGTAACATCTGTGTTTACATCAGGGAATGTGTGACACAGGCAGACTAGAAATAACTAAAGATCCAGAATCACAGTCTGGTGTGGCATTGAACAGCAAAGAGGGGACCAGGCTGTATTAATGACAGTTATAAAATGGGCAAATACACAGATATCAAAATAAAACCCAACTTTGACAAAAAGAAAGAAAAAAAGCCATTCTGTACTAGTAGAACTACTAGCCACTTACATGTATGTGCCTAGTGTGGATTGAAATTATCAAAGGTAATTCTATACCTGTGATAAAGATTCTACAAGACTAACATTCATAGCAGGAGTGTTTCAGAATAGAAAGAGTAAAATTCCCTTGCATTGCTGTAACCCACCTGGCTGGTGTTTCTACCAAAGTATTTGAAAAGTGCTTTGATTGATGGCTTTCTCATTCTACAACTGAAAAAACTTGTGACAACCTTTCCACATTAGACCATGGTCTTTAGGACAAACTTACTATTGTTTTTTGTTTGTTTGTTTTTGAGACAGGGTCTTACTATCTGCCTGGATCTACCTGAGTATTGAGATTAAAGGTGTATGCCACCCATCAGGCCTAGCCTTGGACAACCTTAACTGTGTTTCTGGGTCATGGTCACTCATGTTTGGCATAGAACAAACTACTTCGTATTCTCCTTGAGGGGAGAGCTGTTTTCTTGCTTGTCTCAAAACATATGTGCTTATTTAGGAAAACAGAATGGTGACTAACAAAGGGAGATGATCCCGGCACAGACTGACTCCCTTTCAACCCAGCCACTTCTGATGCCCCCTCTTCTAAAGGTGCTAGAACGTAAAATAAGATTCCCACTGAGAATTATCATATTATTATATAATATTAGTGTATTATCATTTCCTAGAGCTTTTTTCAAGAACTGTCACAATTGCTTTGCCTCTTTATCTACAGCAGAAAAATTCAGGTCAAAGTTTTATTTAGCAGACACAGAGAAATATACCCCTACACCTGCCAGAGAGTATTAAAGAGAACTTTAAAATATTCCATCTTGGGGCTGGAGAAATGGCTCAGTGGTTAAGAGCATTGTCTGCTCTTCCAGAGGTCCTGAGTTTGAATCCCAGCAACCACATGGTGGCTCACAACCATCTGTAATGGGATCTGATGCCCTCTTCTGGTGTGTTGAAGACAGCAACAATGTACTCATATACATAACATAAATAAAAACATCTTTTAAAAAAAATTCAGTCTTTTTATAATACTAAGCTAGGTAAGTTTTTCTAAACATGAAATTATAAAGAAAATGTTGGATTGACTTGACCATGCAAAACTTTGTTTTATATTGTACAAATTAGTGGCAAGTAACTATGCTTTAAAATAACAAATAGGGCCATAAATGGTTTAAATTCATAGCAAAATTTTTAATTGATTTTGAAATTCTGAGTTTTGGCAGTATTTTAATCAGTTCCCTTTGGTGTTGTTATGTGCACTCCCCTACCCCCACTTCTACTTTAACTTACTTTTATTTTATATGTATGAATGTTTTGCCTGCATTTACATCCGGGCACCACACGAGTGCAGTGCCTGCAGATGCCGGAAGAGGGCGTCAACTCCCCTGAGACTGGCGTCACAGATGTTTGTTTGTAAGGTACCATATGGGTTTGGGAAATTGAACTTACGTCCTCTAGAAAAGCAGCCAGTGCTCATAACTGCTGAGCCATTTTCTAGCCCTGTTACGGCATTGTTTTTACAATGGCGCAAAGAATGATTATCCTGGTAATTTGTGAGAAGAATGAATGTTCTTCCCTATTTGAACGTCACGGGCATGTGCCCTGCACCACAGCAAAGGGCTTGCGCTCATTAGGAAACTATTCTTGATTTAATGCTAGACTGTCATCATGAGATTTTAAACAATTTTTGAAAGATGGGAGCCTGTATTAACATTTGCAGTGAACTTTGAGAAGTGCACCTTGAAAAGTCTGTGATGGCACGTAAACTACCTACAAAGTAATATATCTTGTGCCAAAGGAAAACAATAAAGTGCCTAAGAAATAGCCCTTGCACTGAAAAGTTTGCAGCTTAGAAGTAGGACTAAGAATGGAAACAGAATTATAATCAAAGAAAGTGGTCAGTCAAAGGGATAGTAGAGGTGAAGGTCCAGAGATCAAAGAAAGACAGTTTCATGGTTGAGATCAGCATTTGTGGGAGAGTGAGCCTTTCATTGGATTCAAAAGAAGAGAAAAGACTTAACCAATATCAACATGGAGGAAAGACAAATGATCATGCTGTAGGGAGCTTAGGACAGGTTCAAGGTCACAGCGAATCATTCAGTGCTGTATCTCAGGAGCCCCAGCTGAGAAAACTAGCCAGCTATTGCTGGAGAACAGCCTAGAACATCCAGCCAATGAGACTATGAAGAATCTAACACTAGCCGTGAGCTACCAAAGGGCTGTAGAGATGGCGCCACTAAATCATGGTCACAGTTTTAGAAGATTAAGGCACACACGGATGGGCACTTTGCCAACTCTCTAGGCTCTTAGCAGCACTGTGCAATTTAGCATACAGCGTGAGCTTATTTGTGGCCAAATGCAAAGTGACATCAAAGTTAGTGGTGCCCCCTTCTCTCCTATTCTATCTGTCAATTCGGCTTGCCTTAAGCTAACTAACCGACAATAACAAAAATCACTCACTCTAGAGAGCCATTAATATTTAGAAAGTCTAAACACATTAGAAAACTAAGGTAGCTCTGATTACACACACACACACACACACACACACACACACACACACACACACACACACACACACACACACACACACACACACACACACAGTGCTAGTAGAAAGATCTCCCTAGCATTGTCTGAAAGAGCATTTGGTTGCCGCTTGGCCCATTCCTTGAGATTAGAAATCCATGGACGCTAAAATCAACATGTTAAGAACTCAAGCCGAGATATTCCAGACAAATGGCAAACTGCAACCCCCACACAAGCATTTCATTAATTACCAAGTGAAGTTTTTATTAGAGTGCTGTCAGATCAATAGTGTCGCACTTTATGACTTAAAATGAATATGTATTCTCTCTCTCTGTTTCTTAACACACACTCACACACACACACACACACACGCACACACACGCACACACACACGCACACACGCACACGCGCACACGCACACACGCACACGCGCACACGCGCACACACACGCACACGCACACACACGCACACGCACACACACGCACACGCACGCACACGCGCACACACACGCACACACACGCACACACACACACCACTGAACATGTATATATCCTTTCACATAAATATGGTACCTCAAAAATTTAATTTCCTTTCAAACTATACTGAACTTCAAAAGAAATTTATTTTTCCACCTCTCCTCATCTAATCACACCGAGGGAAACAGAAAACACCCTGCTGACATTGAGCTATTTTAATATATTATTACTTGATATCAAATTAGAATTTTATTGTCCCTTCAGCAGGAATATAACGAAAAGATTTCATGTGGAAATGAAAAATGTATAAAAGATGAGGCAGAAACAAAATTAATTAACAGAAATACCCAAGTAAGGGACATTAAAATTGCATCTTAAGAAACCTCAATAGAGATCTGTTAAGACGTATCACTGAAATAAAATATGAATTTGACTTGTTAGCTCCATTTAACCACGTATTTGCAAAAAGTGAAGCCATAGAACTAAGTTTAATATTCTAGCCCTCAAAAAGGAAACTTCATTGTACATTCGTTTCATATAATCTGTACATTGCTATTCAACAATTGAAACAAAATGTAAAATAATACAGATTGTATATGTGTGGATGTATATGCATAGTGTGTTTGTGTGTGAAGGGGGGGTACACCTATTCGTACCAATGAGGAAAGAGGTGTGCACGTAGGTGTGCACGGAAGGAGTCCTTCTCTGTCCCTCTCCACCTTAGACTCTTGAAACAGGCTGTCTCACTGAGCCTGTGTCTCACCGTTTTAGTTAGACTGGCTGGCCAGCATGTCTATCCTACACCTGTCTCTGCCCTCTCCCACCATGCTGAGCTTGCAGATATGTGCGTGGCCACGCCCTCTCCCACCGTGCTGAGCTTGCAGATATGTGCGTGGCCACGCCCTCTCCCACCATGCTGAGCTTGCAGATATGTGCGTGGCCACGCCCCCTCCCACCATGCTGAGCTTGCAGATATGAGCGTGGCCACGCCCTCTCCCACCATGCTGAGCTTGCAGATATGTGCATGGCCATGCCGGGCTTTTCTTCACAACCTCAAGCTTGTGCAGCGAGCATTCTCAGCCCCTCAGTAGTCCCCAGGCATTCTCAGCCCCTCAGTAGTCCCCAGGCATTCTCAGCCCCTCAGTCGTCCCAGGCATTCTCAGCCCCTCATAGTCCCCAGGCATTCTCAGCCCCTCATAGTCCCCAGGCATTCTCAGCTCCTCAGTCGTCCCCAGCTTTTTTTATGTAAACAAATTGTAAGCAACACAAAATATGTTTAAAGTCACTAGAATTGTCGATGTCCCTTTTAAAAATAAAGTTATTCAATAATATATGTTAACGTTTAATGGTGGTGAATGTCTGTGAGCTTCTTAGAGAGGAGAAGAAGATTTTCCTCTTAAGAGCCTCATCCTACATTGGGTTATCATAATAACCTATGAGTAACAAAAAGAACTGGGAATAAATTAATTTGGGAAATGAATCTCAGGATTCAAGGCTAAGAAGCTGTCCTGTGGAACTTCTCTTCCTTAGCTCTGTGACCTTTCCTATGGAAATCCACAAGTGACAGCTCAGTGAGGTGACTTATGGTGGTCTCTTCAGAGGAAGCGAGGTAAGCGTATTAGTTAGAAGATCGTGAGAAGGAACTAGACATCCTTTCCTGCTCAAGTGAATTCTCCTTTGTGTCTCTGAGAAAACTCTGTGCGTCTGAGTCTACTTGGTAAAATTTGGATGTCCCGACACAACCACACATCCTGAGAACAGGCAGCAGAAACATCACAAGGGGGAAGTAGGCAATTAAGACTGAGATAAAGGCACAGAAAAGCTGCATCCCAAAGAGACACCAAAGTCTCCAAAATGGAAAGAAAAAATAAGTGTCCTACCTTTTTAAAAATTCCATGTACTCGGTATGCTTGATGAGTCCTGTTCTCATCATAATTGTTTGAAAACATTGTCGATCAATGGCCCAGAGTTTCACATTTACAAGAGCTGGAGCAAGAAAACAAAGCAAAGAGGGGGAAATTAATTAGAGAATTTCACTTGTGAACAACACCTTGTAAAAGAGATGAGTTACTCATGAGAGGTACAAAAGTGATTTAACCTTTTACACACATTTAAAGCTAATGGTATTTAAAGCTGTTCCATTTCATCAAAAATGGTGAGCAATGCCATGCTCAGTGGCAAAATGTGGTCCCGGTTTTCTGCTGTAATATTATTATCTACCAAGAAGTTTCCTGTTGCTTTTATGTCCCTGACCATCCATTCAAAGGCACACGTTAAAGACAGTGTCGGAAGGAAATACTACAGGGGGGGGAAATAAGAGGCTCCCAAGAAATAATTCTCCCTAGTAACAATCCAGAAGATTATTAATGACTCACTTAATCATATTTTAATTATGAAAAGTACAAATGAAATAATTAATTTCTACTTTGGGGTGATTCCATATAACAGAAATAATATTTTCTATGCAATGCTTGTTTAACAAATTGTAACTTGTGCACAAACTATGTAAAACTTTTATTAGATATGTTGGCTGAATTTTAATCTCTACTTTTACATCTACTGTCTTTAGCAATGTATAATTAAATGTCAAAGCTGAATACAACAGAATCCTTAAGTGCATGATTAATAGACAAGCTTAAGAACAAAATGGCAGGGTTTATTGAATGCAATACAGCAAATTATCAGGGTAAACATGTTTTAAAAATACGAGCATATTGGGGGTGGGAGAGCTCAGCAGTTAAGAGCACTGACTGCTCTTCCAGGAGACCCAGGTTTGAGCCTCAGCACCCATGTGGCAGCTCACAAGCATCTGGAATTCCAGTTCTAGAGCATCCATCATCCTCTGCTGGTCTCCACAGGCAGTAGGCATGAGTATTGTGCACAAACATACATGCTTACAATACATCCGTGTGCATGAAATTTTTAAAAATGATAAAAGATAAGCATATTAAAGTCTTGGTAGGTGAACCTGCGTGATAAGCATATAAAATGTTTGTTATGGTCTTTACCTTAATGGAAATCATTTTCATAATAGAAAATATGTTAAGTTAGCATGTGTGTAGATGCAATGTGATAAAAAAATATATCTTCTACATTCTTAGAGGCTGGAACTCATAACCAGAGTTAATAATACACCTTGAGGTCAAGTGTACTCAGTCTGTTTGTTTAACCTTTTAAGAGAACAATGTAACAATCACCCTACTTGCCTTGTATTTCCCATGTGAGCAACTTTTGCAACCTAAGTTAATCAATAGCTGTGGTCTTAAATTTTGTGCTCTTTCCAAGCCCATGACCCAGAAGAATGCTTTTGTATCACTTGCTGAAAACAACAAATACAGAGGTTAAAAGTCATCTTCTGAAATGAGAAGCCACCATGAATGTTGAATGCCACAACATTCAATATTGCTTAATTAACAGTGCTATCTGAAGTGTTGTTTCTTATGTGGTCAGTTGAGAGTGATTGGAGCCAGTGACTTGTCTGCTGTAAGAAACTCTGTTAAAGGTTTCTGTAACGTGTCCAATTCCTTCTAATTGTGCTGGCTTATGTGCTGTTCAATAAATTCAGAGTGAAGCCCTTTATGAGGGTCGGAGACACAGTGACTGAAGACACAGACACAGACAGACAGAACACAGATACACAGAGATGAAACAGACACAAATAGAACACAGACACACAGAGACAAAACAGACACAGACAGACAGAGCACAGACACACAGAGATGAAACAGACACAGACAGACAGAACACAGACACACAGAGGCGAAACAGACAGACTCACAGACAACCTTCAGACAGGTATTGACTGATTCAGACTCATACAATAGACAGATGGAGGAAGGAAGACACAGGGAACATAACGTAGACAGTTCAAATCTGAACTTGTTCTTGGTTAAATGGTTTCAAGGAGGGAGTGCTTTTTATTTCTTTCCTTAGTGCGACACTGGTCTATTATTGGAGTTAATCACATGCAAGGTTAGATCATACACTATGCCTGAAACTATAAAAGAGGCAACAGCAGATGGTACTGAGTGAAACTACTGGATGGGGCCACAATACACTTAGTTCAAGTGAACATAGCTAAATGGAGAGAGCCAAGTTAGGGGATAGGAGGGGAGGAAATGTCGCCAGCATGGCTAGAATGAAGATGTGCTTTGAAGCGATGGGACAGAAGCAACATGAAAGGAGCAAGAAGGTAAGAATAAATGGGATGGGATAGTAGACCCATTTCTGGAATTGTACCTGACTTCCTTTGCAAATCTCTTTGAGAATAAGAAACTGAACATGGTTTCTCCCTTGACTAGTTTGTCAGAGGTAGAAATAAAATAAAAAACAACACATTCAGCAAAGTAGAAAAAATGATAGCGGAAAGAAGTCATATATGCATGGCTCCTTCCCAAATAACATTTGAAAGCGACACTTCATCAAATAGTCACCACAGGTATTCTCCAGGCACTGTCATCATCGGCCTCTTCTGATGCCTCCAGGCTCATCTCCAGAGCAGCTGTTTACTTCACAAAGATCATCAGACTTGACGATATGAAAACAAAGAGGCGCGACACCAGAAGAGGACCCAAGAACAGACCTACGAGGAAGACCTTGGGAAATGACAAAGCTTGGGTCTGAAGAGAGGTGGAGGAAGTGTATGGAGAGGAAAAAGCTTGAACCAAAGTCCAGCTAGGAATGAGCCATGGACACGGCACCGTACAGCAAGTGGCTGAGATTTCTGTCCATCCGTGGCACAGTTTGAGGGGGAGCTGATACAGGACTTTAGAACACAGGTTTATGAAGTGAGAATTTATTTGATGAACAATGAAAAGCTGTCAGAGATCTTTAAAATACAAAATAAAACAAAGCAAATAACCAAATTTTACCAAGAATATACCTTGAGTATACCAACATATTATTAAATGTTTATGTATAATAAAAATTTAAAAATTCTAAGTTCATCATTTTAGTAGTTATTGGCTATGGCACAATACATATACCCTCCACCAAAGGAAAAATTAGGTTGTACCAATCAATGTTACTAATATTTTATGTTTAATATTTTTATTTTTATTGCACCATGTGTTGGTAAGTATGTTTATGTGTGTGGGTATTGCATGTCAAGGCATGAGTGTGGGGTTCAAAGGACAACTTGAAAGAATAAATCCTTTCCTTCCACCATGTTGGTCCTAGAGATTGAACTTGGCTCCTCAGGCTTGGTGTAAGATACCGCTACACACTGAACCACCCTGCTGGCTCCAACATTTTTTAAAGGATGATCAACTGACACACATACACAGTTTTCAAACACATGTTAGTTGATGACTAGAAAAAGAACACCTGAGTGAAGTTCAGAGTACATCCATCTTTAGGCCATAGCTCTGAAGGAAGAAAAGACGTAATATTTCCACCCTCTGAGCAGCTGGGCATGAGATTTCCTTTATAGGGTTTTAGAGCTAAAGCCACAGTGTTAGCAGAGAAAAACAATCTAGAAGGGACACATATTAGATTAAAAGATCCCTGAGTTAAATGGTCTACAGACCAGCAGTGGTGCCAATAAATAGCAGTTCAAGTAGAATCTGCAGGGCTTGGTAGGAATATGACAGAAGCATTGGTAAGGAAAATCATTTCGGTAATTCACCGTGTGCAAAGTTTTAAACAAGGGGTGATATGTACCTAGTGAGGCCACAAGCAACTCATGATTCAAGAAAGCAGGTCACACTGAGTGTGGCAGCAATGAGATTAAGAGCAAAAGCTTGGCAATGTGGGCATGTGTGGAGTACGCATGTGTGCCTTTGGGTGTTATCTCTGTGTGTAGCTCTCTGGGCCTCTGTGTGGCCATGTGTGCCTGTGTATGAGTGTAGGTGTGTAACTGTGCATGTGCTCCTGTAGTCATGGTATATGTGACTAATATTGCATATATCTCTTATATGTATATTTCATGTCCCCTCTCCCAAAAAAACAAAACAAAACTGTATATTCTACCAGAGGCAACTTCCTCCAACCAACAGAAATGAGCTTTTCATGATAATTAGATACACTTCTTGATAAATGAAATTATTACATGAAGTTCACCTAAAAAAACCCTCACATGAGAATGTAGGCTTGCATATTCCATATGTTATAGTTGTCTCTAAATATATATAGTTGTCTCTTATCATATCTTATTATCCATATGTATTTTTTAAGATTTATTTATTTATGTATATGAGTGCTCCATTTTCATGTATGCCTGCAGGACAGAAGAGGACATCAGACAAAAGAGAATATCAGATCTCATTATAGATGGTTATGAGCCACCATGTGGTGGCTGGGAATTGAACTCAGGACCTCTAGAAGAACAGCCAGTGCTCTTAACCACTGAGCCATTTCTCCAGCTCCCCCATATGTATTTTTTAATGACTTCTGAAAAGAGTTTTCAAAATCCAATGACTTGCTTACTTCAGCTATTAAAATGTCCCTAAGTGAAACTTCATTTCAGATAATATTGCTTCATGATAATGAACATGGGTTGATGAGACAGAAAATTTATCCATGACCTTGAGCAACATGCCAATGCATTCTTGCATTTTAAGCTACTGCATTTTAGTGAAGTTGGCATTTTATAGGTAGGCAAGCATGACTAGTCATTAAGGCATGACCTGGTTTGTCATTAAAAATGTAGTTATTTTAGACTTGTGATTAACATCTTGCTTAAGATGTCTGCAGGGGTGTAAATCTGTTGCTCCCTTAAAGAGACCATTAAAAAATCTTTCATTTATCTTTGATTTTAAGTGTTTTATTAATCTCTACAGGGAATCATCTCTTTGTGAATGAAATACCCGAGATTCTCATGATGACAACTGCAGTTAAAGTGTAATAATACAGGCTATTAGCATTGCCCTTGGTTGCCTGCCACAAACAGAAGACTCTACTGCTGAAGATACTACATTTAGGACACAAGACTTGGAGAAATAGGGCTGGAAATCACCTGCAAGCCTCTTCCTAGAGTAGCTCTTGCAATACTGGAAAGAGACATGCAAGTTGCCAAGGGAGAAAAATAACCAATTGTCCTATCCAGCTGCAGTGTCTACACACAACAGTGACTAAATAGCAAGATATCTTCAAAGGCACAGTCATGGCACTTACATCCTGGGGGAAATGAGCAGCAGTCCAACAGGATTTAAGGCTTGTCCAATAGGAGGAAATTCATGCTTAGTACCATAAATCTAGTTAACTACCAGTGGCTGGTGAGGCGATAGACCTGAAAGAGAACCTACCACTGCCATTTCCCTAAATCAGAGTCATGGTTTGGATGAGAGTGTCCCCCATAGGCTCATATTTGCTTACATGCCTAATCCCCTGTTGATGAACTATTTGAGAATGATTAGAAGAATTGGAAGTATGGACTTGTTGGAGACAGTGTGTCACTGGGGATGGGCTTTCAGATTTTAAAAGCCCGTCCAGGACTAGTAGCTCTCTTTAACTCTGTATCTCTCTCTCTCTCTCTCTCTCTCTCTCTCTCTCTCTCTCTCTCTCTCTCTCTCTCTCTCTCTCTGACTGTATCTTATGAATCTCAACTAATGCTCCAGACCATGTCTGTCTACTTCCCACCATAATGATAATGGACTAACTCTCTGAATCTAGAAGTAAGCCCACAATTAATAATAATATTTTCTAGCTACATTCTAAATACTTATACCCACAGGTAAGTGTACCTCTAGTCCTCGTCCAGAAAGCTTCTTTGTGCACCAGCCAAGTGACCAAAAATCCACGACTGATCAAAATACAGAGACTGATTGACTGCAGGGAACCCATCCCCAAATAGTATGTGTACGACATAACCCTTATTCCTTAGACTTTGGAAACATCACATAAAGGGAAATGGAATGATTTTAAGAGCCAGATTACAGGATGTTGGCTGAAAGATTTTGTTCTCTATATGACACAGAGAATCTACACCAGGAAATGTCAACAGTATAGTCACCTAAACAAGACCTGAAAATGGCAACAGGAACTAATATGTCAGCATGGCTGGGGGAATTCTCCCAAGGCTCCACCAGTGAAGAGTTGCATGAAATTAATAATTGCTGAGAGGCAGTTTTCTCCAGGAACAAGGCCCCTGATAGGTTAGCTATCCTAAGAGGTCAACCCAGATTACATATGAGTAACACCAAATGAACTCAGCAAGTTATATTTATAAATTTGTGGAGTGTGTGCATTCATGTGTGTGTGTTATGTGTGTGTGTGTGTGAGTGTGGAGGGGGAGTGATTTGTTGTGTGTGTGAGTAATTGTGTGTGTGAGAGTGATTGTGTGTGTGTGTGTGTGTGTGTGTGTGTGTGTGTGTAATAATTATAAGAGGCCATGAATTTGAGAATGGGTCTGGGGGATACACAGGAAGAGCTGAAAGAGGTGAGGATGATGTAAATACAATACTCATATACAAAATCTCTAAAATAAAATTTAAAAGACATGTAAAGTCTAAATGTTCTCACATTAAGGCACATTCCACTCAGAGGAAATACATCAACTCCCATCAGGCTGATACGCATACAAGTAGAATGGCCATGCCTTCAAACATAGGAAACAACTGGCTGTCCCTTAGAGAAGACGAAGATTCCGGAAGAGGTAGCCATGAAACTGTGCTAGACCAAAATTGCAAATCTGGATTTAGCTTAACTTCTAGTGAGGAATTTGTCCACTGTCCAATTCAGTCTCTGGAAGAATACATAGACGGCATCTATGAGTCCAAAGTACTGCCAGAACAAACAAACAAACAAAAATATTCACAGCCCTATCCTCAAGAAACTTAGAATTTACTACATAGGCTCGCAAACTACCATCTGCACAAAGCCTAGTCAGTGGTCTGGTTTTTTGTACTCTCCTGGCAAAGACAGATTTTTACATTTTTACATAGCTGATATTTTTTAAAAAATAAAAGCATATTTTATGACACATGAAAATTATCTGAAATAAATTTCAATGTCCATAAAATTCTTCTTGGTACCCAGCCATGTCTGCTCATTTACATAGTGTCTCTGGATGAATTGAGGAACTGTGACAGAAACCATATGGATCCCAAAGCTTAAAATATTTCCCAACACAGGACCTTTTCAAAAAACACCTGCTGAGTCCTGGTCCAATAGAAAAAAGAAAAAAAACAAAAGCGAAAGTAATTTTGTGGGGTTATGAATGCTCAGGAAAAGCAGAATGGGAGGGGCTGGTGAAAGGGGCTGGCTGAAGAGAGATTGACTGAAATAAGGCTCAATGCCATGGTTCTCCACCTGGTGCTAGTGTACCCATCTTCATCACTTGAAGCCCCAACTAACTAAAAAGATGGTAGTAGGAGAAGGGGTCTTTCCGTGTTGATAGGGCTAGTGTCCTAATAGGAGGCAATGCAGGCAGACCGGCCTCTGTCTGCACACTTGGACCAATTGTTTGTGTGAGGAAAGGACCATCACCAACAGATGCTCTGTTCTAGGATTTCAGATCCAGAACAGTAAGACATGCATGCTTGCACTGTAAGCCAGCCTATAGTATTTGTTCTAACAGCCTGAATGAGGACGACCGCCCGCATCGACAAACCGCCAAGATGTGCATGGAACGCAGGGAACTCTTTTTTATTTTTTGCATGCTGGGAGCGATTAATCCTAGGGTCTCACAAATTAGGCATGTACTCTACTTGCCACATATGCTAATATCCCCAACGGAATTCAAAGGATTCTTATATGTGAGAAAGGAAACTAACACTTTTATTTTTACTACCCTGTAGTTGAAATGTATCATTCCCCCCCAATGTGAGCACAAACCTCACCAACAGAAACGATAGCTATTTTTATACCATGCTAACATTTGCTATAGAGTTCTTAAATATAATTTTTACTTGCAATGATTTTTAAATTATGTGAGTTATTAGGCTTGTATTTTGTCTTAATTTTAGTTAGCTGATATGTCACAATTCAGCACTATTTTTCACTAGTTTCAATGCAAATGGATTTATTTTCCAGTGCTCCTTGGTTAATGCTTTTAAACACATCAGAGAGGTCTAGATGCTCCACCAGACTGACAATAGTTCCCTGGCGTCCACAAGCTACACCTGGGCTGGAGGTGTAGCTCAGTGGTGGAGTCACTGCCTAGTTAGCACTGTGAAGCCTTGGATTCAAGCTCTAGAACAGTGGTTGCGATCCTTTTGGGGGTCAAACAACCCTTTCACAGGGGTTGCATATCAGATATTTACATTCCAATTCATAACAGTAGCAAAACTCCAGTTATAAAATAGCAATGAAAATAATTTTATGGTTGGGGGTCACCACAACATGAGAAACTGTAAGATAGAGTGGCAGCGTCTGGAAGGTTGAGAACCACTGCCCTAGAACCACGGAGGAAAGGAGAGTCAACAAAAGGAGAACTTCCTGCTCTATGAAAGTCTTTTAGGAAAAACACACAATACATAGGAATGACTGTGCCTTCACTAGTTTGAATCCATGGATATTTAAAATCAAAATATCAGCATGCTCCTTATGAATAGTAACCTCCCAGACTTCCCTGGGGCCACATCCCCTCCAGGAAACGCACAATTCAGTAACTAAAAAAAGAATAAATGTGAGCTCAGCAGGAGCTTAGATGGCCTTCTTCAGAAGTAAGTACTCAACAGAAATGCTAAAAAGTTTTAATATCCCTCCCACAATCCAGAAAGTGGAAACCAGCCAGGATAGTGGGGGAGGGGAGTCACTTGGAGGAAACCACAAGTGGTCCAGACAGGCTGAATGTTGGGTGAGATAGGAGGTAGGCAGAGGAGTAACTGAGTTGATGAGAGAAATCCATAAGGTTAGAGGGAAATGGCTCTGTATGATTGTCTGTGGACCTCGGGAGAGATGCACTAGTCAGAGAAGGGGCATTTATACTATGTCATTTTCTTCAGAAAGAGTACATGAGCGGTAGCATATCAATGAACTGGAGGAAAAGGAGAAGAAGTGAGAAGGAGGGAGATCAGTTAGCAGCTATTAATTATCCTAAAGGATAAAGTCTGGTAGCAACAATAAAGTCAGAAAGATGAGTCTGTTTGAATGGCAGGAAAGATCACAGCAGATAAGTTAGAGGGGAAATTTGACCCTAATATTCCACTGTCTAACCTAGATATCTGAATGGAATTGTACTATTGGAAAAAATGAATGTTGTGTTCATATTATTCAAAAGTTCAAGCAAGGGTATATTTGCAAATAACTGCTTTATATTTCAGAGCAAAAATCATGTATAATTTAAACTCATGTGTAAGTGACTTGTAATAACCAAAATGGGCTTTTAATTCTTTTAGTTCTACATTATAAATGTAAAATATATCCTCAGAGCTTTCAGATAGATTTCTCTGATAGATTTTAAAATTATTCTTGCTATAATAAAATGTCAAATTATCTTAACACTATTTTTGGTAAGTTTTAGGTCCAGCTGATATTTGCACTCTAAAAATAAATGCACCCAGTTGCTGTGAGCCCTAGGACAAATGTTTCAATAGAAAAATGATTTCATATGTCCTAAAGAGGCCGCAATAAAGTTTCAGAAAAATTACCAAGTGTCTGTCAAGTAAATGCTACGTTTGAGGACAAGTTTGCCTTTTCTATAAGTCAAGAAGATATACAGATAGCCAAGAAGGAAGAAAAAAGTACTCAATAGCAATATTAGAAATGAGAATTAAACCTACCATGAGATAGCAGTTAATAGGCACTGTGGTAGCTACCATTATTGAAAGATAGAAAATAACTGTTACTGAAGATGTGAAGAACTCAGAACCCCGTATATTGGCAACAAGTTAAAAGGTACATCTTCAAATCAATGCCAATAGGAACCCAAGCACGTGTCTCCATGGCAATATCCACTGCTCGTTCTCCGATGAATAATAGTGGAAGGACTGGAATGATCCAAATGTCCTTTGAAGAATGAACTAATAAATAAAATAGGAATGAACACATGATCAAATGTTACTAAGTCTTAAAAATCCAAATGCACAGTATAATTCAGCTTAACTTTAAGAATATGCACAGCGAAATAGACTACACACCAATGGACCAACAAATGTCTGATTCCAGCAGAGAGGAGATGCACAGAACCAAACTCAAAGACATACAAATTTAAAAGTGGTTACTAGGGACTGGGAGTGAGGAAAATAGCAAGTCGCTGTTTTATTGGTTCTGAGTTTGAGTCTAAGATGATGGAGATTGCTGCCGCTAGATGAAAAAGGTCATGTGAATGTTCTTAAATGTCACAGAAGTGAACTCTGACAGGATGGCAGGTGAGAAGGTTTAGGGAGTACTTTCTTGATTACTGATTGACGGAGAGGGCGCAGCAAACTGAGGTAGTGCCATCCCTGGGTAGGTGGTCCTGGATAAGACAAAGAAGCCTAAACAAGCCATTGAGAGCAAACAAGTCAACAGTCTCCATGGCCTCTGCTTTATTTGCTGCCTTCGGGTTTCTGCCCTGAGTTCCTGCCCTGACTTTTTTCATGGAGGACTATAAGCTGTAAAATGAAAATTTTACATATGAAATGAAAATGTCTCTCAAAATTGCTTTTAGTCCTGTCATTTATCACAGGCAACAAAAAGCAAAAGAGAACACCAAGTCAGTCCATTTTTCAGCAAATCACCTCAGGGGATGGGACCCACATACACCATTTGTTGACTGTAAGAGTTACAAGGAGAGAATCCTTAGCTACACTCCTACTTCCCGTTCGACTTTGAAGAACAACAACTCCTACCATAAGGTGTCCAGGAATTCTGGAAGCTGCCTGCTGCTGCCTTTCACTTCTTCAAGCTTAAATCATCTACGAATACTCAAATACTCAGTGTGACAGAATCAGGGGCTTGGAAGAGACCTCGAGGGATGCCATGGAACTCAACAACTGCTTCTCAACATTGTAAGACATATGTTTTCCTCAAGCAAAATTTCAACTACCAAATGTCCTAAGACAAATGCTCCGTAATTAGGAAGGGACCATTTGTGGGAGACCACGCAGCTGTGCACACCAATCTCCACTGTACAAATTGCTTTTCTGCTAATTTAGAGAACTTGCTTTAAACTTTCTTCCTAGGAAAGTTATATTCTTAATGACTAAATGCTTTAGTATGTTGATGATAATTTATCATATGGAGAGAGGAAATTATAACCCTCGCGATACTGTAGATGAGAATCATCATTATTACAAATATAATAGAAGAAACTTCATCATAAATGTTGCTATGATATTCTCTTTTTGAAAGGATAAAGTGTATTGTATTAACCAATAATAAAGCAAGGAGAAGCAAAACAGCTACTTCCACTTACCTCTGCCTCGCTTCCTACCTTTCTCGATAACACTAACTGCCCAGATCACCCAAGAAAGGCCAAGCAATAACTTTGAAAATTGTTGGAAAACATTTAATTGGATTTTACTTTTTAAAGTTAAGGATATTGGAAAGATCGAATGAATGATATATTTTAAAATATTTTATGATATGACAATAATCATTGTGTGAGATATCTTTATGAGAACATCTACTAGATGCTTTCCATGGTTTAAATGGCTGTTTAATACTTAATATTTGCTGCAGCGCAATGAACATCCTTATCTACTTTCTATTAATATGAAAACTGAGTTTCACGAAGGCTAACTTACCGCTCAGACCACATATACAATAATTAAGATTCAGTTTTACTTGAACACCAAGGCCTAGTTCTTTCACAAATATGACTTCTTAACTCCAGTATAATTCAGCTTCCTTCAGTCTCCTTATCACTGACCTATTGACCTTCATTAAGTGTTTAAAAACCACAGAAGAATCAAAAGAACATTTAATTTTGATGAAGTAGTTGAGGTACGGAGGTTTTCTTTAACTCAAATAAGCACAAGTAGCCTGCCCATTTTAAGTCGTGGCGTCAGTGTAATCAGAAGCTTCAGTGGTGTGTGGGACCTCTTGACAACATTCTCCTGGTATCTGGAATGCCCTTCCTGCTGAGCAGAGTTTCCAGGAACTGCCTTCTGTGTTGAGTGGGACTTTTTCATGTGTTCAGAAAGCCCTGCACTTCACTCCACTGACTCACGTTTAATGCAGAGTAACTCACATCTGGGGTCAAAGAAGTCATCTTTAAAAGTCACAGCAAGGCAGTGTCCTGACTCTAGCTAGGGCAGCTGCTGAGGACAACTGGAGTGGATGTCCATGGAAGCTGAAGTTTGTTAGTTTTTTCAACGTACCCAGAATTCTATCTCGACCTCTCTTCTATTTGGCTAAAGTCCAGAAACATCAAAACATAGATTCTGAAGACTAACAAGTTCTGGGAATTAAAAATAGGATGCAGGGAATTCCCTAGGCATCCTACCCTTTCTTCTCACGGGTCTTGTTCACGGCAATGCACTTCTATCTGGTATGCCAAAATTAAATTACCAGGAATACTGGAGCGATACACTTCCATTTAAAAATATGTATGTATTGTTATTTGAGGCTTTAGATTACCCAGCAGCAATGTGGAATGTGGAAATAAGAAAAAAAAAATAACAGTCTGCACTGCAGAAGGCCTTCTGATGGAGGCCCCGTCCAAATAGCCACTGGACTCCCTCCTCCCACGGGCCATCCAGCCCCTGCCCCTGTTACTTGCTGCACTGATCAGTCGCTGGCCACTGCCACGTGTGCTACACAGGTGTCATCATAGCCTTCCTGATGAACACCCTGAGGAAGTCACCAGCTGTTTCTCAGTCCCAGGGCTGGTGGTTGGTGTTGGCTTTGTGTCGACTGTTGAAACTTATCTACTGTATAAATATGATTTATCATTTGTATCATGAAAATGGAAGACAAAATCATGAATAAATACATCTTAGAGCAACTGTGACAACCCTGCCATGTGGCAAAGGTCAAGTGCATTAGGCAAAGGAGCAAGAAGGAAAGTGAAGGAATTTCTAAAAACTGCATAAATTTCTGGCTACAAGTTAGGAAACAGCAGTAAAAGAGAGGATATAATAATAACTATATAAATATCTATGTGAATACAAATTCGATTGTGAAAATGTGAAATATAAGTATTACATTAATATTAGAATATTAAAGATCATGTAATCACATTGGGAGCTGCTTATGGGACAGTTAGAGATGGTAAAAAGCCACTTCATTTTTAAGGAAATGAAGCATCCTACTTCTCAAAATTCACTCAGCAGCTCAGTACTTCACCTGGGACTGGAATGCTAAACATATTCATCGCTACAGTTTATCTGCATTTCAAGATAGAGCTAGCCAGGGTTAGAGAGACCCGACTCAAAAGCTAAACCAACAAACAAAACAATAAGCGAGATTGCAGATGTCTGCTCTGTTGTCCTGTCAAGGCTGGGAGCTCATTTTCTTCACCTTTCCTCTCCATTTGCATACGCAGCTCTCTCGTCCTTCTGTTCTGAGCTTACAGTCTTAATTGCTCCCTTTCAAGTTAAATTCGAAACAATCTTTTTTTTTTCCTGATTTATCAAGGATGGAATGGAGATCAGTTATAAGAATTGATAGGAGTTCAAGGCCAGCCTGGTCTACAGAGTGAGTTCCAGGACAGCCAGGGCTACACAGAGAAACCCTGTCTCGAAAAAACAAAAAACAAAAAATCAAACAAAAAAAGAATTGATAGGGTTGGCAATTAAGATTCATTTTAATGAGGGGGAGGAAGGCTTGTAGGAGTCAGAGGGGTCAAGGACACCAGGAGAACACCTTTCACAAATCAACTAATCGGGCTTATAGAGGTTCACAGAGACTGAACTGATCAGGGAACCTGCATGTGTCTGTGCTAGGTCCTCTGCATACATGTTCTGGTTGTGTAGCTCGCTGTTCTTGTGGGACTCCTAACAGTGGGACTGGAGCTGTCTCTGACTTTTGCCTCCTTTGGTGACCCCTTTCTTCCTACTGGGTTGCCCCCTCTAGCCTTGATATGAAGCTTTGCCTAGACTTATTGTAGCTTACTATGTTTTGTTTGGTCATATCCCGGGGATGTTCTTCTCTGAAGGGAAATGGAGGATGAGTGGGTCTGGGGCAGAGGGGAGGTGGCGGTGGTAGCAGGGACTCGGAACAGTGGAGGGACTACAGAGAAGACTTCGTAGTCTGAATATAACCTTCGAGAGAAACAAAAGACTCAGATGTCCCTGGTCCTAGTTGTCTCTAAGGGCCTTGTCTGGATCCAGGTTCCTACTGCTGCTGGTGGCCATGTTCAGGGTCTGTGCTGTCACCAGAATCCATTGGAAGTCCATGATCTGAGCTCCTGGTGACTGACTGTACAGAGCAGGGAAGCTACTTTTGCAGTGCTATCAATGACTGCAAATGCACAGTTGAGAAAGCAACATGGAAAGCTTCTGTGACCCCTGAAAAAATAACAGACAAAAAAAGAAACCATTGAAGAGAACTCTTAGTGTTCTGTTTATGAAATTAGTGACTCTTTTTGGTGCACAGATGTTAAAAACTGCAATGATTTCTGTACAAATTTTTATTTTGATGAGTATGTAGCATCCTTCTTTACTTCTGGTAAGTTTGGGGTTGAAGTCTATTTTGTCACATATTGAAGTAGCTACAGCCCATTTCTTTTCAGGTCCATTTGCCCGGAACATTTTTTTTTTTCCTTTAACCCTAGAGCCCTGCCTATCCTTGATGTGAAGGTGTGTTTGGGGGATGCAGCAGAAGGATAGGCACTGTTTTCACATCAATTCTGAAAGTCTGTGTCTTTTTTATTGGGGAATTGAGACCATTAATATTGAGAGCCATCAACTAACATTAATTCCTGTTATTTTGGTTATTGCATGTTTTTTTAATTTTTGTTTTTGTTTATACACAAAAGTCTCTACATCCTACTACAGATACACTTGCTAATAATTTTTATTACTGCTATACTTATAATAGACATTGAACACAACTGCTTTTTATTTCATCCTTTTAAATTTATACTTATTTTTCTTTATAGGTTATGTATTTTTTCTGGGTTTGTGTTTTTATGGAATTCCTGAATAATTAAACGAGGGGGTTTTTGTTTTCATACCTATTTCTTGTGCCTTTTCTGAGCTATTTTTCTTATATTTGTTTATTTTGTATTAGTCTGATGTGTTTGCTTGTGTTGTATATTATCTTTAGTTTAATTTAATTTTATTATCATCCCATAGAAGCCTGTTTGTTTTCAGATGAGACACAGAAAGGGGTGATCTGGATGGGAGAGGGGAAGGGGGAGAAACTGGAAAGAAGACAGGGATGGAAAACTGTAATAAGAATATATTATATGAAAAAATCAATTTTCAATAAAAGAAAATAGACAAGGCATCAATGTGTATAAATGGAGCTTAATAAATTTGTATAAAAAGAAAAAAAGTGTGATAAGGATTCTGAAGTCAGCTCTCCACAAGTGATGGATTCAGGCAGGTGTATGGGAGGGAAGAACTCGGTTCTATTAAAGGGACAGGCCACTGGGAGTTTGATCACGCTCCAGTGAGTATCTAAACGTCACAAATTGGATTTGTTTTTTGCTTTTGGGTTTGTTTGTTTTTTTGTTTTTTTTTTTTTTCTGAAGTGATGGATCACAAGAACAGGGGGGAACACATGGAGGGAGTGTGATTGGGGTGCTTGCCATGAAAGTCCCAAAAAATTTTGACATAAAAATAATATGTTGAAGGAGAGAGAGAGAGAGAGAGAGAGAGAGAGAGAGAGAGGGAAGAAGAGAGAGAGACTCAGTATAAAGACAGAGACAGAATATAGCAATGGCTGAATCTTAGGCTAAGACATTTCAGAGATGCAAAGTGTTCATGTTGGCAAATTTTACTGAGGTCAAAGAAGATGAATCACATAGGAAACTGATTTGGATCAACTGGGCCATAGAGTTTACATGAACCAAAGGAGCAAGGAAATACAGGAAGGACTGTAAGCATGGTAGGTTTATAATGATAACTAGTCTTGGCAGCATCCCTCTCAGGGAGGCATTATGCCAAAAAGGTCACATTTAGAGACAGACTCTACATTAGAAACCCAGATATCTAGCTCTTTGCCATCTTTCCAGATGCCACCAGAAAGGGTTTAGTTGTACAAGATCTGCCCTGGACAAGCCAGCATTATGTAGAGACCAATATGAAAGTTTTACATTTCTCACTGCAAACAGAGTTAGAACTCTTTCCATGAGGTACCTTCAACAAGAAGACTGTCCTCTACTGAAGAAAGAGCAAAAAAGGAAACTGAAACAAATTAGAGAGGAAGGAATCTGACCATGCATGGCTCCCACTGGTACATATCTGCTGCTATAATGGCCTAAATGGATTAGAAATCCATTAGACCAGTGATTCTCAACCTTTGGGTCACAATCTCTGGGTAAAACAATCTTCACAGGGGTTGGATAGCAGATATTTATATTACAATTCATAACAGTAGCAAAATTATCGTTACAAAATAGCAACGAAATAATTTTAATGGCTGGGGGTCACTGTAACATGAGGAACAGTATTAAAGGGTCACAGCATTAGGAGGGTTGAGAAGCACTGCATTAGACAGTCAGGGAGATCAAGAGTAAAGACTGCCACCGCAGCAGAAGAGGGTAAGTTGGCATCCGAGGCAGCATCAGCACCTTCTACAAAGGCTTTCATAAGAGGCTATGAGTGAGCAAACCGTGAAGGTTTCCACTCCTGGTAGAAACCCTGAGCTTGGCACTTAAGATGCTACACTGACCTTTGAACTCTCTACGTAAGATGACCACAAATGCTGACTTCTCACTCTTGTATTTATCGAAGACTGGTACTTACATGGTGCTGGGGAGTAAACTCAGGACCTTATACATGCTGGTCTAGCACTCGGCCAACTGAAATACATTCCCAGATGAGAAACTAAAATAAAGAGTCATCTATAGCAACAACAACAAAAAAAAAGTAGAGAAGGAAAAGGAAGAAGAAAATGTGTAGAAAAGGGGTGATGATATGTGTTGACTTACAAAGTGATACAGACAGCCGTTCTTTTGATTGATGCAATCAAAAGAAATAAAGGTAGGGGGAAGAATACTATAATTAGAGACAATAATCTTAAATTGTGCAAGTGTGGGCATTTTTCTTTCCTCCTATGAGAGTGTATATGTTGGAAGATTTCACTATTGGTCTCTTACAGAAAACAGAAATAAACTGATATGCAAACTAGAACTGTTCTTGACAATGACTTTGAAAATGGTAGATGACATGAAAATATAGTACAGTCATCAGTGCCCTTTAATATAAAAATATAGCTGGCAAATTTAGTTAATCCATGGGGTAGTGACAATGAATTCTGATGGGCCTCAGAAAGGACACTCAGAGTATTTCATAGACTTGCTTCACTGACTCAATATAGAAAAAAAGCAGTCCGGTAAAGGGCACCCAGGTCTATATAGGCTGTGAGGCTAACAGAGAACATTAAGATAAAGAATGATTGAGTATATGTTATTAAGGCAGAAAGATCAAAGCATCACCGTATGGCAGCCCAGACTTTAAAGGCAAGAAATGTGACTTCATCTTTTATTTCTACCTTCTGATGTACAATAAAGAGCCAATAAATACTGGATAACTCATACAGATACTTGCCTAGTGTTCTAAGGTACAACTGCTTCTCCACTCTTCATCTCAGGAGAGCCCTTAATATTACAAACAGCCCCATATTATTTAATTGACATTGAAGCCCAGGAAAGAAGTTGAATAAAAATAATTAAATAGGTAGTTTGTGATTCTTTAAGAGAGGACAACAGAGGCTGGGGAGCCACTGACTTTAATGAGATCCATGTTCAATGAGCTTTCAACACACAGACGTGTCCATTTCACAGTGGCGAGGCTCCAAATACATCCTATTAGGGCATAAATCAAAAGCTTCCGTGTCTGGCATGCTGCTAAGATGGGTTGGCTGGCAACCCTTGGTGGGGACATGATTTCCTGCAGGTTGACACATTTCGAACAGTGTGCCTAATTCAAAAACATCAGCACAAGTTTGGTAAATGTCACTGCACATCTGTGCATAACAACAGATTTTGTTGTGAATCTCATTAAGGAAATGACCACTGCATCCGTCAGTCCCTTTGGTCAATGAGTGGGGCCGCATCGCATCCTTAAACGTTACACCAAGATGTCGATAACATATGTTTTCATACTTACTGAAATTCAAATAAACGTGTTCAGAAAAGTCATACCAACAATTTTCCTCACATGTTGAACTATGTGACTTTAAATTAGAAATGTTATTAAAATGTATCCTCTCAAGGGAAGAGGGCCCCATTCTTGGTTATTCTTTATGTCATAATGCTTTCTGGGAATGGTGCATTTATGCTAGAGGATATAATTTTATATTATAATTATGATATAAATTATTCATAATTATTATAATAATTATAATTAATTGTGTTTCTTGAAGAAAAAATAAAGTACTGAGATTGCATATCTGTCAGTCATATACTGCACCCCACCTTTGGAGCTCACTGTGGACATGCCATGCACATGTTTCCAACTTTATGATGTATTTCTGTATCAGGTCAGTTCATTGCCACTTGAAAGCTATAGTCAACACCATAATTTATGAAACCTTTGATTGCTCACATACATATGAACTCCAGGGTCCTTCCTGTCTGGTCCATCATAGAAGGGCTTATCAAAAGGAGAGGCAGTCCTATTTGACTCTTATTTCTAGGCACAAAAAGACTCAGAAATAGAAAAGGATCTGGTACTTCCCCTAGAAAGAGTCTGTCTCCCACAGTTGCCAAGAGTCAGGTCCTAGAAACCCATAAAAGCACAGATCTGTTGTCTTCATATTCCCACTACAAATTCCATGTTAATATAAAAATATGAAGCCAACAGAAGATTTCTGACTTTCTGAGGAACTCTCACTATGTGCTGGAACTCACTGGTGTTTCACGACACCCAGATTTGCCTCAGTCCTATAGCATCTTCCTCCATCAACCTTCTAAGTGCTAGAATTATAGGTGCAATCCACCACTCCCAGCTTAGAACTATTTTTAAATTAATAGCAATATAATTGACACTAATGAAGCTTTTGCAGTAATATCTAGCCTTGGAAAACTGCTTCTTATTTCATCAAGGAAGTTCAATACTGTAATCATGTTGTCAGAAGAATGCGTGGATAAAACATATGGGCTAGAAAGGTGACTTGCCAGAAGTAGAAACAGCAGACATCTCTCTGTAACTCTTACCAGTGACAGGGTACAGTCACTGTTCAATCAGGTCACTCAAATACCTAGCAAAGTGACAATCATCATAAGACTTAACATCATGTGTAAAATATTCTGGCATTGGGTTTTGAAAACAAAAGAATACACGCACATATTCATGTTTCTCTGGAAATGACCCCAAGGTAAAATCACTCATTCTTCCTGACAGGCTGTTGTTGTCTTTAACTTTGAGAGACATGACCAACCTATGCTCACACCTGAAGACAGAGGCACAACTGCAGCAGAAAAGCAAGCAGGAAAGCCATGCATCTATGTTGAAGAATTAGGGGGAACCACATTCTGTGGCCAGTTTTCAAGAAAGCTGTTCATCTCCAGCTCAGACACAATGGGAGAGGGGAAGAAAGAGCTTCAGGGCACAATCCTGCATGCAAAGCATGTGCTTCATGTTTATTAGAAAACACCTCAGAGCCTCTGCAGAGCAGTCATGGAACCCAATGCTGTGGCGATGGGGCAGTCAGAGGCCTGTCAAAGGACAAACTCAGCCAGTGCGGGGGGGGGGGGGGGGGACATAATAGACAACCACACAAAGGATGGTTTTTGTTTTGTTTTGTTTTGTTTTGTTTGTTTGTGGTTTTTTTTTTTTTTTTTTGGAGAGTATTAAAGGTAGCACCCAAATCAAATGAATCAGCAGCAGAGATAAGAAGAATTAACTAAAGTGATGGAAAGGCAAGCAGCAGACCCAATCCTTTTCAAAGAGTTGGCCACTTTACAAGAATCTGCCATGAGTCTGTGTTTAGTACTGAACCTTGTTTTCCAAAAAATCAGGTTCACATGACACATTTCTTAAAATAAAATTTAAACTGTCTCATTTATAAAAACAAAGGCTGAGAGACCTCTGCCTGGGCCACCAGGGCTCCATAGCCAAATAGCACCAGGAGAAAGCTATACCCTCCCAGGAGTATGGAAAAGACATGAGTGGGGTTAAGATGAGCACCACTGCTCAGTGGGACACACCCAGAATCCTCAGGACACAGGGACCGAGGAAAAGCCAGGGACAAGAGCCTTCCAGTTTTCATCTGTGGCGGGAGACCTCTGCCTGGGCCACCAGGGCTCCATATCCAAATAGCGCCAGGAGAAAACTAGCCTCCCAGGACCTCGGGACACAGGGACGGAGGAAAAGCCTGGGACAGGAGACTTCCGGTTTCCATCTGTAGATGGGGACCTCAGCCTGTGCCACAGGGCTCCATATCCAAATAGTGCCAGGAGAAAGCTAGACTCACAGGAGTGTGGACAAGCCTGTCTGCTCAGAGGGACCCACCTGGAATCCCAATACACAATGACTGAGGGGTGGTCTTCTGGTTTCTTTCGGTGGCCAGGGAGCAGATCCTGTGACACAGGGCTCCATACTCAAATAATGGCAGGAGAGAGCTGATATCCCAGGAGGGCCAACACACCTTCAAGCACAGACAAGACCACCACTTCTGTTCAAATTCACTGGATCAAGAGGGATCCTTGCACAGCCATCAGGACACAGGAACCAAGGGACAGCTGGGGACAAAATCATTCTGGTTTCTGTCTGCACAGCGGAGCTGACACTATGCCACAGCTCTACAAACCCAAATACCTCTCAGAGAGAGCTGGTCTTCAAGGAGTATTGACACAGAGTCCTGCAGGAGGGGCAAGCCACAGCCAGACAGAGTAAGACCAGCTAACACCAGAGATAACTAGATGGCGAAAGGCAAGGGCAAGAACATAAGGAACAGAAACCAAGACTAATTGGCATCATCAGAACCCAGCTCTCCCACCACAGCAAGTCCTGGATACCCCAACACACCAGAAAAGCAAGACTCAGATTTAAAATCATTTCTCATGATGATGATAGAAGACTTTAAGAAGGAAATAAATAACTCCCTTAAAGAAATACAAGAGAACACAGGTAAACAACTAGAAGCCCT
>CM052703.1:28676644-28693830 GCA_028551405.1 Uromys caudimaculatus
GCATCTTCTTGCTTATGACTGACACTTGTGAATCTGGGGAAATCAAGTAACCTCAAGGGGAAATTTCATTTCACACACACACGCACATGTGCTAATTTAATATGCTGTATTTACCACTGAAATATATTATAATATATCCAGTTTTATCTGTGTGTTGTTTGACCTTCATTGTTTCAGTTTCTGAGTTATTTGTGATTTTACTTTTTGTAAATTGGTTTAATAATAAAATATGCCCTTCAAAATTATTGTGAGGTTGAATGAGATCATACATATAAAAATTACACTGTTTAGTGTACGGTAAGAGCTCTAAAAGTCTTTTCCATTTTAATTTATTGACATTGCTCTTATGTCTCCACTGAATTTAATTTCTCTTCAAAACAAGAATGAGTTTCTTCAGCATTGATTCCCAAGTACTCAGTAGCCTGCATCATAAATAGTTTTTGACTGACAAACACTAGTAATGCTGCACACCCCAGATCATGCGTAATACACAGGTTGTTTGTCGGGATCACATGCAGATTCATAGCTGGCTAGACTCTGGGTGTGCAAAGAGGGAGCAAGTCCTTCAGTGTTAGTGAAACAGGGGTTTAAGGGAGGGGGGCATATAATCTCAGTCTTGGGAATTCTAAAATGGCCTTGTGTGGTGTGCTATTGGTTTGGAGCAAAGTCTAGCACCATACGTAGTTAACTGGTTTCATGAAAGACAAGGAGTAGGTCTTTGGAAGATTGTTTGGACTGAGTAGAATAATGTTTAAACCCACTGAAAAGAATAAGAAAGAAGATAGAATTCCATGCCAATATGAAATGATGTTCAAGAAGATTCTACAGTGAACCAAAGCATACGGACATAGATACTGTACATTGCATACGGGAAAAAGTTATGTAACTGTGCATGTGTGCAGGTGTAGGTATGTATACACACACACACACACACACACACACACACACACACACATTTAATTAACTAAAGAACTTCAAAAGAAGTTCTTTTCTGTGGTATTAGGGATTGAGTCCCGGGACTTTATGCATACTTGGTGACTATCCTATTTCTGAACTACCTCCAGGTCTTTACATTTAAATTTTTTATTTTTTGGGTGTATGTCCCCTAATAAGTATTTTGATCCCATTCCCTTCCCCCAGTCTTCCTGGTTCCTCTCTTCTCATTCTCTACCCACCCAAATTTGTCTCTCTCCTCTTTTTTATTATTGCAGGAAAAGAACTAAGAGTAATAGTAAAAATGTAGTATTACATTTATTTTTCTAGTTTCAGAGTTCCTGTCCTTTTTATTTTGACTAAAAATTTTAATGTATAAATGGTTTAATCATGATATTTTTGTACATGGGTTTTATTGTCCTTTGTTCATATCTACTTCCTGGTTCTTCATTTGCCCCTGCCCCACAGATCCCTTCCTCTCTGCAAACAGTCTTTCTTCTGAGTTTATATATATATATATATATATATATACACACACACACACACACCTGGTTCTTATTGTTGATATTCATGTCATTTCTTATAATCACTGCTTTATTTAAAGTTAACACTTGACTAGATACAGATTCATATGACTTCCTGGATTCCAGTATGAATTTGATTCAGTATAATTCCATTATTGGTTAATAAAACTATTTCAAATATTTATACTAATTCTTTTGGATTGTGATAAAAATTTACATTGTTTAAAATTTAAGTATGATATTAGGCATATGTTATATGCCAAACTTAGTCTCTGTGTCATTGTTTTGTACTATTAAATAATACCTACTGCTGTTCTTTACATATCCTGAGTGCTCAGATTATGGCTTCTTTTACAGAGGAGAAAAGTTGAAATGACATCAACAAATAGCTAGGGAAAAAATGAGAGCCTAAGAGTCTAAGAATCATTCACTGATCTCCTCCTGCTCTCTGATATTATCTTTTCTACCTACAGGGCACAGCAAAGACAAAGGCCTGGTTTTCCCATAGGGAACTTAGAATCTAGAAAGGAATAAAATGGGAATAAAGCACAGACCAAGAGGTATTTAACAGAACTATCACTAGGCACAGGGTTTTAAAAACACACACACTCACACAATTGAGGAATGGCCACAGAAATGAGGGGGTGTGTACAAACTTAGAGGGACAAAACCTCAGTCCCAACATGATAGCAGTCCACAAAAAATTGATATTGCTGACTTCCAGTATATGGTTCCTTAGGGACACAAAATTTGATAAACCCATTGGCCGATTTTTAAAGGAACATGCATACCATTTGAAGAGTTATATTTCCCTTGTACGCAATGTAAAACTATTGGAGAATGTTTGTTTGCTCTTATATATATGGTACTACCAGATTTTTCTCCATCAATATGAGACAGATGAAAGTGGGAAAGACTGGAAGGCAAAAAGGGGCAAAAATGATGTCCTGTGTTAATGACAATGAAACAAAAGAAGAGGCAAATCAAGCAGATGCTCGAGAATGTAAATTGTCATCATTTGGAACCTGGTTAAAGGAGGTGAAGGGAGGAGCCATTACTGACTCAGTTGTGTGGTCCAAGGGCTGGAAGAACTTAAGATTGTCATTCCTGAACATATTAGTTCGGTTCCAGGAGTGGGGTGTGGAAAACAGAAGAGATGAGCAGAGAGGGTACATACAGTCATGAGTGGGGAAAGTAGCCATTAAATCAATTTTAATAACACAAAGAAAGGAGCAATCTGGGGTGTCAGAATTTTTAGCTAATCTTCCCATTAGGTTTCATTTATAAAATATGTTCTTTGTTTTGTATACAATTCAGATAGTCTTAGAATCTAGTTTGTGTTGCACAAGATGGAGTTCATGATTTAGAGTGGACAGGAATGGGTGTGACTGTCATTACTCACAAATATACAGAGATAATAAACAGTTGGAGCACTTATTGTTCTCATATCTTGAAACTCTGTAAATAAAAGGAAATGTTGCATTCAGTGGAATAAAGAAGGAACAAATATAGAAACCAAGCTGAGCTAGAGTTTTGACTCAGTGGTCCATCACTGGCTTCTCTGGGTTCAATTTCCAGTCTCACAGTTTGGAAGTTAGCAATGGGAATTTGTGAATAAGAAATATAGCAGACTAGAGTTACACTTTCTCATCAGTAAAGTTCTCTGTGCTTTTTCCCTTCCTGCTGTTCATGTGCAGTTCTTGTCCGTGTATTCTATTATTTCACCAAATACATTTTGAAAATAGAGCCTTTAAATCTGCAAGCCTTTTCTTTCCAGAGTTGTGTGGGTCTGTGTACTACACGAGAAGGTAGGTGGTTATGACCCTCTGTTTGTCTTTTTCCTTGGTTTCCCTCTTCTGGAGTTATACCATTTCTGGCAAATATGACTTTAGTGCCAGCTTCTTTTCAGTGAACATCCATCCCCTTAGACATAACTTCTGGGAGGGAATGAAAAGTTCTCTCTCATTGTGCTGTGCGATTTGTACCTAATGTTTACTTTCGGCTCTTTGTAAATGTGTGCCTGTGTTAAATAGATCCCAGTTGTTCTCTTCTGAAACACTTAGTTTACTTTTGCCCTAAGATGTGTTTGCCTCAGCAAATTGTAAACGTCTGCCTAGAATTGGTTTTGATATATTGAACCCTACAGACTGTTACCTTCAACTTTATCTAACTGACACAGCTTCCATGATGCTGGAATATCAGCACAATACAGCTGCTAGTCCTTGCCAAGGCCTTGTAAGAAATTAGCAACAGTGTTAAAATATTGCTTAAACAAGTATAAAAGGAAATCCAGACTTACTGCTGCAGCTGGGATCTCTACAGTGAATTATCAGGCTACAGAAATAATATATAGATCTGCTGTTTACAAGGGCAGTGATTTAAAACCAGGAATCATCTGAATTCTAGGTGCCATTAAGAGCAGAAACTATGGTCTGTGACCCAAGTGCTGTTTCTTGTTTGTTCCTGTGCTACTGGCGTGCTGGGAGGAGGTGTGTATCCTTGAGTCAAGTCCTCCCAGTCCAGTGAGTGGAATCCGAAAGCCGGCACCACATTGTTCCAGAATAGAAAAAAAAAAAAAAAAAAAAAAAGAGTCATTCCATTTTCTGCCACCCACACTGTCTCTTATCACCCAGGATTTATGTATCTGCTAATGAATCTCATACAGACTGATTTAGTCTCACTTGGCTTCTTGTTTGGCCTCAGAAATCTCCTGTATAGCAATCTCAGGGAACACAGAGGGACACTTGAGAAAAATCAATAGCTCCTGTGTGAAGCACAAGGGCCTTGTCAGAAGATAAGACAGAAGACCTATGAAATATGCTTGAGCCAAGTCAGTAGACAGAAGGGTGAATTATCAGCATCTTACCATCCCTGATCTGTGGAGAAAATAGCTATTTATGAGCCCCTCACTCGCCTGACAATGGGCTTTGACCTTGAGGTCCTTAGATGGGAGTGGATATTGAATTTGCTTGAGGAACCTCAGTACACACTGAGACAAAGCTCTACATATCTAATTTAAGACAGTGAGACTCTTAAACTATCCCTAGTGAAATTAACAAAATGCAAAAGGTGGAAACTATATTGTTCTTCTTGTGGTTTTCTTTTCCATCAATGATTAGAAGCAGGCATGCGACTGTCTGTAGAATACATAGACAAGTTCGTTTTAGGGATCTGAGGTGGTTTGAATGAGAATGATCCCCCCAAAGGTTATTCTATGTAAATGCTTAGTCACCAGGGAGTGGCACTGTTTGAGAAGGATTAGGAGGTGTGGTCTTGTCAGAGGAAGCATGTCCCTGGGAGTGGGCTCTGAGGTTTCAAAAGCCCCTGCCAGCCCCCACTCTCTCTTTCTCTTTCTCTGCCTGTGGATCAGGATGTATCTCTCAGCTAATTCTCCAGGATCATGCCTGCTTGTCACTATGATGATAATGGACTAATCCTCTGAAACTGTAAGCAAGCTCCCAGTTAAATGCTTTTTCTGGGAGTTACCTTCGTCATGGTCTGTTTACAGCAATGGAACTAAGAAAGTATCTGTGAAATATGATATAGGATTGATCCTGCTTTCTGAACTACATTTGTCACTGTCCATTAAGCCTGCTTTGTTTGTGAGGAATGTCAGCATTATTACAACACATATGTAAGAAGTTGCTATGCCTGGCCCCACATCTTGCATGAACTGTTTCTTACTGCAAGTTGCTCTCATTTCTAATCCCATAAGTAGCTCATCTTGCTAATGGACAGAGCATCTAAGGTTACCTTGGTGACTTCGGTCTTGGGTCCTGTCACCTGCTGCCTAATTTAAGACCTGGTAATCCTGAGAATGCCATCATTCTCTGTGGTCACTGTGTTAGTGTATGCTCCTAAGCATCTGTTCTTCCTCTCTTCCCTTCCCACAGCTACTTTTGTATCTCTTTGCTAACTCTTATCCACACAACAAGGCTCATATTAATCATTCAATTTTTCTGGACATCATTCTTTGAACCCCCCTGTCAAGGAGATTTTATGTTGTATAATAATACATCTCGCAAAACACTTTTTATGGCAGTTTTAAGTTGACTGATTTCACTAATGCACCTCTCTGTGTTATAACTCACAAAAGCATGCCTTTATATGTGGGCCTGGTCACTCGATTGCTTATTGAGATGAACTGATTCAGGATAATGGCATATTGGGGTGCTGCTAGTAAAGTAATATTGAAGGTCAGAGCAAGTCAGAGCTAATGGTTTTGGCAGCAAAGAAAGAAACAAAGGAACTAAAGAAAGGTCAATGATAAGAGGGACCAGGTAAGGCTGTCTGGTCTGTACGCCTCGCCCAGTTTATGGCGCATGACGATACTATGGCTCAGAACAGCACCGATAAAAAAATAGATGTGAACAATAATGAATCTTGGCCTATTGAAAAAGATTAAATGTAGATGTTGTTTAAAAATATAATGAGTATAACAGCATAAATGCATTTTAATGAAATTAGCTAAGATAGAAGAAGGAATTATATAATTGTTTATGAGTGAAACATACATCATTTTAGAATGATATAAGGTATATTTTATATTCTATATTATGATATTACAGTCCTTATTTAATTTTTGCATATGTTTGTAGAATTTTTTTATCATTGCCATAAAATGTGATATTGCTGTAAGACTCATTACTTAGTCTCAAACAAAAATCCTAGGTCAAAAACAAAGATAAAAATTAACTCCTGAGATTTATTTTAAAGATTATGCCAGTGAATTTCTCTTCCAAATATATAGACTTAAAAATAATTAAATGAATTCCTGTTTTAGGATGCACATAAATCCTTACTATGTCACACTGATGTGAGACACCACCACACTGCATTCAAAGCTCCTTTTCTTATATTGGATATTTTCTCTATTTACATTTCAAATGTTATCCCCTTTTCTAGTTTCTCCCAACCCCCTATCCCATCTACCTTCCCCCTGCTTCTATGAGGGTGTTTCCCCACCCTCCTACCCACTCCTGCCTCCCTGCTCTCAAATTTCCCTACACTGGGGCATCAAGCCTTCACTGGACCAAGGGCCTCTCCTCCCATTGATGCCCAACAAGGCCATCCTCTGCTACATATGCAGCTGGAGCCATGGGTCCCTCCATGTGTACTCTTTGGTTGGTGGATTAGTCCCTGGGAGCTCTGGGGGATCTGGTTGGTTGATAATTGTTGTTCTACCTATGGAGTTGCAAACCCCTTCAGCTGCTTCAGTCCTTTCTCTAACTCTTCCATTGGGAACTCAGTACTCAGTCCAATGGTGGACTGTGAGCACCAGCCTCTGAATTTGTCAGGCTCTGGCAGACCCTCTCAGGAGACAGCTATATCAGGCTCCTGTCAGCAAGCACTTCTTGGCATCCACAATAGTGTCTGGGTTTGGTGACTGTATATGGGATGGATCCCCAGGTGGAGCAGTCTCTGGATGGCTTTTCCTTCAGTCTCTACTCCACACTTCATCTCCATATTTCCTCCTATGAGTATTTTTTTTCCTCCTTCTAAGAAGGACAGAAGCATCCACACTTTGGTCTTCCTTCTTCTTGAGCTTCATGTGGTCTGTGAATTGTAACTTGGGTATTCTGAGCTTCAAAGCTCTTGGGAAATCAATAAGTCAGGTGTGTGCTTAGCATTGGCTGCCACACAATCAGTATTATGCAGATGTTGTAAAGAGCTAACTGCTTTTAGTTCTAATTCATCATCTGAAAAATGAAGACATTTTTTACTTATTGTCCCACTTGAGGCAAGAGATAAATTTATGTTTTATATCTATATATAATATGCTTATATGTTTTAATATATTATAACAGATTTGTTTATACCTTGTTAATGAATGAGTACAGAATGCTTGTCCTTGTCAAGAATATTTATGACTTACCATCCAGCCATGGTGACTTGTGTAATACTATCACTTTGGAAGCAGAAGTAGGAGGATTTCCAAGCATTTGAGGTCAGCCGAGCATAAACCATAGGTTCTAGGCTAACCTGGGCTACCAAATGAAACCCAGTTTCAAATACCAGCCACCCTGGAAAGACTATTTGGGTTTTGAAAAGTATCATAAGGCAAGTACCTTGGTGCAAATTTAAGTTAATTCTGTTTAAAAAATATTATTGAAGCTTTTTATGTAAAAGGCAATGTTGTTCTTATTGCTGGAATTGGAAGATAAAACAATGTAGATTGTAATCTCATTTAGGTATAAATATACAAACGATGACTAATAATGAAAGATGGAATGCTAAGAGCAATTGTGATACGAATGTGTGCTGTAGTCATTGTGACTTGGAGGACCAGGGGAAGTCTCAAGAAAGAAACAGGTGTTGTAAGTAGATATGACATTAAAGAACATCTCAGGGGTAGGGAAGAGCGGGGTCAGCAGCACATCAGGAACACACATCAACTCTTGAATGACTCAAGGACGGAGGGGGAGAATTCAAATCAGTGATTGATCCCAGAGGCTCTAAAATGTCCCCCATGAAGAGTTTGAATGTGTTGTCCTCAAGTTTGAGCTATCAAGGATTTTGAGCAGAGTACAATGGGATTAGAAACCTGTTCACACAGTTTTCTTGTATTTCTATTAACATGTTTCCTGAGTGCATGCACGTATGTGTGTGTGGTTTTTGTCTTGTATGTCTGTGTGCGTGTGTGTGTGTGTGTGTGTGCGTGTGTGTGTTTGTGTGCTTGAAACACAGACAGACAGATGGACAGAGAGGGGAACAGAGGGGGAAAGAGAGAGAAAGAAATGGAGAGAAATAGAGACAGAGACAGCGAGTTTTAGGCTATGAAGATTTGTTTTCTATAAATTCAGTAAGAATCTAACTGTAAACATCGATTTCTAAAGCAAGAATAGATTTAAATTCTGTCTGGTAAGTCTACATGTTCCATGATATTGGGAAATTTATTTAAGCTATGTAAGATTCTCTTTTGTTCTACAGGAAATGAATATTTAAACTCAGAGTGTCATTTTCCTGATGGAGATATCTTTGACACATTGTCTAGTATGTGGTAAACATTACATTAATAATAGCTACTGTCTTTCATGATGTGAGTTGTCATTGGAGTATACAGTCAATTTTTATTGACATTATGTTTAGTTCTATTGTGTTCATGAGAATTAGGGACATTTCAGTTGATCGTTTCTTAAAAAATAAATCCACTTTTTTCCCTTTTGCTAGAAATAGGAATATAAACCCACAGGAATGTGAATGCCACTTAAATGCCCATAATTTAGTCTCCAGGGATTCCATCATAACCACATTATGAAAACCAGCGCTTGCAGCGATGGATGAAGAGTGATGATAGATGACAAAGATCCTGTTTTTCCCATGTAGCTGTGGACATATTCAGAGACACCATGACATAGCCTGGGAGTGCAGGAGGTTGAAAAAGAGACAGAATGGAAGGCAGGTCCTCGTCCGTAAGGACCTTGGCCGAGGTAGCTTTGCCTTGTTGAATTTTAACATACTTAGTATGTTAAACTTTGTGTGTTAAGCTTTAACTTGGTAGGAGAAGAAGCAGTTTTGAACGTACGCCCAGCATATGTTCAGTCATTCAACCTTTACTATGATAGATATATTAGTTCCCTCACGGCTAATTCATGAACGGAAATGTCATCCTGTTGTCCGTTGGGTGTTGGTCCCATTAGGCCATGTAACTATTGCAAGCATATAAGAGAAAAGGGTGGCAAAGGGGCATGCCTCCAATGATGTGCACAGTTGTTAACATAATGGAATATTTCTATTCCAACTAGAGAATCATCTTCTCAGAAACCCAACCACTATGTAGGCTCATTCCTGAACTATTAAGCATGCTGTGAATCTCAGAGAGTATTCTCCAGAACCCTGTGTCAGCCTGTGCCCTTCCTGATTAGCAAGTGTCCTTAAAGTGATAGAAGCTCAATATTACATATTGGCCCTGGTTCCTGTAAATGCAGTAATTTCATATCCTGGAGGAATTCTTTGTCTTTTTTGTTTGACGTTTTGTTTTGTTTTGTTTTAGACTAAGCCTTGCTGTGTGGTACTGGTTGCCCTGGGTCTCTACGTAGCCCAGAGTATCCTCAAACTTGTTCTCTTCTTCCTGCCTCAGCTACCAGAGTGTTTATATTTTCTTTTCTTGAGATAAAGACTCAGTATGACCTCAGATCCACCATGTAATTAAGGCTGGCCTAGAAGTGCTAATATCCTTGCCTTGACCTCCTGAATTATGGGGTTAATGGTGTGCACCACAAACCTTGACTCATGACATTTAATTCTCCAGAGAGTCCAGTGGTTCTGTGCCATATTGTGAGTCAAAACAGGCAGCAGGATTACACCTGTTTCTGTAGCATCAACTCTGAGCAGTACTTATCTCAGTCCATTCTAGAGAGAATCAAACCACCTGTACCATAGAAACCATTTTCTCAAAGTGTCTAAAGGCTCCCTCCCCTCTGGGATTTAAGTTCTCTCTGCTTTTCTGACTTTATTCTTCTTGGTGGCTCAAGACACCCTTTAAGCTAAGTGGTGCTTTGTCAAATAAAGATGTAAACGTTTATTTTCCAAATAAGTAAAATATTGAGTAAATTATACCCAGTTTGATGAGGATAGAGTTCCTGGGAAGATGATTAATCTTTTCTTCCTCTTCACATTTATTTTGGTAAAAAATTCAAACACTATTTATTTTTCAGATGGCAAGCCTCAGAAAATACTTTGTTTGCTTCCCCGAGACACATTTCACATGCTGTCAAGACAGACTCTTTCTGAGTCCTGCCGGTGCTAATTGCCTTTATAGATCAAGTTGTTAAAGTTGAGTTATAGTTTAATTATGCAGAGGAGAAAGCGTGCTTGTCTACTCTATAAATGATTTCATTCTGTCGTGGAATGAATGGGCTATAAGGACCTGATCCTCTTAGAGATTTCCAGCCTCTTGTGGGTCTTCCTTGATGTCTCTCTGAATCATTATGCTACCCGAAAATGTTCACATCACAAATTTGTGAAATGAAAAACAAGAGATTGAAAATCCATCTGGAGGATGGAGTCACCAAAGAAGAGCTCAGTTAAACATCAAAGCAAATCCAAGCATCTGTGGAACTTTAGCTCAGACTTTCTCCTCCTCTGTCTGGTATTTGGGGTTAGGATTCAGTCAGCCCAAGAGGTTACTGTTTGGGCCAACTGTTGTCTTTGAATCATAAATTCTGAATGTGTCTGAAAGACTTAGTGGAAAATGGTGTGATATGCGCTCTGAGGAACTCAAGAATGCTTGATGTTGGGAAACAAGACAAGCTTGTAGACAGTTTATTTCCATGTGAGAAATATGAAGTATAAGTAAATATGATTGCATTATTTCAGAATTCAGAAAAGATATGGTAGAGGCTAGAAGAGAATAAACAAGAGAGCAGGGGTCGGGGCAGGGGGAAGTAAGCCCAGGCAGTGTTGTTTACATAAACGCTGATTATATTTCCTTCTAAAGAAGGTTGATATGCAAGGGAACACACTGTCATCATTTTACTACCAATAAAACTTTCTTAAGATGATATGGCATAAAAGTCAAGCTACCTCATTTTTTTATTTCTTTTGTAAAGAAAGAAAAATACTTTAAAAAAAATCAAATAGCGCTTCTGTTCATATCAGGATTTTGCATCTATGTCAATATTCACACACATAAAACTTCTATAGTTTATAAGTATCCTTACTATATGAGCTTTACTCAGTGTTTTCTATTCCATTAATAGAAAATGCTTTTTCCAGCCCCTGAACAGATTTCACAACTGCTTTAGAGAGCTGAATTGAGTAAGGAAGGTGATACCTATTCCCAGATGGAGTTATAGATTTTGTGGGTCCATTAGACTCTTCAGGAATGCAGAGCTGCAAGGAATCACTTTTGGTATGGTAACAACTCCACTAATTCCTTTAATAAGATACATCTGTGCCCATTTTTCAAGACCCCCTCCCCCAATTCCTTTGTGTCAACCTCAAGTCTGAGAGGCCCCATCTGTTGTTTCCACCTCTTCTCCAGCACATTAATCCAGTAGTTATGGTGCTAGCCAGAAGTTGGCTTCAAGGTTGAATCTCTATACTCCCAACAGTTCTGATCATGTGATCATGGACACATTTAAGCTCAAAATGATGATGAATTATGAAGTACTATAAGAGCCTATATGTAATAGTAGAAACCTAACTTAGCTGGGCCACATGTATGGCAGTGGTGGTGATGATGATGAAGATGAAGATGAAAATGAAGAAGAAGCAGGAAGAGGAGAGGAAGAAGAAGAAGAACGAGAGGAAGAAGAAGAAGAAGAAGAAGAAGAAGAAGAAGAAGAAGAAGAAGAAGAAGAAGAAGAAGAGAAAGAGGAGGAGGAAGAGAGGAAGAAAGAAAAAGAAGAAGAAGGAGGAGGAGAGGAAGAAGAAGAAGAAGAAGAGGAGGAGGAGGAGGAGAAAGAGGAGGAAGAGGAGGAGGAGAGGAAGAGGAAGAAAAAGAAGAAGGAGGAGAAGGAGAAGAAGAGAAGGAAGAGGAGGAGGTGGAGGGGAGGGGGAGGGGGAGGGGGAGGGGGAGGGGGGAGGAGGAGGACTGTAAGATCACGTGAGAGGTCAGGGAAGAACATCAGAATGGAAGATACACTGAGAGTTAGAAAATCTGATGATGGAACATTTGAGGAGCTGACATAGGGAACCATCAGCTTGGGGGCCAAAGTAGGTAAGGAAAGGGGTTGTAACCTGCAGCACTGAGCAGACCATTGACCATACTACAGGCTATGATAAGGAAGTCAGTTTTTATTCTATTAAATATGGAAATGTTTTTAAAGGAAACTGTCTGATTGCTGTTTTTCTGCCTTTAGTTCTGTATATTTCTGAGATTCAATTTGAAATTTGCAAAAGGAAAAACTACAAAATGGTCTTTATAACACACTGAATTTTCTGGCATCTGATTCACACAGAGAGAGTCTCAAATTGGTAGGATGCCTACTCATTCCCCCTCAAGTGCAACTGAGCATCTTGGGATAACACAGTCATTAGGGTCCTCAAGCTGTGACACTGCAGTTATCTTTCCAAATCTAGCATACCTTTGCTCCCTGCCCCGTAGGCTTCTCTGGATGCCTATGTTTTTTTGAGCTCATGTTCAGTGCAAGTCTGTATAGGTGAACTCAGATATCAGATATGGCACTTGTGGGGGCCTCTTTAACAGAAATCCAGATGGAATACTAAGATACTTGGATGATTCATACAACTTAAAAACCCAAAGATGTCTGGACACTCCTGCCAAACTCACTCAGATAAAGAAATTCTAAACAAAAAAGACTTATAGTGGTTATTTTCAACTGAGGACAAATGGTCCTCCAGTTCATCGTTGTTATGCCTAAAGAGTTTTGCCTGGGACTAAGGTGCTGCTTGTGTCCAGCTAATAGCTTCCAGAGATGCAGTCAAATGCTCCATGTCAGCACAGGGTATTCAAGACAGGACCCATAGCAAAGAATCTTCTATCTGGAAATTTCAGTAGTTCTGTCTTAGTTGGGTTTTTGAGTAATACTTACTTGCTGAGAAGAAACAATTGTCCTATGAATAGAGATAATTTTTGCTTAATTGAGAGAAGAATCCGTTAAAAGTAATGTGAGATACAAATTACTTAAATATGAAAAGTATCCACCCCATTGGCAACTATGTGTCTTGAAAGGAGAGATGTGAAGAATATTTTAGGTAGACGAAGAATGCTTCGGAGTCTGTATTTGCCATTTGCATTTCTCCCCAGATAAACCTTGACTAGTCTTACTATTATAAGCTGTGGACTCTCACATTCCTGAGTGGCTTTTTCCTGCCTAAATATCCAGAGGTCTTGTTCTAATTCTTCACTTGGAGCTGCAGCTTCCTTCTTCGAGAAGTTTTCTGAGAACAAAGATGGTTTTTTTTAACATAGGTTTTATACAAACCTTGTGTTTATTTCTGACATAACATTATATACACTTTGTTATTTGGTTGGATTTGAGCCATCTTTGGCTGGAAACTGAGGGAAATAAGATGAACTTTGCAATAAATGGTGCTGAGCTGTTTTAGCCATTATTACTAATAATGTTTGATTTAAAAGTTATTTCTTAGATGTGAGATCTGAACAGACTTCCCAAACGGAGCCATGGAATAGGTCAGATTTTCCTATCATGTCACCACAGTAGAGGTAGGACCATGCTACCTGGCGAGAGAAGCAGCAGAGAACACTAGGAGATGAGAACTGAAAAGATGATCTTAAATGGAGAAAAGCAGTTCACACACATTCTTAACTGTGTGTGTGTGCGCGAGTGTGCACATGTAACTGTGGATGACTTCCGAGGTCAGAGGCACAGGTGCCCTGGAAGCTAGTTACAAGGTTGGTTGTGAGCTGCCTGATCTGACTGCTGGACTTCAAATCTGAAAGAGCAATATGCCACTCAGCCATCTCCCCCACTGCAGAAACAATTTGTATTGGATATATTTATGTGTGTGAACATAGGAAAATAATCTTAAAGGCACACGCCAGATTGTTTGTGGCATTTATTAGTAGAGAGAGGGAGAAGGAATAAGGAAAGACTTTGTTACTTAAAAAACTCGTTACTAGAAAAAGAATTATGTATGATTAAAAATTAGTGCTACCAGCTTAGGTACTATGTTAACATTCTAGGTGCTTAGAGATAAGGTATCTTTCAGTGGCGGGTATTGACAGAAGGCAACGTTAGGAGAGAATAAAATAAGTTTTAAGACAAATAACATTGATGTGTAAGGAGGAGCTATAGCCAGCAGCTTAATGGATATTGTGTGTATTCCATGAAGCACTGTGTAAGGTAATATCTTCCTTCTCAAGATATGGCTCCTTTGTTAAGCTGCAGAGGAACGTAAAGCCAGATGGCATGGGCTCATTTTGCCTCCTGACCGAACAATAACATTTTCTTCCACCTCTCCTTACAGAATTGGTTTTGTTCATTATAGGATTGTAATCTTCACTCTGGGAATAGACCTAGTGCTCAGGCCCTCCTCAGGATGCTGACCCAATGGTTATAATAATTCTCTTCCAGCTCTACTTCCTTCCCTATCTGGTAGTTTATGCTAGACATATCCTGGACCAAAATTCCAGCCATGGAATTCAAACATTCTGCTTAACGAGGCCAAATGCAAATTGCTCAAGTAAGAATATTATGGGATGAATTAATACCTTAAAAAGTATTTAGAGCCATCTAACCCCCACTCAAGGCTACTCTGGATGTAAATAAAGATCTTTGTATGTCACAGTCATTTCTTTTTTAAAAAGGGCGCTATTATGAAACTACTAATAGCAAACGAAAATGACAAAATTATATCTGAATATGAACTTAATTAGCACTGCTGTTTTGCTTCATGCTTAGTTGACAGGAGAAATAATTTTTGTCAAACACTTGAAATAATGAACTTAAAGTTATAAATATAATCACTGAGGAAAATGAAATCACCACAGGTTTTTAAATGAATGTCATAGATGCAATAGCTTCATTATTACTGTGTTGATAGACTGTTATTCATTCTTAAACCATGATATATTCTGAACATGGGTCAAATTCTGTCAGCATGATTGTATCCCTAGGGCCTAGTGTCTGAAAACAGTTCTGGTTGGCACATGATTCCTTTATCAATGGCTTTGTCTTATGTTCCTGTTCCTATTTTTCAGACTCACTATGAAAATGGAGAATATATCATCAGGCAGGGTGCAAGAGGAGACACCTTCTTCATCATCAGCAAGGGGAAGGTAAGCTGGAGCAGTGCATTGCAGTAGTGTGTGCGCTGAGTCCTGTGCTGTGTGAGTTGCCCCTTCTTCATCTGCAAATGGATCTCCCAAAGAAGGATGTAAGAAAAGAAAGGCGATTAACCTGCATTAGATATTAATAACCATGACACTAGATGCTACTGAGAAGTCTGCATAAACAGAAAGACGTCTATCATCAAAATACAATGCAATGCAATACAATCTATCTGGTCTTTAAGAACAGCAACCTTCCTAAAATGAAACATCTGGGTCTTAGAATTTATGGTCTCAATTCCAATCTTCAGTAAAATTAACTTGCTTTACTTTTCTTAAGGCCAGTGAGTGAAGGTTCTAAGGGCCATGCTAATATAAATATATGTATGTTGTATTGTAGCTTCATGGAGAGTGTTAATTGAATTCTAAGAAACTATTAAAAGTGGTAAAGTATAGGAGGAGGGATTAAAAACTGTTAGGATCATGCTTATGAATGATTATGTGTTCTTATTTTAGGTATTAATCTATGTGAATCTATTATAAGACTTACTTTTGAACAATGAAATTAAATAAATTTAGTTAGACTAATCCTTTAACCTCATTAGCCAAATACTTGAACTTAACATTCCTTTCTAAGTTATCCTTAAAGAGTATCTCTGTGTATCAGGTTTGATGAAAGGTAGGGAGGGGGAGGCAAATCAAGAAGACTTACACACCTGTTTCATTAGTGTAAGTGAACTCAGTTCTTAATATTGCATAAAATGCCTAATTCTGGGACTGTAGAACTCACACCAGAAGGTTTACAGAGATGGGGTAAACAGGAAGTGTGGAAGACTCTAAATCTTAGTGACTTAGATTTTAGGTGATTCTGGTATGCTAAATTTGAATCAAGATTACACATATGCCAATGTTTTTAGCAATGGCGTGCCATCCTAAAATATACACATTTTTAAAATCATACCTATTTATTAGGTTAACATCTGGAAGCCTGATATAGAAATATATATCATGGATTGGTTTCGTAAAGGGTGTCATAAGGAGCCAGTGATGAAAGCTGAATAGAAAAGATGCTTATAACCAGGCCAAAGACCTGAGTTCAATACCCAGGACCCACATGGTAAAAAGAGAGAATCAACTTCTGCAGATTGTCCTCAGACCTCCACTTGGACACGTTGGAGCTAGGCATATGCATGACTACCTACACGTGTGTGTGTGTACGTGTACACATGTACGCACATGCACACACGCGTACGCACACACACACACAATAAATAAACATTTAACATTTTTAATGTCCAAACACAGTTATGGTTAAAATCAGTTTTTGCATTTTCCAGTGTTAGCGGATAAGAAAATGCTGACATGCTGTGGTTTACATAACAGACAGGCAAACTTTGTTACTCACTGTCTTCTTTGTTAACTAACACCAATTAAAGAATCAGGGAGTTGAAATCCTCATGGTTATAAGCCATTTGAGGATCACAGGAGGATGTTCTATCCTGCAGTCTGGCTTTGCTTTATCTTTCCAAATTGCTAATTCTTTGCTGCCAAAATGTGGCTATGCTTAGTCAATAGGAAGGGCACCCTGCAGTCATTTATGACTGTCCCATTTACTGCAAATTGCCAGTATTGCCTGAAGGAAGTAGAATTTTGTAACCCATTTTAGCGGAAAACAGGTGTGCTTGTGGCACTGTTTTGTGAGCTTTGTACTGTGTATAAATAGAAGCACTCGGAGATGTGCCCCAGGAGGCAATTACTCTGGCAGGACTTTGGTGCAATCCTACAAGTTGAGAAATTGTCATACTATATTAGATTCCTTAGACCCAGTCAAGTTTTTCTCTAAACCACCTATAGAATTTTTCTTAGTTGCTCAGCTCATACATGTTATTTGTTACGCTACACAACTCTGACAATTGTTACAGTCATTATTCTAATTCTGATAATGATACAATAAAATTACACTGGTCTCCACTGTGTGGAACAGGAAAGCAAATAGTAAGCTGTGGTTCTAATGTAAATATGCTATGAAA